>BLKM01000783.1:77500-637575 GCA_013340265.1 Coptotermes formosanus | reverse complement strand
ACGTGTGCTCTTCCGATATACACACACACACACACACACACACACACACACACACACACACACACACACACACACACACATACACACACACACACATACACACACACACACACACACACATACGTTTTATTCCCAAATACTGCACAAAGTTATTTTGATGTATAGTATTACTAAAATTATGCAGATTACAATTAAAATACGAATAAAGTACAAAAACACTAATCGCCAACAAATGCACAAAGAGAGTTTTATCATCAGTCGTAACACACTGCTACATGTTTCGACCCTGCTGGGTCATCTTCAGGGAGAACTTTTTGTTATCGTTACACCAAGGTTGCAGTTTATAGCTGAGGGAGAATATGCTGTTGACTGTGTACTGCGTTGTTTTTGGAGGCGTGAACTCTCTGTGGTCCCGGCTTGGACTGCACGCCCATTCTCACTCAACTATAAAGTGCAACCTTAGTGCAACGACAACAAAAAGTTCTCCCTGAAGATGACCCAACAGGGTCGAAACATGTAGGAGTGTGTTACGATTGATGATAAAACTCTCTCTGTGCATTTGTTGGTGATTAGGGTTTTTGTATAATATACTGCACGGACACGGAACACATTAAACGAGAAAAGTATTAAAACATAAACGATGGAACGTAAAAAGCTGTCTCCAAGCGTCTTACAGTAGTGGGTGTCTCCTGTTTTAATGGACTAGCAACCCAAGGTTTTAATAGCCGTTGTTTACTCCATGAGTGATCATTCTGTACACTACCTTTGTGCAGCAGCTGGAAATAAAACTTCTGTATGGAAGACAGCTGCCCGGAATATGTACCTATAACGTTAAGTAAAGACCTATATACACTACTTTGTATTGAGTTGTGTTGTGTTGGGGTTTCGCTGTTCTGGAGTTTTACGTAGTGTTAGTTGGTAGTGTCTGACCGACGTTTAGGACAGCCTGTCAGTCCGTTCTTCAAGAAGAGGGAAGACCTCAGCTACACTGCAGCGGAAGCCTGCTATCTCCGACTGCGTTGTATTGTTTCAAAACTGGTCGAGTCACAGTAAGTAGCAACCCTTAAGACACTCGCGATTCTGCATGGAATTTTAAGGTTCCGAAAGAGAATCAATTGAATATGGAAAAGTTTCTTTTTTGTTAAGATCCAGTTGGGCCAAATAAATATTTCTAGCTTCATTATTTTACTGAACAGTCTCCGGGGAAAACACGTGTACCAAAGATCACACTTTTGGCCTGCTAAGTCTCTAGTGTACAGCTACAAAAGCCCGTACTTCCAGCTCACAGGGTTTACTGCTTCTGGCGCCTTACATATTTTATTGGCGCCACATGTACGAAAGTGGAGCTGCATAGCGTAATCAGTACGTTGGCCAGGCTATGGGCTAGACGTCCAGAAATCGTGGTTTGATTCCCGGCGGGGGCAAGAGTTTTATCTCTACTCCAAAGCGCCCCCTCTTCCAGCCTCCTATTTGATGGGCGTCGCGGACATTTTTCTCGGATGGTGAGGCGGTCGGGGAGTGAAGGTGAAGGTGAAGGTTCTTTTTCATGTCGTACCGCTGTTGAGTAAGTGTGGAGCCATATACCATCATCATTCTCCCACATGATTTCATGGCGTGCACAGGGACAACAGCACTGTTCACCTTTACCACTAGATGAGATGACAGCCTGAAGCGGGCAATAGGTTCCTCGTGGGTAAAGGTCAAGAAGACAGGCTGCTTGTTGCCCTGTATGCGTTGCGCAATGTGGCAGACCTGCCGCAACGCTTTCGGCCATGGTCTGTAGGGAGGTGCAGGCCTGTGGTGTTATCATCGTGTTATCTGTCACGGCATTGGAACTGCGCTCGTGAGTTACCTATTTCATGCAACTAGGCCTGCTTAAATAAATATGGGATGTGCTGAGCAATGCTTCGTACAGAAAGAGAAAATATTCTTAAAATAGCTGCATACAGACACACCCAGGGGAAAACTGGGTAACTTGGGGACAACCCCTTCTTATTTCGAATGTTAGAAATGGAAAACGCTAGTTGAAAACTTTGCTTTGCAAGACGAATTCAAGGCATTTCATGGCAGTTTAGATTCGTAAGCTGGAATCACAGTTATTGCAGCCTCTACATAAAAATAATCCTAAAAGGCTTGACTCTAATTCCAATGCGTGTGCTTCGTTTCGATAAATTTCCTTAGCATCGCCCAAGCACCCAAATTTGTGCTGCAGGTTAGATGTAACACAGCGGAACTGAGACCTTTTTGCGAGACATTACGAAAGTGCCTATTAGCTTCAACGTGTCTATCTGTCTGTCTGTCTGTCTGTCCGTCCGTCCGTCCGTCCGTCCGTCCTTCCGTCCGTCCGTCCGTCCGTCCTTCCGTCCGTCCGTCCGTCCGTCCCGCTCCTGTATTAAGAATTCTGATGAAATTTCACACTGGGCGTTAAACTGCTCACGGCGGAGGCACGAATATGATCCTCAGGCCAGGCCCTGTCGCATCTATGGTGGCCAAAGTAGCACTGGAACAGGTTTTTCTTCAAATCCTTCGGTTCTTCCCTATCACTGATGCCACCAGTGCTCCATCGCCCTATTTCATTCATCTGCTGGCGACGCTGTGCAATTTTTGTAATTGACAACGTTGTTAAATAAAAAACTTTTCCCTATTCATTGAGGAATACTAATACAGTCTGTCGATAAAATTGTAGTTTTGTTAAAGTTGAACGTATATTTATGTTAATATCACATCCATTATGAGGTAAGTTCAAACAACACAATGTCTCTGCCTTTACGAAATGTGTGCAACAAGTACGGCAAAGCCAGAGAAGCCGAGGAAACAGTTAACGATCTAAACACGTTATGGTGGCTATAAATGCCATCTAATGCAGACAAGGATCCGAAAGCGCGTCAGTTTTAAATTACACATACACTTCATATCTTGTTGAGTTGAAATATTTTATCCAACAAATTTTATATATTTTACACCGTGCATATTCCTATACTGTTAAGACAGGCCAACAAACGCATACACTGTATATAAGTGTGTATATATATATATATATATATATATATATATATATATATATTTCGTTGTAATATCAACCCTACATATTTCGTTGGTCAAGCCACCATGGTCAGGGGACACCAAAGGTCACAAGCAGCGTTTTGCATCCAATTGTCACGTGCTATTACATTTAAGAAACACTCCAGTGTCTGATAATTCACGCTCGCTCAATTCATTACAGTTGAAATAACATGATAACCGTACAGTCGTAATAATAACATGTTGACTTACAGTCTGAAAGACGGTGAATTATCGTGTTATTTCACTGTGATGATTTGAGCGAGCGTGAATTATCACAAATTAAGACACTGGAATATTTCTTAAGTGTAATATCACGTGACTGTTGGACGCAAAACGGTGCTTGTGACTTTTGGTGTCCCCTGATGATGGTGGCTTGGCCACCGAAATATGTAGGAGTGATAGTGTAACAATATATATATATATATATATATATATATATATACACTTACATAGAGTGTGTGCATTTGTTGGTCTGTCTTAACATTTTATTTAACACTTTGCAGTTGCAAGCAGACGGGCCTGTCAACCAGCAGGCAGCATTTTATGTGCAGAAAGTGGTGTTTCCCTTTTCACTACTATCCAGTTTCGATGTTACGAATGTATTTCTGACGTTAGTGAGTTAAGTGAGTTAGCATTACTTACACGAGGCTTGTTCAATTAGTAGCGTCCCTAGCCTGTAACTTCCCATACAGCATTAATTTTTCTATAGGAGGCAGCACATGCAGCACAGGTAACGTGCAACAGATGGCGTATGAGTCAGTTCGATATGCTGTTCAGCGGATAATTTGATGTGCAATAGCAACAGCATTGGGTGTGTGGTCCTGTGAAGAAGCTGGTAGTGTGGTTCGGTTTTAGTAAGCGGAATATATTTTTGCCATAGTAATTCAACGCCAGTTGGTAGAGGTGTAAGTTAACGGTGTCAAAAGGGTGCAGATTGTCGTAAAATGACGCAAAGAGTTCGAGAATAGTCGAACAGACATCTGTGCTGATGATGGAACTGATTGGACCAACATATCGTGGCCGATGCGAAAGGAGCACGAGTGAAGGAACTGATTTTGAAAAATCGATGAGTAGCAAATTGATATTTATCCACTGCATTGGACTTGTCCGTCGGAACTGTACACATCAATGTTCACAAAGAAATAGGATCCAAGAGCTCGATTACTACCGACTTCTACCACGCAGGAATTTTTAAACTCATGCCGAAATGGGAAAATTGCATAAATATCCTCAAAAAATATGTTGAGAAATAATAGTAGTCCAGTGGAATAACGAGCTACGTCTAAGGCTGTCACGGCTTCTCATTCAGTTTTTAAGACACATGAAACCTTGCTTATTGAACATTATTCATATGTTACTGCATAAGCCTGCAGATGACTTTGTAAGCCGTGACACGTTGCCCCGTGTAAGTCCTGTTGTTTAGGTAGGAGAGCGTTCTGACCGCGGTACGTAACACTTGCTCACCGTACCTCAGTGTCTGTTTCCTGTATTCCACAGCGTTTCGCTAAAAGGATTTATTTTCTGTCCTCATCTTCACACCTGACGAAGGAAACAGGAGTTCGGAAAAGTGAATTTCGTTTGTAGTACAATACGATGGACAAAGCCCCCCCCCCCCTTTCCCCCAAAAACACATAAGCCTAAGAACCAAATTATTTTTGCGCGTAGTCTCAATGCTTGGTAGGCATAGGCTTAGATGGGAGGGTAACATTAAAAACGTACTTAAGGAAACAGGGTGGGTTGGTGTGGCTCCGAGTAATGTGGCTCAGGAGGGGGACAAGAGGTGGGCTGTTTTAAGACGGTCAGGGAACTTCAGTGTTACACAGATTGCTGGGTATTTCTTGTCCATCTGAGAACCAGTTAGCTTTTCTGGAAGGATTTAGCTCCCGTCAGTCACACAGTCGGTCAATCAGTCAATCAGTTAGTTAGTTAGTTAGTTAGTCAGTGTTCGGCTGAATAGTACTTTAATTCAATCAGTACCAACCAGCTTTTATAATATTCCTACACAGAAATGTTTCCTTTACGAACGTAAAACAGAGCAGCCTATTTGTCACAGGTGTGCTGTCGGCCTCCTTCTGCCTGCCGGCGTCTCCAGGTTTTCAAAAACGGAGAAGGAATCTGAGACAAGTGAAGTACCGAAAATACGGGGTTATTCAAAAAGAACTGAAGACTTTCCAAAACATATTACTCAGTAACTATGTACCACATGAACATCTAGTGTGCACCAAATTGTAGAGTTACAGTTAATATTTTCCAGATTTTGCCGCTTGAAAGTTGTAAACATTTCCGCGACCAGGGGCCCCCACTGTTCACCATGGCAACTCTAGTATCACTTCCTTTTTAATTACTCTGTACTTAAAAAACTGGACCACAACTCAGTGAATGATACTGTTTGGTGCCACGTACCAAAAAATTAAGTAGCTGAGAGACGTGGAGGTGGAATTCCGCAAAATATCTACCTTTATCCGGTACACGCTTCCGTTGCTCTATACTCAGGGGTGAGTGGGTTGTAATTGTAAATCATCAAGTTTTTGTTTGGTTATTCAAAGACGCCTCTTCATTTACAATGGTTACATAACGCGGAATGAGAAGATCGAATTTTCATGTGTGGAGAGAAGACAGGAAGCCGTTATGACCGTCTGAAGTTGTTATTTCACCGTTCGCTCAAGAGACTGAAGGAACTCGATAAGAACCCATTCAGGGCAGGCGATGACCTGACCAGAATTTGAACCAGGCAGGCCTGCCTACCTCACGGGATAGGAGTGTATTGCCACAACAGTGGTATAGTTGTTAACACGCTGCTTAGTGTCTGGGAAGTCTCAGCTTAGAATCTAGGAGACCAGTCATCGTATCTGCAATTCTTCGTGGTTGACCTCAGCCTATCAAGTAAAATGCATGGGACAGTACTTTAAGGAATGCCATGGCCGCTTGTTCCCACTTCTTTTACGTTTCACAATGCACAGTGACCTTACTAATCCACGTAGTATGACATACCCACGCAGTTTAAAGGATCACCAAATAAACAACCAGTCATTGCACCAACCTGTTCAGTTTCTTCACAACTTTGAAGAGAACATTCCCAACTTTATATTGCTCATCCCGTGCGTGATTGTTATTCATATACAGTACTTGTCCAACCAATGCACCCTATTCAATATCTTTACATTACAACACTTACAACGTTTTCACATCTTGATCCAACATGTTTCGATCCTGTAGGATCATCAGCAGTGACTCGTTAGAAGTTAAAAATTACATTACCTTTAATTATTTAATTTTTAACTTCGAACGAGCCCCTGATGATGATCCTACAGGATCGAAACATGTTGAATCAAGATGTGAAAATATTATAAATGTTGTAATGCAAAGACATTGATTACAGTGCATTGGTTGGACAAGAATTGTATTTGAACATTCCGCATGTCCCGATGAGGATTCAGACTCCGATAATTTGGTCTTGCGTTTGGCCGATTATAGAAGTAGACCTAAAGTGTAATAGACTATAAAACATCATCTTTGTTTGAGCTGTGGACACAGCACCTCAGCCCATGTCGACTAAATTCTTATTTTTGGAAATGGATTTCTTCAGCGCGTTGCTGTAGCAACAGATCTATGTGCCGACACTTCTAGATTAATGTGTTCTTGCTTCACAATGTCATCAACTCATTACATAGAAACTAATCAACCTGGCAGCACAATATACATGTTAATAAATAAGGGTCCATCTTCCCCCTTTTGGATGGGAATTTTATTGATACGAAAGGCAACATTATTCTTTATTGAGTTTAAAAGAACTGCATGTGACTTTCAATTCAGAATTGTAAGAATTCCTAAAATGCAGACAGTCATTACACTGTGTATTCTGATACCTGCACTCCAAAATTCCTTCGTTTGTTGTCGTGACGTCTGTCATTTCGAGCGGTACGGCCAGTTGCTGAAACAGTGCTCTTGGTATGTTATCTGCTTAAGCGAAAATTCAACAGAAATATGGTTCATGATGAAGTTCAAATGTGGTAGAAAATTTCAGTGCAACTGTACCACGTCAGATTCGATGAAAAGACGTTCAGGGATGCCTTTACTGATTTCATGCGTTCAGACAGAAAGAAACGAATACGCGCGCCGCAGGATTACGACGGCACCGAAATCTGCCTCTCAAGAACATCGCATTTTCAGGGAAATTATATTTTATAAGACCTGAGGCTGTCAAATAAAAGGTAAAGTTATCTCTATGCAGGCCATAAAGGCTTATACTGAGAACAGATATATACCTATAGCTATACCCAGCACAAGATGGACGTGAGTGGTCAGCTTCACTTCCAGACCGCTTTACCCCAGGAAAAGAACCCCCGTTACCTTTTGAATAGACGGCTGGGTGGGCCCCAGATTCGGTCTGGACACTTCGGAGAAGAGAAAAATAATCTCTTGCCCGTGCCGGTAATCGAACCACAGTTAGTCTGTGGCCGAGCCCGTAGCCCAGCTGCTGGTTGTGAGAGGATAAATGACGAGTATAACACACACTATTGTGTGCCCCGTGCAGCTGCCTGTATGGGCAAGACGAACAGCGAGTAATGAAGAGGAATTTATGTAAATGAAAGCGTTTGTTTTTATTGTCTTGTGTGTGTGTGTGTGTGTGTGTGCGCGTGTGTGTGTACCATTCTACGCATTTTTAACTACGGTATCAAATGGAGATGAGCGGTCAGCCGCACACCCTGGCCGCTTTACCCCCCAAGACCCACTGTACCCATTTCATAGGGTTCTGGGTGGGCCGCAGCCGGTGTGGACGATTTGGAGAAGAGGATGTGTGTGTGTGTGTGTGTGTGTGTGTGTGCGCGCGTGCGCCACCTGAAAGTGAGAAGCCAGAAAACAGTTGCTGAAGCGCTTCAAACAAGCTGCTGCCTTCTGTTCTTCCTTTTCCATTAACCGATTATTTGTTTACCTTGAAGTAATCAATTTCTTTGTCGGTAAAGTAATCTGTTACTCATTCATATTTTATTACGAGACAATATTAATATTTTATGAATAATTACTGGCAATATTTCTAATACTAACGTTATATTTCTGAATGTGTCCAAACATACTGCTCAGAAGTTATAAAGTATAGGCCATATTCTTGATACATCTGGTGTAACAGTTCTTGAGTGTTTGATGTTTTGCTGCTTCTAGACATCCAGTTCGCAGAAGCTAACTTTTGAGGCTCCGTCATAAATAGCGCAAAACAGGAGGACAGACGGATAAGGACCTGCGGTATAAAGTTTTATAAATGCCCGATTCTCGAGACGTCACTGCATACAGATTAAAGTAGTTTCGTTGAATTACATGCGTGTTTTTCTCAGAGAACGTCAGTTTTCTTCCGTCATAATCATCTTGCCAGTGCTCCATACCCTTTCATTTACCTACCGTCAAGGCTGAGAAATTGTATCAACTGACAAACTATTATATAAAAGTGTATAAGATTCGTGTAAATTTGTAATGGATATAAAATATGTGCTACATTTCTCTCTACAAATTTTTAGACCATTTTTTAATCCGATAAGTGTTCGGTAACTTAAGGACAAGCTACCTTCAACGCTCGGGCAGGAATCATGCGTGTTTTCAGGTAATGTCCGCTTTTTGTTGTCTGAGTTCAACGAACATTGAACTGGATCGAAAAATTTCATCGAGACTCCCCATATTAAATAAGATCAGAATTAAGTTCGTAGATGAGGCAGACAAACAACGTTGTCACCGACGCGCTTTGAAACTTTGCTGTTGTGAAGACGCGAAGTATTTATATGCCAAATACGAAGCTTGAGTTCAAAGTTTCCGATCGTCTTCGGCGTTAAACATGTCAGTGTTTGCCATTCTGCATATATAATGTTTTCCCGTTAGGAAACAAGTAAATCGCTTGTAACGTTGTAACAGGACGGCATGTCTGCAAGCAGCAATAATCCAACTGCGCGTACAAGAGCACCCCTGAAGAAAACAAGAGGTTTTCATCTGGTCAAGCAATTCCGTCAATTTTCTGGAACCTGAAGTTTCATTACTGTGCTCAGACGATCTCACCCCTGGTATGGGCCAGATGAATCTAATCCACACCCTCCCATCCCATTACTTTATTATTTATTTTAACAATATTACAAATTGGCTGATATTAGTGATTAACACAAAACAAGCTACTGACCTCGACAATCAGCCAGTTAAATCAAACTGTCAAAGCTGTTTTCATGATCTCGCTTTAATATGTTTTCTTCATTTTTCTGTAGTTTGTTAATTATGTATTTGGTAGTTTTCATTTGAAATTTCGGTACGAATTTATTGTACTTCCCATTCGACCTACACGTTCAGCCCAGCGTAATATATTTACTTTCATATCGTAACTGAAACTGTCTTCACTCCCCTGGTTTCTTTTCTATGCAGAAAAGGCACAAGAGGTGTTTACATATAATCGAGCTTTCCCTTCCCATCAAAGATGCTGATCTTTACAAACACGTTTTAAAGCTCGCAGCCTTAGTGTGGTTGGTTTAACCACAAACACTAACGTTACAAATTATTATTTTCTTAATATTCAGCTTGTTTAAAGAGAGACATCATTCTCCTGCCGCAGTTCTGTTGTCTGTAAATATTATTCCAAACAAGCGGTCTGTGTACGTTTGTCAAGTCCAGCTCAACTGGACTGTGTACTTCAATCATTAACATTACACAAAAGAGGCTTCAGAAATACTTGAAGTTTTCAGGTGACAGTTATATGACAATTGTTTCATATATTCCATCTCTTCTTAGAAACAAACCACGTGCGATATTCTGTGTCTCTAAATCATTTTCTGCTGAACCAAAGTAACCTACACAGATACATTGTAGTGGCCTTGAAGTGAGCCGTAAACGTTTGTCACGTAATGTTGAAAGGGTTTCTCAATTCCGTGCCCCAGTTTTCTCCTTTGGCGCTACTGCTTGAAAACGTGAATCAAATGTCACTCAAGTGACACATATTAAAACGTTGTTTAAACAATATTACGCTTTGTCATATCATACCTTTTACTTTAGGTGCAAGTGACATGCGTTTATATTGTGCTGTGTGACTACAGTTACACTGTGCGCTTACGGTGATTGGACAACATTCTTTTTACAAAATACAGTTCGATACTGAGTCATGGTTAGTCGTAGTCCTACCTTTGCTTGCTCGATGCGAAGGGATGATAAGGCCAGTGGATACTATTAGCTGGACGTAGACTTTTTTTTGACAACGAATAATAGCTACTGTATTCTGAGTACTATGCTTTCCCGGTCAGCTCCCCTCCCCCCCGACACCGGCACATGCATTTCTGCTTCCTGATCCTCGACATTCACGTAACCACCCCTGTTCCTGGTTCAACACCAGCAAGATACAGGAAAACATTCACTGACACACAGTAACCACCCTAAAATGACACCTAGTGGAAAGTTTTTCAACTACGGTAGTGGTGTGTGGCTAGAATTGACCAACTGCGTCCTTTGAAACATCCAGCACCATCTCTTACATAGAAACTCAACTATTTCAGGAAGTTACTGATAGGCGTGATGCAGATCATAATGAAATATTCCAGCTTGATGAAGACATAAACGTAGCATTTTTGCTCCTAATTATTAAACTGTCCATTAAAACCATAATACAGACAGGAGGCCTACTTACTTCGTAAAGAAATAGGATGGGAGGGTGTGGACCGGATTCATTTGGCTCAGGATACAGGCAAGTGGCAGGCTGCTGTGAAAACGATTATGAACTTTCAAGTTCAATAAACATGCAGGAAATTTATTGTCTATTTCCGTGGTACAAATTATTCTATGAGCAATCAGAAAATCCTTTGAACTTACAGAATTCCATATTCTTCACTGTCAGCAGAAGTTCTGTGTATGTGTTCGAGGTAGAATTTCAAATCAGCAAATTTAAATAAGAATCAAATTTTGCTAACAATCTTCAGTATACACACCCAATAAAAAAATTTAGTCAGATTCATAATATGATTTGGGATTGAAAGACATAGAAATTCAACCTTCTAAGGTGCTCTTTTCACCATTCATTTAGTCCACATTCAGAAATCTTCAATATGAGCACTTTTCCAGATTCTGTATGCAAGCCTCTTGCAACATGATGTTCATTTTACATGAAGAAAAGAGCTCTGACATCCCACAAGTTATGTGAACACTGAGTGGAGATTCAACTCCTTTCTCCCTCAACCAAACCATCCACTCTTCTGTCCCTCTGCAGGCCACCATTATTAGTGATGTTGCTATCAGTATTAAAATAATTGCATGATTGGTATGGCAGAAGGTGCGTTAAAATATCAGAGTTCTTCAATAATCAAAAGAATGCAACTGTTAAGTCTTTACACCCCAACAAATACCCCAAATTCATAGTGCATATAATTCATAATATGTATTATAGACACTTGCCACCAGATGGTAGCAGAATCTGTTTTTTTTTCGTTGTCATAAAATATCAAGAAAGGCAAATTATCTACCTAATATTTTAACATAGCATTTGTTACCATTTTGTGATACGGAAAAAACATATGGTCGCAAAGGCGCAAAAACCGTAAGCAAGTGCTTAAACATGTTTCGCAATGAATCAGTTTTGTACTCTGATACACAATATGTCTGATAAAAAGTCTAATTAGGAATATGAAGATAAGGTTACTTACACTGACTGAACTTTCAAAAGCAAAACTTTATGATGTCATGATATTTGGAACGTGAAGACTGGCCACAACATGAATTTTACTTAGGAGACACTGAAATATTGGAATGGCAGAACTGTCTGGTTTTTAGGTGGTTAGCATTGTGTCAGGGGTATAAGAATCAAGAGTGAAGCCAGTTTCTACACATCTTCACACACTCTTGAGTGCTGTGAAAAAAGTTTGAATGTCAACAACTGCATATGTACAGGTCTTCAGTGGAATAAATTTTTGTGTAACACTTTAACCTCTTTCACTTCAGCTTGATTATTTGTCAACTTTACTTTTCATGATATTAGTAGAGCCTCTACTTTCTAACACAATCCTCTTCAGTATATGAAGACATTGCTCTTGAACCGCAGATGACATACTGCAGAGACTGACTGCAGGGGGGAGAAAAACGAAGTACAAGAAGAAAATGCTCAACACAGCCCACTGTTGGACATCTTGCAGGTTACCAATGACAGTCTGTCAGTTCTTACATTGATAGTATGTTTGATGAAAATTCAGTCCTGGCATTTCATTTGTAGTGGAGAATATACAATTTTTGTGTAGTGTTTTTCGGCATTTAAAATATTTAGCTCCGAAGTATGCCAAAACCAGCACTGCTTGTTTTATCATGTCCAGTAAGTTTTAAGTGAACATGAATAAGCTCACAAGTCAGAGCAATGATGCACTTCCCATGAACCTGCACTGTACTGATCCCCTTCACAATACATGTTTATCATTCACTGGGCCCTTCTGCTGATGCTTATGCAAGCATCTACTAAATTCTGAAGCCATTTCCACCCCACTGTAAGAAGGAACTGTATCTTGAATGACTGAAGAATTCCCAGAGCATTTGATTACATTGTTTCATCTGCAGAGGTTCCTGACATGGTGTGTGAGTGAGGATTTGGAAAGAGTTTGTGACCTGTTTCGAGGTACTATCCCAAACTTTGTCTAAACAGGCTGAGAGATACCACAGAATCCTCAGTCAGAATTGTCAGTAAGCCAGCCATGATTTAAACTGGGTAGTGAAAAATACAAGTCTGTTACATTGAAAATATACCAACCTGTTATGTAGCTTATCATAAAGGTGTATCACATTGATTATAAATGTTGTGAGGACTAAAATCATGAAATATGACAATGTAATAAATATATCATTGGTCTCAGGGAAAAAATCACTGATTACAGTTACAGAGTTTTGAGAGAGATGAAAGTATCAACGGTGCAAAATTATACTGTATATACAAGCCCAAATATTGCTTTGTGGGTGCAGGAACTTACAAATTTGAGCAGTTAACAAATTACATTTTCATGAATGTGATGAGCTCCTGAATATGATTTTGGTAAGTTATCAATTAATAACATTCTCAGTGACACCAACGATATGTGCACATAAATTAAAATATTTTCAACTGATTCTGCATTTTAATATTACTCTACAAAACAGACACTATATATTTATTACACATGCAAGGAATACTGTACCTAAATGGACATGCTTGGTGTTTACAGAGTGACAACAGACTGAAACAACTCACATTATCAAGAAATACCTATTCATTTTGTGAGATAATGAAAACACAACACAAAATCTAAAATTAACTTTCAGTATGTAAATGATTGATACATAATTGGACAATGAATATGAAAATGAAACACAAAAATGTATCTGTTTTCTGTGGTTGAAATAGTTACATCATTAGTTGTGTTTCAATGCAGTAAATACAAAATTATGATACTGGTGTGTATTATCTTCAAATTGTACATCACTAGTTATCATAAATCTTCAACAGTAAGTGACAGAAAATGGTCCCTTCTTGCAAAGTATTCCTTAAGGCGAATATCCGCATACCTGGAATAGACAACAAAATCTCTCAATTCCCTTCAAGTACACAATTTCATCCTTTGTTGTAAATATCTCGTGTAAGTAATATTTATATATCTGTATACATCTCAAAGGAACTGTGCTGCACAGCTATGTTGATCCCTAGCTCATTCATGGTCATGCTTGAGTAGGCACCCTGAGTAATATGTGAGATGCAGCATCTGCCTGCCTGTCTTACTCAGTAGCTACCATTTTTGGGCACCAAACAATACAGAATGTACTCCTTCTTCAGTAGTACTTCTCACAAGTTTCAGAATTGTTGTCCCAAAGTTTTAATTGTGACTGCTAAGTGATGTAACTATTAGAGATAGTGGATGTGCTGGGTAAGTTGGACAAGGGCACTGCAGTTGGACCCTGTTATGTTCTAAATGATGAAATGAATCAATGATTTATTTAATCAAGAAAAATGAAGACTAAATCATGGGAACTGATAAGGCCAGTGCTCTGTCATGTGTTAAAATTTTGTTTGTAAGTCATCACGACCCCTTCTTAAAAAAAGTGAAAATGGGTGTTGTGTATCTGGCTCGGGGATGAGTTACAGAAGTGGTTGTTACTCAGTGGTGCTGTGGTGGGGGAGAAGGCCATGCCAGTACCGGCTGGTTTGAAAACTCCATCTGAAGTACAAGAATCTAGCACTCAAGGTCCTCCTTATCCATGATAATGCCCCAGGCCAGCTGCAGGATCTTGGTCTTTAGCCTACTGAATACAAAATTTCCATACTTGTGCAACACCACCACCTCATTCCTCCAGCACTGAATCAGGAAATTCTCACAATAATCAAAAGCTATTACACCATGACACTCACACAATACTGTAGATGCAAGAGAGAAGGAGAACTTTGTTAATGTCAGTTAATGCTGCAAATTGTGTGGCATAGCTGACCACACAGTAACTAATAAGGAGTATATGTAAAGGGTGAAGTCCCTGGTTCTGGATGGCTGCTGGAAGAAGCTTTGTTCTGAAGTAGCTAGTGACTTCCAAGGATTCTGCAACCAACAGGGTGAAATAAGGAACATCCTTGTATTAGCCTGCAAAGTTCTAGGGAAGGATTCCCAGGATTAGAGAAGGCTAATATCCTGGAATTTCTCAACTCTCACACTGCTGCAATAACTGAAGAAGACCCTGAAGAGCTGACAGTTCTCAGTGAAACAAAAGGTGAAGGAGATTCTGATGCTGTTGTGGAAAGACCTTAACAGACTATTCATGTTCTGAAGAAAGGCCTCTGATGGCAGATGGGTTAACTGATGATTCCTTTAGGCCACCATTTCATGGATAGTGCCTCAAATTTAAGAACAAGATTGAGGCTGTCATTGCACCATATAAGGAAGTGTATAAGGACACAAAGAAGAGGTAGAACAATTAGTCTCTTCTTGTCCACTAAGCCTTCACTCTGTCTCCTCTGTCATGCTCTATAAATCATTTTGTCACCCTGACAACTTTCAACCACAAACACCAACACCATTCCAATGAACACCAACACAGAATTTTGATGTTTATTAACCATGAATACACATATGATCATGTTTTATGTGTCTTTGGTTTTCCCAACCCCATTATTCCCATAAGATCTTCCACTCGCAAGATTTTTCAAGAGATGTAACCCCTGCAAATGGCGAGAGTTTTCTGTGCATTTTAAACTTCTTTATATGTATCTGTAACTCAACTCAGGGCTGGAAAAATTTGATTTATACATTTTTCGTCCAAGTGAACAGAAAATTAACAGCCTCTCTATTAAAACTATTGTCAAATGTAAAATATTTGTATCTGGAGTCTAGATAAGTTTATAACTGTCCTAAGATAACAGAATTTTGGTTGTTGGATCAAAACTTTATGTGACTTACACAGTTCCACATTTCATGTTAAATTTAAAATTGGCAAACACAGCTGTGAACTACTGACAGGGGGTCCCCTCCTCACCCACCTTGCCAGGAAGGTCATAGCCAAGTAACATACATGCCACACTGGAATGTGACCACATGCAGTTTAATAAATATATGCAAATGTTCCAGACAAACTGGCTGCCTCCATCAGCAGCATACAAGACCAGAATCTTAACTTTCACTGCTGTAAGAACCTCACATCTCGGTATTCCTCTATGGTGGGGTTACTCCACATAATACAGTTCCTTTTGTAGCAGGTTCCTCAGAACACTGGTACCTGTCTACCAAACAAATGCATCTAAGAAGACCATTATCTTAATTGTCACTAATGTAAGAATATCAGACCACACTTGAATGACTCAGTTGTTCTAGATGATTTAAATGCAGTGGTCAAATTAAATACATTTCTTAGTTAGGTGTCAAAGTCACTTTGCTTTTACTGTCTCAATTGTATTTTCTCTAAGCGTGAAATTTAACTTCTGGTACTGATATTATGGTACCAAAAATAATGACTGTGGGCAGTTAAACTTCAAATGACCGGAAATGTGGGGGATCTAAAAGCTTCCATACTTCAGCTGTATTGAGATAACCATGCTTCCAGTTACAGTGACGGGTGTTGGACTTCACTGGAGTAGATTGTTCACTATCTGTGGGAAAAGAATTCTCTGTGATGTCAGAACAGTTTGATACATGTTAGTGTCCTGCAGTTGACCACTGAAAGGAAGTGTGTCATTGGTGCTTGTTACAATGTCTGTGTTTAAACAGTGGGCAAACATCAAGTTCTTGTGCAGGCTAGGGAAATCTGCAGCAGAAACTCCTGTAAACTTCAGCGTGCTTTACGGAGGTAACGCTTCCACAAATATGCTGTGTATAACTTGTACAATTGATTTAAAAATGGTCAAGAATCACTAAAAGATAAGAAGTAACAGACCAGCAATGTCAAGGAACAATGGAAATGTAGCCAAAGTTCACATAATCATAACAGCAAATCGGACTGACAACAAAATTAGGATCTCAGACAGAGTGGTTCAGAGCATTCTGAAATACACGTCAATGTGATATATGCCACATATTCCAAAGAGGACCAAATGGAAACAAGAGGATTATTGCTGCTGAATTCTTTGAATGCTCAGTGCAAGAAGCATATCTCCTAATGAAGATTATTACTACTGACTCATCTTGGGTCTTTGCCAGTGATCCCGAGATGAAATAGCAGTCCTCTGAATGATACACCAGTGTGTCGCCCAAAAAGAAAAGGTCATGGGTCACAAAATCTCAGCAGGTCATGCTGATTGCTTTTTTGACAACTTCAGAGTCATGCATCTTGAGTTTGTCCCTGCAGGACAAACAGTGGATTCCACTTTTTATATCAAAGTTCTAAAGAATTTAAGGGATGACATTTGGCAGAAAAATGGAGAAACAATATGATTCTGCACCATGAAAACACACCTTGCCACACTTTCCTCACAGTGCAGTAGTTTCTGGTGAAGAATCAAATTACAGTCATCCCCCACCTACTATATTCTCTGTGCAAATTCTGGTTCTTCCCAAGTTTCAAGATTGGACTCAAGGGTCATCACATTGCTTTCACAGGAGACATTCAACATACTGCAACAACAAGGCTGATGGCCACGCCAGAAGAGAACTTGCAGAAATGTTTCCAGCAATATCAGGACCACTAGAGCAAGTGTGTATGTGCAGAAGGGCAGTACTTCAAGGATGACTAGGTTGGGTTTTACACATATACTTTTTGCTATAAATTATGCCCAAATTATGGGAAATTCTGATGCTCCCATTTATATGTACCAGCCACTCTTAATTTTTGGTAATAACAAATACCTTAAAGTTTGATAGAATATTCAGTTTTGTGAGCAAATAATTCATAAACTGCTACCTACAAAATGCAATTTATGAACTTAATAACTTTTCTTGTTTATTTTGGTAGGGTAAAAAGCCCATAAAAATAGTGATACTCTAATATGACTTGTCCTTCAATCTGTGAACAGTGATCCAGCATGAAGTCATTTTCATAATGACAACATGTGTGCTTCAAAATCTTGTAACCTGTATCCCCTCTTTAATTGGTTTGAAGAAGTGGGAGAGTTCACTTAGTACAGAGACTGGCTACACACAGGATGGTCAGGTTTCAGTCACCAGTAAAAGGCAGTGTCTTTTCTGCATATCATGACATTCAGGCCACCCTTAGGTCCACCCACTCCCCTTCCTTTCACACAGCAAAGTGGCTGCTGCATGGAGCTGTATGCCACTCCACCACATATGTGCATGGTAAATATTACCTTTACCATAATGCTATGAATATCTTCAATGTATTATCATTTGCCTCACTTACAGAATCCCCAAGTAAGACAACACACATTTTCAGTATTTGCACAGCATAATAAAAAATGTTGTGGTAGCAGTCCAAAGAATATGTGGCAAAATGGAGATCAGTGGTTCTTCATTTTCATAGGGTTCAAAACAAAGACAACATTTATCTTACCCTAGGAAATCAAAGTCTATGGTGGAATGTTCAGCTTGTATGAGGGCCCATATTGCCCACAGGAAGTGTGCTGCCAGAGCAAATTTATTTACTTGCACATAAAGACAACTGATGTCATGCTCAGTTATGTCATTAGCGCCAGACATCTCTGTGGTACTGTGAAACGTTTCCAGGTAAATACGTAACCAGTTACGCTGGAATTCTGGTGATGGGTATGCTGCATAATCCACATCTGCCACACCTGTTTCAGAACAAACAGAGAAATTTACTGATTCGGAGTTGACATATATTTTACAACCAGTCAACCCACCCTCCTAATACTATGAAATAGAACAGTTATTTCATTTATGAAAGTTCCTACTGATGGACAAATCATTCCAGATTCTCCTAGACCTGTTACATGTGTGGACCAGAACACACTGCAGCCAGCATTTCAAAAGTGTTCAACATTTCGCAACTGTTTAGTAACAAAAGCTGTCCTATATTTGCAAGTTTTTAAGTTTCTTGGGCAGTGTGGATGAAGCATCAGTTCTTCTGGAATGTGATGCAACATCACACCCCAGAAGAACAGATACCCCTCTCTTAATTTGTATATGCTGTATGGAGAAAGGCCCATAATCACTTAGAAAGGGACTTTTGATTCCTGTTATCATTTACATGACTCAGAATGAATACAGAGGCCAGCAAAACAATATGTTGAAAGTCAAGTGACTTTGTGTTCTGTTACTATAGAAAACTGTGCTAGCACAGAAGTCACTGTCCTGCATAAAACAACCCAAACATTAACTTTGACAAAATGTTGGTATTTTTCACATACAAAAAAAAAAAGAGAAAGTTTCATTTGAAATCTACATACATATTCAGATTCTCCCTTTTGAATACTGTTTTGTATGCATGTGAACCTTGATATCTCACAGCAAGAGCAGGATATAGACTGAAGGTGTTCAAAAACAGATGGCTAAACAGAACGTTTGGAAATAAAAGGGAGGAAGTAACAAAAAGCTGGAGAAGACAGGGTAATGAAATGCTTCATGATGTGTACTTCTCATGATATATTGTTAGGACTGTCAAATGACGGGGGATGGGATGGATGAGGTATGAGGCCTGCGTGTACAGAACAGAAATGCATGCAGGTTTTTGATGGGGAAACATTAACGTAATACAGAGAGAATGGAAGACTTAAACATAGATAGGGTAATATTAGAATGCATTTTAAAGAATCAGGATGGGTGGGTGTCAACTAAATTTGTGTGGCTTAGGACAGGGAAAAGTGGCAGGATCTTGTGAACATGGTCATGAATCTTCAGGTTCCACAAAAAGCAGGAAATGTTTGAGACTATGTGAGGAACTATCAGCTTCTCAAGAAGGACTCTGCTCCATGGAGTTATTTGTGTACACCCACTTATCACATTCTACATGCAAGATTTGATGTTCCCAAAGTGGAGACTATGAAGAATACTGTCTTCTGGGATGTTATGCCATTTAGTTGGCAGACACACACTTATATTCTTATGAAATAGCCCACAGGTTCCTCCAAAATGTCAATAATTTTGTACCACACTACACAGCGTCACATCCTAGAAAACAGTTGCTTTCCATTTTCCATGATTCTGACAATGCTGCATCACATTTTTTAATCACTTACTTCATGGGTTTTGTCCATTATCTTGTGTTAAAAATAATAAAGATTAATAAAACATCACATATTGGGGACAGCATTAGCCCCCATCCTCAGGCTTAAAATAAAGTTAACACCTACTCGTTTGTGCCAAATAAGCAAAGCTACTCTCTACCTCTGGGGCCAGAGGTTGAGAAAAGTTTTGCCACTTGGACACAACTGAGGAGGTTCTAACCGCATTTTCAGGCTGACGACAGCAACTAAACCTGCCCCAGGAGGTGGTGTTGTTTTAATTTCTTATTACTATGTAACACCAGGCAATGGACAAAGGCTATGAAGTAAATGATTCCAAATGGAATCTTCATCATCTTTATTTGCACCAGTACAGAAATATCATGCCAACAGCAGTTTAAATAATTTCATATCTGGCAATCATAGGAATTAGATTACAACCTGGAGACTAGTACAGTTCCTACACCAATTATAGTGGACAGAATTGCAAAATATTACCAGCATATTCAGCAAAATGGTTGCCAATATCAAAGGCCTGATAGTTGTGGCTGGAATATTCATAATCAATAAAAGTGACAGTGTTCTTCTTGGCATTGTAGATGACATTGGCCAGCAGCAGATCATTGTGGCAGAAAACAATCGGACTGCCCACACTGCTCAGCTCAGTCTTCAGCAATGCATACTCTTCCTCCAGCCTGCTCTTTGGAGGGATCAGCTCTAAGAACCTGCAAAAATTGTAATTAAGTGAATAATTTAAGGCAGTTCTTGAGTAATCAAACTAAGAATTTATTTAATACTTGGTTCATCCATTATAACATACAGCAATTTCAATTTCCTTATGTATGAATTAATGTCTTATGTTCTTAAATAATCACATACTTTCTTATTAATTTATGTATGTCATTTTTATATTTGCTTGTTTATAGGCACTTACTGTTCTATAATTCTTTCATTTATTGCACATTTTTTTCTGCAAACAACAACTTGCTAGGCCCACCTCTACAATTAAAAAACCTAATATATATAAAATGCAATTTCCTTGCTTGTTCCTGTGTAGTACCATGGACCAAATAGAGAACATCCAAAAGTTCATAAAATTTACCACATATTTGGTAGCCAAACCTTTAGCAGGCTGCACAAAATAGCAGTACAGCAGTGCTTCTCAAACTGTGCTCTGCAGGGTTGAGGTTCTGCTAACAGTATCCAGAGCATTTTCTGAAACTTTCTCCAATGACAAGCTTTACACACAGAGAATTGTTGATTAAGTAAGATGAAATTGGTTCATTGAGAAAAATAGGAAGCAGCTTAAATTTTATATTGTTACTGCTGCTAGTGAACTGTATTTACAAAACATCCATGTAGAATAATGTTCCAAAAAGACAACCCAACTTGACATTATGGTTCACAGAGAAAACATGTGAATATAAATTTCATTTCAGGCCAGCGATTCCACTGTAGTTATACTATGCTTCAAAATGACTTATTAGATTTTATTGTATTTTGAATTATCATAAATATGTTCCATTACATTTAGTTTTTAATTATGCATTTTATACATCTGGAAATACATCCAGATTGTTCAAAACCAAATGCTTGGGGGGGGCGGGGGGGTGGTGGTGGTGGAAGTATGGCATTAGATCTTCTGTATGGGTTAAAATCCTCATGCCTAATTTCTTTTTTCAAGTACCCATAAGTGTACAGAAATTTCTTAATTTAGAGTTATACCTTGTTAAAAGGTTTAGCTGCTGTATATTGTGATATTGACAAGGCAGGAAGCCATAATATCAGACAAAGAATGGGTGCTGCTGCTTCTTATATCATGTTTATAGTGTAAGTGTGCAAACAAAACACATGGTTCCAGTATGCTTTGTAATTCTGAAACATTTCCACAGGCCAGTCTGAAAGTAATATGGGTCCAGTTCAGGCCCAAAGGTCAGCTTTTAACCACCCAGTCTTACATGCACCTCATATGGTGGAAATGTCAGGGTTTCTTATACATCACACACTTACTGAATAATATGAACAACAGGATATGTTATTAAGGTGGCATTAAAGCTGACTTTCAGGTTGGTATGTTGGATGCAGTGATGATATCTTATCTTAATCCTGCAATATGATGGCACCTACACTGTCAACTGCCACTGTATGGCTTCAGAAGCTTTGCATTTATGGATTGGTCAATTAAACGTCTTGTGCTGTGGACATAGACAGATATACAGCCAATCAGTGTGAACTAGGTGGCAAGGTATCTTACTGCTTGGCTCTTGTCCTCTGAGAACCTTGGTCTCATGTACAACAGATGCCACTTCTTCTTAATTATTTGCTCTTTCCCTCCATCTTGTCACTCCTGTGTTGACAAGGAACCCAATTAACATTGCCACGTATCTTCATTAAGGTTACCACCATGTTCCATTTATATTTTAGATCAAAACCACCTGAACAATAAATCTAAAATATTTATTCACATTTTTTAAGGATGTTGCTTCCACATAAAAAATTCACACAACTGTAATGTGCCAAACATCTGAGACAGCAATTTAAAAATAAGGATTGAGCATGAGTTTGTTTGCTTCTTGTTTTCTTTAGCAACACTTTGTCAATTGCACAGGTTATATAGCATTAAATAACAGGACGCTCATGAGCAATAAATTTGGAGGCAGAGACCCTATCTCAGCATTACTCATGAAAATCACAAATAGCGTTAGCAGCATGATCTCGCAGTTGTAACTTTAATTACAGGATCTCAAAAATAAGGAGAAGTACTGATAACTGCAGCATGATGTCTGGCAGAAGTAACATACAGTGGTGTGATGTTTATATTGAACTCCATATATGTCAATCAAGCAGTCTGTAGGAATTAAGGGGAACACAACATTCATCTCCTACTTAAAACTTCTGGTACCTGGCCTGCTTCTCAGCTTCCTTGAACGTCTGTGGCATAATGGACAGGAATTGTTCGATCTTGAGCCAGATACTGGGTTCCTTTGGTACATCATCTGTGCTGTCCACTTTGTGTACCAGGGCCACCATACGGGCCACCAATGGGAACACGTCAGGATCCCTGCATGATGTAGTGTCGAGGACCACTCCCGAAACATACTCATACGCTAACCCATTGCAGAATGTAGCATACAGGTGGGGAGCATAGCCAGCATTATGCAGTAGCTGCAGGCATGCACATCACAAATATATCAGTATGTTACCTCCAAAATGACATCTGAAGAAATGTTGCCTTTTGAATCATGCATGATCATGTTCATGCCAGTGTGTGTCTTCATATATACTAACTTTAATAGATTTTGTGAAACACAGGATGAACATCACACTTAGTACTTCTAGTGTCATTCCTACAGTAGGAGGACCATAACTCGAAAATACAAGAACCAGATGTTTCAATCACACTCTTTGGAAACCAAAGCTGTTTTAATACATTTTAATAATGCCATACTGCAGTTTCTCTCCTCCTGCTAGATATTAATTACATTCTTAGCCAGTATGCATGCATTTATATACACAGTACGAAAGTTACAACATCTGTCCTGTCAAATTTCATTTTAAGTTGCAGCCCTGTTAGATGAGCTGTTATTACAGACATGTAAAATGGATAGACCTACGATAGTGAGGCAGGTGTCACAATTACATGTGGAAGGAAAGAGACCTATGAGGTGACTCCAAATGAAGTGGTTCAACCACATACTAGAAAAGACCAAGAAAGCAGGAAAGAACTTGCATGGAATTGGAAAATAAACAATGGGAATACAGATGAGACTTGAGATGTTTTATGCATCAACCTCTATAAAATGAAAACAATGCTAACAGGAGGAACAGGAGGAGGAGAAAATTATGGTGGTGGTGGTGGTGGTGGTGGTGGTGGTGGTGGTGGCGGCGGCGGCGGCGGCGGCGGTGGCGGCGGCGGCGGCGGTGGTGGCGGCGGCGGCGGTGGTGGCGGCGGCGGCGGTGGTGGTGGCGGCAGCGGTGGTAGGGGTGGTGTGGATGTGGTGGTGGTGGTGATAACGAAGGGGACAACTTTTCAGCTGTACACATCCTGACTTATACTATGTACTTGTATCTGTAATAATGTTTAAGACAGAATTTGAGAGGAATGTTATATCTGAGTTTAACTGTCAACAGCTACAATTTAAGAATTAAACTGGTGTTTCATTTATATTCTTTCAACTACACTCGTGAATTTTGCATGGGAATTCAAAATCTAATGAGAACCACAGAAAAATGATGTCACTCACTTGTGCAAGCACCACAGTATTCCAGTCTTCACGTTTCGTACCAAAGTTTATGCCACTCACCCCTCAAGATGACCACATTCTACACTAACAAGTAGAGTCAGTCAAACACAACACTTGTGTTGTTGTGTTTGACTGACTCCATTTCTTAATATATTGTTACACAAGACAATGGGATGTCCTCTCCAAAGATGACCACATTCATTAAATGTAGTTAAACCATTATTGTTGTACAACGAGAGACATTAGAGATAATTAGACTTTAATGGACTGGAAACTTCATGGTTGCATGTATTTAAAAAGTAGTGCTTCATGTGTAGACAGTGCACAAAGCCTAGCATTAAACATCCACCTCATTCACAACATTTTAGTCTCCAAGATATTAAGATCAACTTAACATGTATTCAAATGTTGCAAAAATATTAATTAAAGGGTTCTGAAAATGGTATATTATACTTGGTTTTCTGCAGATTTCTGGGCTTTATTCATCATCTGGTATTCTGAACAGAATATTTTAGAAACGGAATATTTTTTGGTACTAAAGTAAAAAAGGAGAAGACACACCTAGTCACATTGGTCTGTTAGTACGACCTAAGATCCAGTAATTTAGATCAACTACTTGTGATGTTGTGTTCTGTTCAGAATACTAAGTAATGGACTACTACCACAAATATATTTATCCTTCTATGTAAAGTGGTAGTCTATGTTATCCAGTGTCAGTCTGGTCAACACCAACAACTATGACTAGGCAGAACTAGAATGTACCCTTTGTGCAGCAGACATGCATGGTAGTACAACACAACTTGAATTCTATCAGACATATTTTAAAGAAGTCTGGCACAGGGTCTCTAAATTAAAATGTGAACAGCAGCTTTGACTTTGGGCCATGCAGAGAGACAGAGACGACAAACCCTGATCACGTCTTTCAAGTTTTGACGTACAGTTAAATGAAAACCGACAACAGACTTTACCCTGATATATGTTGGAGCATAGCACACAAATGTACATGTATTGTCATCGTGAACTGTTCAGTCTCCCAATCCCATCATTCTAAGGAAAAGCAATACATGAAACATTATAAATAAAGCTGGTGAAGGATATTAGATAAGAAAGACGTGAACCTGGATGTTGCGAGTTTCAGCATTGCGGTCAATGAGAAGATCAGTCTTGTGTCCATACACTCTGACAAGCACTACATCTTCTGGAAAATCTTCATGGAAGCAACCAAGCAGCTTGTTAGTAATTCCATCAGTAAACACCTAATAAGCAAAGAAAGTGTTGTTAGGTAGCCTCTGAAAAATTTCACAGTGAAAGTCACAATATGCAGAAAGAGGTGTCATGGATGATAGAATGAGTAGTGAATAATGAAGTGGAATGGATGTGAAAGAAAGCCTAATTTGAGGTGCTGTCTCTGCATTGGCTGGAAGTAGCTGAAGAAAACCACAAAAAACACCTGACTTACAATAGCCGTTTCCAGACATTCAAACCTGACAATTCACAAATACACTACTAAGCAGCTCCCTGGTGGAGAGCAACATTTTGATTAAATTGTATTTATTTATTTATTTATTTATTGCTAGTTTATTTAAGAATGCCACCTGTAACTCAAGACTAGTATGATTACGACCAGCACAATCACCACCACAATCACCACCAAGAGCACCACTAGGGTATGATAGCCAATTTTCAGCCCTAGCCTCCTGAATTTTCTTCCCCAGACTTTCTTATCCAATGCTAATCTATTCCATCTTGTCATGCCCAGCAGTTTTCTGGCATCTCTGGTTACCACATTAATCTACCTGTCCTTTGGCTTCCCTGCTGTTTGACTACAATATATATTTTTCCTTCTAAGATTTTCCATGATATTCTTGATCCATCCGTCTGACATATGTGTCCAGCCCATTCCAGTCTTCTGGGTTTAATGTGTGTTGCCACATCTATGTCCTCACAGAAACCATAAATTCCATTATTACAGTGGATTCTCCACTGCGAATTTCTGTACTGGCCCAAATATTGTTCTAGGTATTTTCCATTCAGAGGACCCAAGGGCCATTTGCACCTCCTTGGACAATGTCCCAGTTTCACCTACATAGCAGAGGGTGCTTCTGATTATGGTTTGTGTATTCTTATTTTAGTGTTCCTGTGAACACTAAACGATCACTGCACAGAGTCAAAATATGAGATGACAGTGGATTACAAACTGGATGGATGTAGAAGGATATCAACGGCCTAATCAAAGGTACTGTCCCCGTAAATGACTGGAGGGACTGAACCTCAGGCAGAATAGCCCATCTTCAGACTGGCATTTTAGAACAGAACCTTGGCAAATGTGAAGCAGGAGTGCCAGCCACTCTGCTGCAATGTTCATTCAAAACTGTCATATTGTTACTTCTGTGTCCTCATACTTTTCTGTGCCTTCATATCGTGATTGTGCTGCATAAGTGTGCACAGCATATTTCATTAGGGTGTGCACCCAAGGAATTTTATTTTTATTTTTTTAAAAGCGAATATTCATTGAATCCTCACTCATAAAGAACATTACTTTTATTCTACAAACAAACTAAGACCCAAAAACTTAACTACATTGTTTTTAAACTACTCCCTAAACTCTACTCAAACATACAAACTTAAAAATGAGACACAAAATACCAGGCACACCCCCAGCACATACTTATACTGTACCAGCATGTTTTTACTGTGCCATCATTCTGGTACTGTGTCACAATATTTTTACTGTGCCATCATATTGTCACTAGGCCATACTGTGAATGTGCCCTCACAGTGTTACTTTGTTGTCATATTTTTATTATGCCGTCATACAGTTGCTACGTCACCATAGCTTACTGTACCGTCATACTTTTACTGTGCTGTCATGTCATTAAGGTAGCGCCATATTTTTACTGTTCCATAGCATCAGTATTGTGCTGTCATACTGTTAGTTTGCTGCCAATTGTTGCTATGCTGTTATACTGTTACTGTGCCATCATACTGTCCATGACATGTGTCAGTGACAGTAATCTGTTTGAAGTGAACAAACTAGGGCATAAGAAAACCTGCTACACACTAGCAACATCCACACAATCCCAAGAACAGCCACACCAGCTGGACTTCCCTAGATGAGCAGTTCATGCCCTGTGTAAGACAGAATACAATACACAAACATGTCAATGCAGTTTGGTGGGATATTCTAATACTGTTAATAATAATATGTTGATAGACAGGAAAACTTACAAGGACACGTGTGCTATTAGCTTTTACTTTATTTGGCAGTAATATATAATGAAGAATACACAGGTAAAAAGTAGTTTTAAGATC
Source organism: Coptotermes formosanus (assembly GCA_013340265.1). Taxonomy (NCBI): domain Eukaryota; kingdom Metazoa; phylum Arthropoda; class Insecta; order Blattodea; family Rhinotermitidae; genus Coptotermes; species Coptotermes formosanus. The sequence goes on along the minus strand of BLKM01000783.1, from coordinate 610,386 downwards.
TTTCTTTGCATGCAATTAAGCAGCATGCCATGAAGACATAAGAGAAAATGGAGGTATAGCTCCATGCATGCTTAACCTCAGAACTAGGAGCAGATGATTGGTCAGCTCCACATTTTGGACACCGTATCCCATCTACTCATTGGACAGGAGACTAGGTAGGCCCGACAACCTGTGCTCGGGACACGCTAGCCAAAAGAAAAATCTCGGGTCCAGATGTAAAACAGAGCTCTGTCTTCCAGCCCACAGACTACCCAGTATTTTGATGTCTAATTAAACATTATATAGTACTGTGATGCTACATATGACATATGTCAGGTTTTATGGATATATGCAAGATTTGAGGTTCTCACAGCGGTGTTGCTGAAGATCCAAGTCTTCTGAAATATTATACCATGTCAGTTTAGCAGTAGATATGGCATAGCATCACAGAACTTGGATCATTATCAGTATATGTTCACATGGAGCGTTTTAATTTCTTACAGACGATGAGGAATTCGCACAGCTGTAATATTGTTGCTATGTAAAAAGAAGGCCTTAACAAAAGTCTTTCAAAATTGTATTACACTGTATTACATAAAGTTCCAGGCCTACAATTCAGTGACATTATTTTCGTGCCCACCTAAGAAGTTCAGTTAACTTAAAAGGTGCTCTGATGCTCATGTGACTTTTTAGGATGCTGCCAAAGGAGAACCTCCCCTGCCCCAAAGGTTTACCTGCTTTGAGGTAGTGGTGGGGCTTGCCTGGTCAAATGATCCTGAAAGCTATGCTGGCGGTAGCATAGCTACTGGTAAAGTCTCCCATGCCAGACAGGTCACAGGTGATGACCCAGACAAAAAGGGATAACTTGATCATCCAGGTTGGGGGTTGGACGTGTGGCTAACAACCCCACCCCATAAAATATAAATTGCTACAAAACCTACACAAGAGCCTCAGATGGATTAGGGAAATGTTGGATTACGACCTCGGCGAATGACATGGAATATGGGCTTGTGGTGATAAGGATCACAGAGGCTGGAGAGGAAGAGTAGAGTTCAGAGTAGGATGGAGGAAGAGTTGTACAGTAAGCAAAGCCCACCAAACGCTGTAGTGTTGTTGTTGTTGTTGTTGTTGTTGTTGTTGTTGTTATTGTTGTTGTTGTTGTTGTTGTTGTTGTTGACGACGACGACGACGACGAGGATGCCAAAGGAGAACAGATACAACTTGACACTTTGTACCTAAAAAATGGTTGGAGCGTTTGTGCCATTTCCAAGAATTAAAGGGCACCTCTCTGATACGCGCACTGCGGCCAGGAGTGACGTCATAACTTCGGCGATTGACACATGAGGAGACTGTACGACCTTCACGTTCAGATACAATTGGGTTGTGCAGTATGTAATCGTTAACAATCTTCTGTAATCAGGAAGAAAAGCCTTAGGTCAACAATTATTATGACAGGCGTCAGCTGACTTTAGACCTTTACACCAGCGCGAGGTCGTTGCTTCTGACACGACGCAGACACTGTGCTCCTTGCAGTGTACGGACTGAGCTTCAGCCGCCCGGAAGAGAACAACATTTGTATGCCTGTATACATGGTTGACAAGGGTAAAAACTGACAGAATTTGTAGGCCTATGTATATACTGCTGGCATGAGTCAAAGGTGACACAATTTCTGGGGCTATATACGCTTATGCTATTCAAAATCAAAATTGGCAAAACTATTAGATTTGTATGTACTGTCGGCTTGAGTGATAACTGACAAAATTTGTAGGGTAAGAGTCAAAACTGATATAATTTCACTTACACCCTTCTTACCAAAAACTTTAGGTATATTAGCCAGTGTGTACACAAGTAGGCCTAATTATGAACACTTAGCAATTACAAAATTACGGTCATTCTAGAGAAGGCGAGAATGTGAAGTAAGAGCACACAAAGTGCCGCATGTGTGGTAGTTTTGTAGCGTGCTGTAGTCCGTATATGATAATAGACACACTGAACATGCGTGTACTGCTCAGGGTTACGCCAGAGGATGTACAAAATACGAAGGTAAGTTGTCAGACAAGCGTCAGCAGTTTGGTTGAGTCGGTATCAAGTCAAGGCAGAATAAATCAAAAGTCCGGGTTCGATAGCGGGCGGAAGCGGAAATTATTCTCTTCATCACTATGTCCAGATCGACTTGGGCTCACCCAACCTCTTCTTCAACGGGTGCATGAGTCTGATTTCTCGAGGGTGATGCGGTCGGTGCGTGCAGCTGATTAATCACCTTCACCAAGTGCAGAAGGTTGGAAACCGGAGCTGTCCCTCCACTGCCATATACGTAATTCTCGGTGTATTGCGTCATTAACCCTTTAACCTTTTAAGGCCTAGCGGTAACTTTACATACGACCAGGTTTAACATTAAAAAATTCTACGTGGTGCCCACATTGCGTTTATGTGTTTTGCACGGATCTCAGAACAAACAGCAACTTTCGCCTTATAAAACATTAAGAGACTGGTTTTTATAACCGAAGTGGAGAGTGTTTACAGCGCGGTACGCACTGAGTCCTTATATAAAACAGATACGCTTCGTCTTTAAAGGGTTAAAGACGAAGCGTATCTGTTTTATGTATAAGGACCCAGCGCGTCCCGCGCAGTAAACACTCTGCGTCTCGGTTATAAAAACCAATCACTTAATTTTGTATAGGGAAATAATTGCTGTTTGTTCTGAGATCCGTACAAACACACAAACGCAATGTGGGCACCACGTAGAATTTTTTAATGTTAAAGCTGGTGGTATATTAAGTTACCGCTAGGCTTTAAAGGGTTAAATAAGAACAGAACACTTTTACCCATCAGATAAGTGCCTCTTCGAAGAACCCGTCTTTCGTAAACCGCCTCCGTCTCCTGATTTTGGAGGAGTGCCGCTACGAACTCGACAGCCTCGTGTCGTCATAGCGCTCGGTCGAATAGCAAATGCAACGCCGCAAAAAGGAGAGGGGAAAATGGAACAGTAACTCTCAGCACAGACTGTTTGCCAAGGAAGTGGTCTTGAAAAGTAACGCTAGCGTCGTGCATTCGGCAGGTGACGGGTCGGAATGTGGGGGCCGTGCCACTGCGCAGGTATTGTGGCCGGTCTGTCATCGCGGAGGCCTACGGGTTGGTAGATACCAGGACAGTCCATGTGGGATTTGTGGTGGACAAAGTGGCATTGGAACAAATTTGTTTCCGAGTACTTCGGGTTTCCTCTGTCATTATCATTCCACCAATGCTCCATGCTCACATTTCACTGATCTACCACTGATACCACACGAACTTAGCAACTGACAGCGTCGTTAAATAAAACAATGAGGTTTTTCGTTGTTTTCCTCGGTCTCTTCAGACAAATTCCGGGATAGTAGGTAAAATGTGACAAGAACCGCTTCTTTCCACATCCGTTCCAGTCCTACCATTCAAAGCTGACTTAACACGAAGCCGTCTGAGACACCAAGAGCATCGTTAAACCACAAATAAACAAATAACAAAACTGAATATTTGAACATGCGAACGATTAACGCAGTAATCTTTACAGCTGTGATAACCTCATAAATACGAATTAGAATTTCAGGCTCGGCATATGCGGGCTATATTTTGAGAAACACAAATTATATCAGAGCAGCATTTGACCCAGTTCGTATGATACTTACAGCCCCGCATGCTGTATATATGTGGGTATGTATGTGTGTCCAGTTCACCGCCTCTTATGGTAAGGCTCCTTTTGGATCATGGTCACGTCATGAATATCAGCAGGCAGCTGTTGAGTGGCATCGTTGTACAACCCTCGAGTGTTGCGCAAATGATATGATGAAACCAATTTAGCTGCAATAAAATCGTCTCACAAGACCCAGACTGAGATTAACAACCCGTCATCGTCAATTTTGAAGCATGGCGCAATACTGTGTCGTCCTCTACAATGGGCGCTTCCTGCTCTCAGTTACCGTCTGCAGCAAATTGTTACCTACTTTCATACGTCAAACTCGACGTCCCAAAGCTACGACAAGGCTACGTTCCGGAAGTACGTATTTTGTAGTAGTTTTAACACTTCGCAAGCGTTGATAACTCAGTCGGTAAAGGGACTAGGTTAGGTTACGGGCTGGACACGAGGAGTCACAGTTCGATTCCCGACCGGTGCGAGAGATCTTGTTCTTCTCCAAAGCGCCCTGACCGGCTCTGGTGCCCACCCACGCCCCCCCCCCCCCAGGAGGAAGTGTGCGGGTCGTGACAATGACCATTTACCTCCATCTCGTGCCGAGGGTAAGAATGAATGGAGCTGTACCGTCACTCCCCCATGTGTTATCATGTCATGCACAAGGACAGCTTTACTCTCGACACACCGAGTCACGTGGTAGCGTCAGAACACTACATCATTAAATTATCTGAGACCGTTCGTATCGTGTGGCGGCCATTTTGTTTGTGGCAGGCTGCATGATTGCGCCGTATGGTGGTTGACTATTGGTCAATACGAACAGTAGTGTTGCCATGCTTTGTGTGTAAAAACGTACATAATAATAATAATAATAATAATAATAATAATAATACGTCCAAATCTCGCTGGCTGTAAGTAATAATAGAGTACAACATTTTATAGCCTTAACCCCTTGAATGCTGACGTTCATCTAAACTAATACAAAACTACAGTTCCCCCCTCACGTTGAACAAAGTCCGTGCCCATTATAGAGGCAAACCGGTTAATGGTGCTTACAGAATCAGTATTTATTTTGAGAATCATACGGAACACACACACAAACTGTGGGCAAAATACAGGTGGCACATACTTACCACTTGGTTTTAAACGTTAACGCGCGAATGAACACGGACAGAAACTTTCCATTACGTTACACGAGTGACTGTACTGCCGTAATCTCAGTTTTTCGCCCCTGAGGGGCGCTTCACAAATGCTGTAGCCTATAGCGTTTACGCAACTACTATTATCAGTCGCGATAGCAGTTAGTGATTTCGGCAAACACGTCTTTCTCAAAGCCGAACAGTTCTATTCACGTCAGATCACTGCCCCATTGAAACAAAATGTTGATTCGCAGGACGAAGAGACACCCAGGCAAAGTTAAAAAAACGGCAGAAAGGAAACAGACATTGGCAGCACTGGGAAAGATGACAGATTGCGCAATGTTTCCTTATTTGCACGCAGATGGTTTTCACTATTTTGAGTGTTGATAACACTGACATGTTTGCTGCACCGGCAGAATGCAGTCACACGAACAGCGTTTGGTGGCGTTTACAGCAGAATGACAGTTCAGTTACGGCGATAACTATAGGAGCCTGAGGAAGGTTTCTGAATAGATGGCAAGTTTCAAAGAAGGACGCACGAGTATTGACGATGCGCGTTCTAGACATTCTGCAAGTTAAAGCGCAATTAGGTCAGCATACCGAGAAAACCGAGGAAGAAGTGCCGATGAAATTACATATAAATTTAGCACGCTGAAGTGAAAGAAACTTTGTAATAATCATAAAAGGCCCTACCAAATTATATTTATTCTCGTGGGATCGAAAAGATATGGGCCGTTGGACAATTAAAGTCGAACCCGGTTATAACGGCATCGGTTTATGCGACACGTCGCCTATAACGTCAGATGTTCTGTGGTACCAATTAATTTCTCACTGTTAACCATAACATTATACTCCTCGGTTAGAACAACACTCGTTTATAACGACATAAAATATTCGGTCCCCGTCATGACATAACCGTGTTGAACTGTACATTCAAACGTAGGGCCGTTACAAATAAATGTATATCAAAATGCAATGATTATGTTGTAGAAGTCAGAAAAGTCAAACCAATTCATGCAACTTCCACATTAAGCCGTATAGCACACACAGTGGCTGCCTCCAGTGTAGCACCTGGTTATGGTGGAGCAGTAGAGTGCAGTTAAGATTAGATGGCACAGGTGCAGAAACCAGATTTCGTCTTTCGGCAAAACGGACGAGTCCACGTGACTCTGCGCGGGGACAGTTCTGTCGGCTACTAGCAGCCGAGGTGTACATGTCAGCCGGTAGCATTTGTACTGTGCTGGAGACGCCGCGATCTTGCGAGGCATGCTGGATACCCACTCCATTCTCCTGTTGCCCCTTCATTTCCCCTCCCACGCGTCGCCGTGTGCCATGTCATCTTAATCGCACTCTACGAACTGGTAACCGGCGGTGTTACTCTTTTTGACACCACTTCCCAGACCGTCTCTGAGCCAACCCGTCATGCTGTGCATTGGGTAATGGGGGCGTCTCCCTGGAGAAAACCGGCTAGAACCTAAAAATACACTCATCTCCATGCAATGCAGAAGTCTATAACGCGTGGTTCTTTACCTCCACCCCTCTCGTTTGCAGAGGCACAACCCTTCCTTTCTCTTAACATGTTAGGGAATAAACAGACTGCAGAAAGCGGGGAGACTTATATAGTAACGTTATCACGGTGATTAATTAAACACAGCGATGAGTACATGTGAGCGAGTAAACAGCTCCGTACTACACGGATATGAGTGGTTAGTTCACACACCGTTGCTTTTCCTTCGGGGAGAAAGACTGAGGTACCACTGGATAAGAGGCTTGGTGTGGCTAAAGAGCGGGTCTGAACGATGGGGAGATGAGAAACGTCTTTCGCTCCTGCCGGGAATCGAACCCCGGTTTCCCGGTCACGCAACCCGTAGGCTAGTCACTATACTGACGAGACTATCCCGGATTCAAGGACCGACTATTTACTATAAGCCGTTCGTGTAAAGTGAATATAGTGCCCTTTAACCGACGGTCGCAACAACACCATGATTTATCATTAAATGTGAATAATGTACACAACACAATAAACAACTATATATACTGACAGGTAAAGTTCTGTAGGGCACTAATCATGTCATGGGAACAGAACAGGGATGGCGTAATTTTCAAATCTTATCTACCCTTGGTCTCACAACCAGCGGCGGGAGATAAAATCACACTGCTACAATTTATTATTCTCGCCCGCCTTTTCATGGAAGAAATAACAACTGTAAGCATGGTGCTGTTGGTTTGCAATTTATTTACAACGCTGTCAGTCAGAATGTAACTTGCAGCGTCGAATGGTAGGATGATCGATGAATGAGAAACTGGAAGAATTTGGAAGGAAGAGGTCTTCGCATAAGCGACGTACTATCCTGGCATTTACTTGCAGCGAATGAGTAAAATCACGAACAACCCCAACATAACGGATTAACTAACTAACTCCAGGGAGCAGAGTCCTTGAGAAGCCAACAGGTCCTCAGTTAGTCAAGAAATTCCCCGCATTTTATGGAACCCAAAGGTTCATTACCGCATTTACAAAAGCCCGCCACCTGTAGGATAAATGATTAGTGGGTCTAAATTCGTAAGAGAAATCTTCCGAATACATAGCTCAATCGGTTACTGACCAGATTACGGGCTGGAAGACCGAGGTACCGCGTTCAATTCCTGGCAGGGAGAAGAAACTACGCACTTCTCCAAAACGTCCAGAGCGGTTTTGGGGCCCAATCGGTCTCCTATAAAATTGGTAGCGCGGGCTCTTTCTCCCAGGGATAAAGCGATCGGGGTACGAAACTGACTACTCACCCTATCTAGTACCGACGTCAAGAATAAGTTGAACCATACCTCAATCCCTAACATTTCTTCATGGCGTGCACAGGGACAGTTTGCAGTTTGCCTTTTATCTTCGTCTGTCTTTTTAAAACATCTATGAAAGTAAATTTCTTGTCCCGAAAGTGTGATCTTAAAGAACCAAAAAACCAAGGGGGAAATTCAGACTTTCTGATGAAACCACTTGCAGTTTCCTACACAACATCATCTAGAACATTATTATTATCATCATCATTATCATCATCATCATCATCATCTCTTTATGCAGGGTATTCACACGTATATACCTGAAACAAACCAATGTTTCTAGGATATACAGTATCGCCGCTATCCTGCGCGTACTGTTAGTAGTGCATATAACGTTGTCTTCAATATTAAACCCTTTCGTGCTTCTACATTAGCACTTTCCGCAGTGTGTGCGCTGTGCCCAATATAGCTGTTTTCTGTAGTTCCTTGACTTCGTGCTTTCCCGGTATGCTGCTCAAGTATTTTCTGCAAGATTTTGAAATGGTTCCAGTTGCTCCTATTATTACTGGCGTCACCTTTGTTTTTACATTCCACATGCGCTGTATTTCTGTTATGAGGTCTTTATATTTTAGAATCTTGTCGGCTTCTTTCTTTATCACATTTCTGTCTCCCGGGATTGCTACGTCAATTAGCATACATGTTCCTTTTTCATTATCCCGGATTATGTTGTCTGGTTTATTGTTGGGGATGGTTCTGTTGGCTTGCACTTGTTGATTCCATAATATGGTTACCTTGCCCACTTGACTGTTTCTACTGATTTTGGTACATGTTCATACCAGAGTTCACTATTATTATTTTTTTTATTTTTATTATTATAGATATGTTGCTCTGTGCCTGTCGCTGTATACAGCCTGTGCAGGCCGCGGGGTCTTTACTTTCTTCGCAAACATGTATGTCGGGAAAATGCGATAATTTTACGCACCGTTACCGCGGCTATGAACCGCCCGCGACACGACGACTAGGAGGCGCGCAAGGGTCGCGTGTTACCACACTGACTCAGCGCGCCTACTGCTACTGCTACTGCTACTGCTACTGTTACTGCTACTGCTACTGTTACTGTTACTGCTACTGCTACTGCTACTGTTACTGTTACTGCTACTGCTACTGCTACTGTTACTGTTACTGCTACTGCTACTGCTACTGTTACTGTTACTGCTACTGCTACTGCTACTGTTACTGCTACTGCTCCTCTGAAACGCCATCAAGTTTTTTTTTTGTGGTACAACAGCCCAGTTTGAACCTAGGCCGCCTCATCGTTGAGGTTTCTGGATCACACATAAACATTCACACAGCCGGTAGAATTCCCCTGAATGAGTGATCACGTCGTCCCAGAGGCCGCTACCTACACAACACACAACAAATACTAAAGACGAATATCCATGCCCTCGGCGGGATTCGAACCCGCCATCACAACAATCGAGCGACCACAGACCTACGCCTTAAACTGTACGGCCACCGGAATCGGCCCATCAAGTACTTACGGGCTTCTAAATCTCCTGGAGGGAAAGTCTAACGTTATTACAAAATCCGTGAGGTTTCCGTTCTTCTGGGATATGATGCTGCGTCGTATCCCAGAAGAACAGAATCCTCAGCTACAACGCACGGAAACCCTCAGATCTCCGTACATAAAAAGGACAAGGAGGAAGAAAGGAAATGGAACACAAAACACTGAAATTGTCGCACGTGAACACAAGAATTATCCTGGCTTCGCCGAACTAGCTACGTGCACTATAGCTTGTCGCAAAGAGCTAATATTTACTGAAATAATTATGAAATTTCTTCCTTTTATGGAACCCAAACATTCATTACAGTATTCACAACAGCCCACCAATGGTCTCTATCCTAAGCAAGAGGAATTCAGTCCACATCCTTATATCATATGTCTTTAAGATACATTTTAGTGCTATTGCCCTCCCATTGATACAAAAATATTAAATGTGGCCTGTTACTATCAGATTTTCGAAATGCCATTTTGCATGCACTTTCCCGTATCTCCCATGCATGCTACATGCCATGCTCAATTTAGTCTCCTTTATTTAACAACCGTAATAATGTATGGTTAAGACATACTACCAAATTGTAAACCAGAAAAATAAAGACGTAGAGGACGACCCAAGACAAGATGGAAAAATAAATTCAGTTGAAGGCGGAATAAACCAGAGAACCTAACCCTTGAAGCCACAGAATAACAACAAACGTACGAAGCTCCTTTCTGTGCCGGAGTAGCTCAGTCAGCACAGTTACTGGCCTGCGGGGTGGACAACCGCGGAGTCGTGGTTATATTCCAGGTAGGGACAGGAGACTTTTCTTTTTTCCTAATAATCCAGGCCAGCCCTGAGGCGCACCCAACCTCCTGTCCATCTACCGGGCGCTCTTTCCTCGGGGGTAAAGTGGCACGGCGTGAAGCTGACCACTCACCACCATCTAGTGCCGGGGTTAAGAATACGTGATTCATGTCCATTCCGCATACAAATACACGGCGGACGCAAGGACAACTTTACTATTCACTTCTCTCACCACTTTGCAAATTATGTACCTATGCAACACGTATTACCACAACAATAACATAATTATGCTCTGTCTAAACACAACTTTATTCGTAAAGGTTAAGAACAGCTGCAGGTTTCGTCTAGCTAAAGTAGCCATTATCATGTTGAACACGAAGAAAATGAAAGGGAATATTTACAACTGCAGTTAATGGTTTAAGATCTCAAATTTACAAATGTACAATTCTCACAAAAATATCAGTCACAGCCAACTCTGTTTTTATCTCTTTATTTGGAGATTTGAGCTACAAGTTTCGGCCTGTTATGGCCGTCATCAGGCTCCTCTAGAAAACATGAACATTGAAACTGTACTTTCAGAAAGGGGAGGCCCTCCTCTCCACAATGAAGCTAAAATATACAGCATTGTGTATACATAAAATATAATAAAATGTATGTGACATATATAGGTACGAAAGATGGAAGGTATACCAACGGTCGCCCATAAGGTGTGTAATAACACGTTATTCCAGTGCTAGCAGCTCTCATCAATATTGTCTTCGTGGCTTATGGTCTGATCACAAGTCACGAAGACTCCACGATGCAGCACGATGTACTGCGTACACAGTGCTGACATGTAGTAGTCACAGGTCTCACGAGTGCACAGTTAATAAGCATCAGCCCCATACGGAATACGGGAAATCATGTCCTTACTTGACAACCAACCAGAAAACTGGAAGTCAAACGTCCAAGAAAGCAAAAACCACATCACATTGTGCACACACGACCGTGGAACAAAGTTCCGATCACAATATTGATGAGAGCTGCTAGCACTGGAATAACGTGTTATTACACACCTTATGGGTGACCGCTGATGTACCTTCCATCTTTCGTACCTATATATGTCACATACATTTTATTCTATTTTATGTATATACAATGCTGTATATTTTAGCTTCATTGTGGAGAGGAAGGCCTCCCTTTCAGAAAGTACAGTTTCAATGTTCATGTTTTCTAGAGGAGCCTGATGACGGCCATAACAGGCCGAAACTTGTAGCTCAAAATCTCCAAATAAAGAGATACAACAGAGTTGGCTGTGACTGAATTTTTTGTGAGAATTGAAACATATGCCAACGGGGATGTGAACATTAAATGTGCAATTGTATTATATATATATATATAAACATGTAAAGAATAGGCAGCTTCAGGCGTAATAAGATATCATGGTAAAGTTTTTATTATTTAGATTATTCTAGCTATATGTTTAATATACCTCGTAATAAAACGTAATGTCTCAGATAATTAAATTTAGTGTAGCATAGGGAATTTAGGCAGAGAAGACGTGTGTGTATTCTTTTGAAGCCTTGCATATCTGGCTGGATGGTATTGCGTTGTAGCGTATTTAATTTTGCCCAAATAGTGTCATATCATTTGATAACTGCTGTTAGCTACGTATACAAGAAGTGGAGCTGGACTTTATAATGGTTGTAAGGTTCACTTCACGTGAGTAGGCCTTCAAACTCTATACAACTGAGACGTGCTGAAGTTCAAAAACATCGTAAGAAACTCATGTGAAGTAAACCTTATAACCCCACCAAGAACACATATTAGGGATGTGCTCAAAACCATAACACCATAAGAATAAACGTAGCTTTATACGTTTATTTAAGGTATGAAAGGGAACCGTCGTAAATTCCAGCTCCACGTCTTGTATGCTCCAGCTAACAGCAGTTATCAAATGATATAACTCTATTTGAGTAAAATTAACTACGCGACAACGCCCGTTATATATCCAGCCAGATATGAAAGGCTTCAGATCAGCACATGAAAGCTGCCTCTGCCTGAATTTGCCTCCGCTACACCAATTTAATTATCTGAGATACTGCGTTTTATTATATTCAACATACAGCTACAGTAATGTAAATAATACAAATTTTAACATATCTTATTATGCCTGAAGCTGCTTATTCTTTACATGTACATATATATATGTAAATACAATTGCACCTTTGTAAGTTTGAGATCTCAAACCATTAACTGCAACTGTAATTATTCCCTTTTCATTTTCTTCGTGTTCAGCCTGATGATGGTTACTTCAGCTAGCCGAAACGTGTAGCTGTACTTAACCTTTAAGAATAAGCTTGTGTTTAGATCATATTATCCTTGTGTTATTGTAAACACAACGGGGACGAATCACTTTAAGTATGAAAACAAGTATTATGCTTTCACGTTTCCTTATCGTTCTAAAACAAACTCAAAAACAAACCTGAGAACGTGTGGTGTGGTCAGTCACGGAAACTATTTTTAGGTTCTTTTTATGTGACAAGTATGAAGCTGTCATGTCCTAGGAATTTGCATACCGACACGGACGGCAATCATTAACAGCTTACAAGGCAAAGTGTGCACCGCCCACCGCAGTATCTGGGTTGCGTAACAGAGCTATGTGGAGTTCAAGGAACTATGTATGGAGTCCAGACAGTTTCTTCAATCTTTTTGTGCCTTCCCGTTTTCCATTGCTTCTCTTTATCCATCTGCTCTAGGCCTAAGGTACAGCCATGTTCAGATTGTAGTCGTAGGGGTTGTGTCACTGTTTAGTTATGTAGGTTGACACCGACGTTTCGGACGAACTTGTCACAGTCTTTACTCCTAGGGAAAGATAACTCGGTGTCCATTAATGACAGACTGAATTGGTCCCAGAATTTTGTTGATGTAACACTGTTGAGAGTTTCGAATAGATTGTAATTTGTTCTAGGAGGTAAAAGTAAACTACCCAATTTTTTCATAGACTCAGTGTCTTGCACAGGACCTTACCTCAACATAACATCACGCAGGGAATATCTCTTTGGCGCAGGAAGTAACGTATCACTGAAGGAATTAAATTTGTCTTAATTAACGCCGGAATTAGTTGGCTTATGTGTCGTCCGAACACATGACACTGTTCTCTAATGTCCATGGACGATATGTGACCTTGCTGCACACAGTACGGTAGGTGCAAAGAGCTATATTTCAAAGCCAGCATACTCTTATCTCAAGTTTTGTGGTTTTCGAAATATTCAACGAAAGGCATTTGTGTGCTCGAGACCTGATTTGAATCAAAATTTGTATTACAAGCCCTTGCAAAATGTGTCAGGTCATTACAAATTTCACAAATATCGGCGCAATTGAAGTGGCACTTTATACAGCAGCCTGATGCACACACGTTACGCCTGTTTGTTTGGCCCGCGTGGTTGACTGCAGGGGTCGGTCAGAGTACAAGTTTACGTGGCCTACAATTCTGTAACTACAGAACCCAAACTGACGGCGATTATACAGGGGAAGTCGTCCCCGAGCGATTATCACCTCTTTACAGTGCCAAAGCGAAATTTTGACGGCCACAAATTTAAAGATGGGCGCGAAGTGGAAGCAGTTGTGACACGATGGCTGATAACACAGGATGGTGAAGTCAACCAACGAGGAACAGATAACTTCGTCCAACAGGATGATAAATGCGTCAACTGGCGAGGGCTGTGTGGAAAAGTAGTGCAACAGCAGTGGAATTAAAAGTTAACTGCTTTCATTAGACCTCAGAATGGAGAACCCAAAGTACTTATACATGCCGTCAATTTGTTTTCTGGCCGAACTTCGTATATTTACAATACAGCCTCAAACGTTAGTCCCCAAGAAGTGCAAATCCAGACACAATAACATAACAAACGCCGTGTTTGTGTGAAAAATTAGATGGACGATGCAACGAGCTGGAAAAAAAAAGTGTCGTGCCTCATAACCACTATGCTATGGAGACGTGAGGAAGGCTGAATGTGTAGCTCCATGCATTAAACCCAGCTCTAGATGGAGGCGACTGGTCAACTTCATGCCATAGCTGCTTTACCACACGGATCAGAGCCCCCAGTTACCACTGGATGGAAAGCGGCAGCGAACAGAAAAATACGTACCCTTGCCACAAATCGGACTCCAAATACCCGGTCATTCAGTCCGTCCCTAGCCGCTACGTACGGGAGTGTACCTACTGAGTTCGCTGTCCCGGTTTTATGGCTTCCGCAACAAGAGCTCCACGTTTGCTGGGGGCAGGTTTTAATGGCATCCGAAACCAGTTTTGTAGCTTCCAGATTACCACTGTTGGGCGCCTTTTTGTGGCACGTTTATATTAAGTTATTGTATTATGATGTTATTAGGGATATGTGTTCTGTGTTTGGTGAAGGAACAAGGAACTCAGGCTGACAAACACTAAAAGCGGCGGCGGTTCAGCTAAATCCATTTTTCCATAGTGCTATGACCTTGTGAACCGCTGTGTCTGTGAGGAACATAACCCTGCGACTGGGAAGTGATTGGTCTATTCATCCTACTAGGTAACACTGGAACAAAACTCGCAACACTAACTGCCGCAATTTTATCTGAACTATTTCATAAACTCTCAAGTGCTATCCAGAAGAATTGCACAGAAATTTACAGAGCGCTTAGTGGGTATTATCTCGAAGGTTACAGGTCATAAAAACGCTAAACACAGTCGTATTAAGAATAAACTTCATCCAGAGCAATATTTTGTATATTTAATATTCATCAGAAAGCAAACCAAATTTAATTTGTGCCTCCATGGGAAGCAGTCCACGTTCTGGATACACCAGTTTTGCCTACTTGAATAAAGCCAAGTAGTACAAATGTCAATAATACACTCTCATTCAGAGCGATGTTACCCTATTTCCTTGGTTCTAAAAAACGTATTTTTCGCATTTTAAATTTTCTCAAGTCTGAGTGTGTCTTACCTTTTAGGTTATCTACGAATTGATGTCGAAAAATTATATCGTATGGTTACAGGACAAGAAAGGTCTTCATGTCCATAACATTAGTCATGGGAGACGAAGACAGCAACAAATGAGATTCTGGAAGTATTTCTACATACTTCCTTTGTGAAAGTCATCTTTACGTGTGATGACGTATAAAGAACCTGACAAGGGCTTACAACCTGAATATACAAAGTAGTTTTAATATGAACTAACGCTCTGCGACGCACAGAGATAAGTCACCGTTCACTGTTAGGGTCGATTTACATTACATGGCACGAAACGACAAGGCAAAAACCAGCGTGTATTCACATCTACCGCCAGTTAAAAGACACGACATGCAGTGACAGGCAGACAAGCAAAATATTCTCTTCTCTCAGTTCCATCGGCACTGTCTCTGTCGTTAGCTGTCGATGAGGGACTAGTGTGAATTCGAGCATGTGAAAACTATAAAAGAATATTTTGTCGTGTCGTGTGGTATCGTGTCGTGCCTTATAATGTTAATCGACCCTCAAACCTGTGCTCATAGTAGCCTGTCAAAACCTTTCTCACAATCAACACTCGGGAAGGGAATTTGGCGGTTGATGTGGTCGGCATTGCTGAGCATTCGTTTATCGTCTTTCAAGAAATGCCGCATTACAAATGCATTTGATGGCACAAAAGATGCTATATTACGGGAAATTCTGATAACGGATACCTTGATTTAAAAAAGCGAATTAGAAGAATCTGTAGACTAGGAGTGTGAGGCAGGACGCACAAGTGAGGAAGCCAGTTACGAAATAATTTTTTAAATTTAAATTTTCATTTTTGCGTTGTTTCATACAAATACTTTTATGTTTGAAAAATGACAATTTCTATTCTAATGTACATTTCCGCTTGTAAACGAAATACTAGATTAGGAGTGCTTCTTACAATTGAAAGTGTCCTACAATGGAGAAAACACGGTGTGTATTACATGCATCCGGACAAATAATCACGAAGTACATTCGACACAGGTTTTAACCACGGTGCTGTCAACAGTGAATTGCACGTGTCAAGCAGTCAACATATTTAGTACTACATGTTAATTTTGACGTATGGTATCGTGACGGCAAGGAAACACTCGTGGTCACGAAACGCGAAATTCTCAAATTTTATGACAAATTCATTATTTACGACTGCAAACGACGTCGAAAGAGTGCCTCACCTTTCCTTCATATAGTTCAGCTTTATAAGTGAGGTTATATTGAACCTCACTATTCCATCTAACACTATTTGTGGGAAACAACGTCACACCAGAATGGCGTGTAATGCAGTTAATATCACTACTTTATATACAATAAGAAGCAATTTTAAAAATCTATTACACAACTATAGAACTTACCTTAAAATTAACTTTTTCCTTCGCCCATGTGGGTCGGATAACACTGAGCACTTTTACGGATCCGTCAATCAGTTTATCTTCTTCAATTGTCAACGGTATATGCACGGAAGAGTGACAGTTCATACTGGCGACACTGACTGAAGACCTTGTTTCTTGCGGCATTCACTGTGTTACTGAGTGCTGACTACTGGGCTACGCTCTCATTCCAACCTTCTCCTGGCAACCATTACATAACCCCTGCAGCAATACAGATACACATTGAATATGGAATACCCACACGCGAACCCCCAAGTAATGAACCAGGATGTTTCCAGTTTCACTGCACTTCACGCACTAAATTTACTTTTCTTACAGCAATTTTGTGCAAAAAAATGTATAGGAGAAATAAATGAAAGAAATAAATACCAATTAATGCACAATATTGGAACAGTTTATATTAAAAACTGTAAAAACCCTTACATATGTTTCGACGAGAATATCGTCATCGTCAGGGGGTCATTCATTGTTCCAATATTGTGCATTAATTGTTATTTATTGAGTCCATGATGAAAATGCACGGTGTGAATAACATACAGTTCGTAAACGCCCAACAGGCAAAACTTAGCTACACCCCATTGAATGACCCCCTGATGATGACGATATTCTCGTCGAAACATATGTAGGGTTTGTACAGTTTTTAATAGAAACTGTTCTAATATTGTGCATTAATTGGTGTTTATTTAGTACATAATGAAAATGCACGGTGTGAATAATATAAAAATGTACAGGAGAAGTTGCTTCACAGTTGAATAATAATTGATACTAAATGTGTGCCATTTCGGAACTTTATTTCAAACAAATTTCTACATTATTTCCCCAAAGTCTGAAACGACTGTACCAGAAATTAAGAGGACAGCGTGGAACTGAAAAACAAGTAGTTACGAACAAGATTCATAAGCGTCCTTCCCTCTGTTTAGCTTTAGAGTCCAACAAACCTGTAATTATTATTGTTGTTTTTACTTTACTTTTGTGAAAAATTTACTACTTAAGAAAATATTCTGTATACGTTACGTTTGTCGGATATAACCTCAAATTTTCGCAAAGTTGTCATGTTTGTAATTGTTGGCTTACAGACAATGTCTATTTCCACACTGTTTCGCACGCCTCACTTTAATAGTCGGTTAGTTATCGTCATTAAAATGAAAGCTAAAGTAAATTTCACGCTCCTCCATGCTGTTATTTTGCATTCTAAAAAACGTTAACTGAACAAAAGTGACATACTTTTCCAAGATCTGCTACCATACTGGTACTTCATTTCAAGAACTGAAGTAAGCGGCGCTAGTAACGTTTCAGCCTCACAAGTTCGCGCTCCCGCCAAGTTGTTATTAATCACCGTGAAAAAAAAATTTAAAAAAAAAGCGTGATGGTGTCCTCCAGTGATTTATAATGTTCGTATAAAGTTTCTAGAAACACTGTCGTACCTATCGGACCAATCAGAGACCTCAGATCATTTTCGTTCCTCACGCCCTACCTATTTGGCTCCTATAGCAGTGAGAATAACAAGCTTAAGGTAGAAACTACGTTAACAGGTGGTTGCTTAATTGATGTAATGTCTACCACAGATGTATTATACGTACGTTTCTTTGTTTCCTCTTTAATTTATTGATACTTTTCCAAGTGCATAGCCTAGAGTGGCGGGGTAAATGTGACTTGGGATGGGCAAAGAAGCAACATTGACCTACTTCAGGATAGTTTCTCAACACCTGCCTGACGTAAAACGGCTATGTCCATGAGGACAGCCGGTTTCCAAAGTCAGCACTCGAAGTCTGGACATCCAGTATACGAGGCAGCGGTACTGACAACACACAGCGCACTTTCACAGTTCGATAAATTTTTGCGAACACTGAACTGGAAAGCGTGCAGGTAACTAAAAACAAAGGTAGAAGTATAGCTCTACTCATTCTTAGTCTCGGCACTATAATGGAGGTGACTGGTCAACTTCACTCCCCGGCCGCTTTACCGCTGGGGAAGGAACCCCGGTACCCATCGAATAAAAAGCTGGGTTGGCACCACAGTCAGCCTGGACGATTTGTCGAAGAGAAAGATTTGTTGCCCCTGCCGAGATTCGAAGGCCACATCGTCCAGCCCGTAGTCTAGTCTCTATATCGACTACTCTACCTCGGCTCATTGCAGGTAACGTACCTTGAGGCAATATCCCGGCATTTGACTTTCAGGAATCCACAAAATACCTAAGTCAAAACTGCTGGTAAAAGAGTCGAATTTCGAAACAAGGACCATCCGGCTTCGAAGAAACATGATTACCGCCCAAAATTCAGAGTTAAATAACATCATATGACTGTTCCTTCAAAGTAATTAGTCAAACGCATGACGTAGGTGTTGCAGGTTTGCAGGTTGTAATGCCGCTAAATTTATTTCAGAACTCAGGCTGTCCCGCATTTTCCCAGCAAAATGAGCTCACTGTGGTCAGTGATATCTGAAGTGAATTCTTCTTTCAGGAGCTCACAACTGGAATAAATGGGCTAAGTGATAATCCGTAAATAGATGCGTTAGCTACCAACAACATTGCAAGTTTGCCATTAAAAAAAAAAAGCTGGTCGGATTTTTAATAAATCAGGCACAGGATGTCTACGTAAAAACGTGTCGAATATATTGGACACATTCGTCAGCTCGTCAGTAGACAAAGTGGACAAAGGTGGGAATTCTACTAGTGACAGTTCAAGATTAGATTCTTATGGAATTGGATAGAGTTAACAGCGCCCCCCCCCCCCACCCAAAAAAAATTGTAAAGAAAATTGGCGTTTGAGCATCACAGACATCCCCACTTGTGTTGCCAGCATTTGCGTCTCTAAATTCCAACTGACTTGGTGACAAACGGGCTTATTCGCAGTAAAACGGGTTTCTTCGCACAAGGTCGTAATACATAATTAGATTTCATGCTACGTTGATCTGTCAGTGTTTCCAGCGCAGAAATATTACTGTCTACGATACCATACGCTCAATGTTGCACGCTTTCCCAGCCTTATCAACTGGAGTAGACTGTGGCCATGTCTCTAGTTCATATGTTCAGTTTAGAAAAGGCTGAGGTGTAACGAATGTGGCAGTGACGCTGCAGATAAATGTCTTCTGGCATGCGACGTCATATAATCTGGTACAAATATCCTGACATTTCCGAGAAACCTGCTGCCTCCATCATCAGTTTGATGATAAAGGCAGGGAGTTCCTCTAAAACGTCATTACGTACCTACCAGGGTACCCGAGGTTACAACCCAATGCTGAAGGCTGAGATGGCCGAACATTTAATAAACACTGAGAAACTAGGGCACCTTAGGAGAATTTTAGATGCAAGAGACATTTGGGAGACCAAGGTGTGAAGACGAAAATAAAACTTAAAAAGACAGGAAATAGACGTAAACGTAACATTGAGGCGCGTTCGGACCGTTGTATCCTGAGCTTTTCTCATACGGTGACACCATTTAACCCACAAATCATCACACTTTTCCTTGTTTTTTTAAACTGTACATGCATTATAGAATATCATTACTATTATCAAGGTCTGTTATTATAGTTTTATGTATAAATGTTCGTCTACAGTGGTTCTGATTTTGTTACATTCATTGGTCACTTGTACCTCACAGTTACAGCCCGTCAAAATATTTTGCAATTTATGACTTTCCAACAACATTGCCTACACAGTTTACTCGTACGCGCATATTCATAGTCTGTGAACACGCACGCTTTCATATCTATATCTATGTCATAATTAGCTGGTATACAAGTCTCTTTTTTCGGCGAGGGGGGGGGGCCTTGTGTTCCGGCCTGCGTGGCTCTGCCGTGTATGTGACCGAAATACGCGCTTTGGTTTTTTTAATCGTACTTTTGTCTAAAACTCTTCTCCTTGCAGGAAGAATTAAGCGCCATATTATGTAAGTACTCAGGTTTTCACGTAAAGTGCCCGACATTTTTGTCTCATTTCAATCAAACTTGAATTTTGTCGATATATTTTAATCGAAGTCTCTAATATAAAATTTCATGAAAATCTGTCCAGTAGGAGCCGAGTTGTTCCATGAGGAAGGACATGGACAGATATGACGGAGATGCTACTCCCTTTTCGCAAACGCGCCTTTTGAAACTTATGAAATACGGTAGGTTTTGAGGATGCGAAATAGATTGGCTCAAGACGAGCTACAGCGAGGGGATTTTAACCTGCCTTCCTTCTAATTCGTTCTATTTTATCGTCATTTCTGGATGTCAGTCCATCCATGTTTGTCCTCCGTAACAGTTTTTGACCTACTGTCAGACTTCCATGAAACTTGGTATGAACAGCTTGCCACTAGAGACCACTCCACCTCAAAACTTTCTAATATTTTGCCATACTCGCTTCAAAAACTTGGTACGCGATAGGCGATACGAAAGGGCACGTTATTAAAATTCGGTTTGGGCTTATTGCTGGGGCTTCACCTTCGACCCGGCACTTGACTTCATGAGGAACCGACAGAGTCCGACTTCAGCCGATCCAAGCCGACAGACTGCTGCGGGCATGTTGCGACCGACTTAATTGTTTGCATGATGAACAGTCAGCGGCCAGCAAATGAGATCCTCTAAATGACGAATGGGATTTTTATTGGAGGAAAACATTTTCTTCAAATTATCAGAAAGAAAGAAGGAAAGAAGTTTTGAAAGTATGATCTACGGGCGTCTCACAAAATAGGGGAAAATGACAAGTTGTCTATTAAACTGAAATAATATCCGGAAATGTTCTAGAATATTACAGAATGTATGTTGATCTATTTGGGGACATCTGACATGCGCGCGCGCACACACACATACACATATATATACCCTATCTATACATAGTAAATTACATTTTCTGGTTCATTTTCTGCCACTTATTTTCATGCACGCATACCTAAACGTATTATGGCAATTACTCTGCATTTTTGCCAGAATGTGCGGCAGATAAAAGTATGTGCAGATAAGACGTAAATTTCTGGACCCAATTCGACTGCTCCTACCGTGCGCTGCCGGCTGTATCGAAAGAAAACACATTACCATCAAGTACCTCCCAGACCCTCAATTCTAGTTCGATTACTTTTAAATGCAAGTATTACATTTCAGTTGCATTACAAGGAGTAGCTGATGACACATACTGCTGAGTTTTGTTTCTGGATATGTTAAAGACATTTTCTTACTCAAGCCTCTCAGATTTCTTGGAAAAATAGAAAGAGACTTTACCACAACTCTCATTTTTTTAGGAATGTGGTCACATGCCGTATGTACTCTTTGGAGAAAACGCTCACCCTATCAAAATCTACTTAATGGAATCTTAGAAACAAGTTACGAATTGCCTGCAGGGCCTAACACTTCTGGCGCGTTTGTTGTGTTACTCTCCCTCTTATTCGTGAGCGCATTCAATGTGGCCTAAAGGCGGACCACTACTTTCGTTTGTTTTTCGCGGAGGATGATATATTTTATTTTGATCGTCAACTGCTTCTCCGGCCTCTCTAGCTCTGCCTTATTTTTCTATTCATCTCGTAAAGGTCGAGGTATTTTATTTCTTGTTCTTGTATTGTAGACCGGGAGATATCGTGTTTCCTGTACGTATCTCGTGAAGCGCGAGATGGTCTATTTCCTGTTGTTATTTCATAAAACGCGATGTGTTTAGACCGTCAGTGCCGCTTAGGCCTAAGTTTGTACCTCACAGAGAGCATAATGTCTTCACTACAAGGACCAATGGAATAAATGTACTAGATCTTCATGCAAATTCTCTTATTTTTTCCGATTTCGACCAAAATCAGAATGTGCCGACAGATTTTAATAAAACTCTCAAATATAAATTTTCACGAAAAAATTCTTCTGGAAGGAATCGCCTCGTTCCATGTGCATGGAAGGACGGACAGACATAACGAGGCTAGTAGTCGCTATTCGCTTTGGGAACGCGTCTGAAAGAAATCAGTCACGAGATAAATTCCTAACTTCTCGCTGTCGTATACGGTGCTACGTGGATTGTGCACTCCTAAATAAGCCCATATAATAAACTAGTGCAAGGAAAGCTTGTGCACTTCTAAATAAGCCCATATAATAAACTAGTGCCACGAAAGCTTGTACACTCCTAAATAGGCCCACATAATAAACTAGTGCAAGAAAAGCTTGTACACTCCTAAATAAGCCCACATAATAAACTAGTGCCAGGAAAGCTTGTACACTCCTAAATAAGCCCACATAATAAATTAGTGCAAGGAAAGCTTGTACACTCCTAAATAAGCCCACACAATAAACTAGTGCAAGGAAAGCAGTACACATGTAAGTAACTACAAGTGCATAACATTATTGTAGACATGCTGATTACCAACGGACGTCTATAAGCAGTTGCAGTGTCAGACGAGGGGTAACAGAACAGTGAAGATCAAGAGCATACAGCAGCTGGGCAGTAAACGCACTGAATATCAGAAACAATTCCAATGACTATTTTTGTGGAAAAACTGGTTCAGTTTGATTTAATGGTAGACATTTGGAGGTTACCTGAATGAAATACTGAATGCGAAATCACATTCATTACTCAGGTTATGACACTTGGTTACACTGGTACCACAGAACGACACAACTGATCGAACTACCTCAATTAATCTATTTTTATCATAAAACACGCAGTGTGACCAAAACCGCATAACGACACACGAAAACAGTAGTATGCACTTTAGTTCCCCTGAACAATATATATCACTTAACATTTCCATCGTCAGCCAAGATAACATCCAGTCAATAAAATTTAGTGGTTATTTGCCAGTTTATTGGAATTATCAACAGCCTTTCTACCGTTCACTGGTTACTGGCGTTTCAACGCTTAATTCGCGTCATCATCCGTGAATATGTTACCCTATTTAACATGTCTGGCAATACTGTAGTTACATCGGCAGCTGCACCCCTTTTTACCCCGCTGTTGCCTTTGTCACGCCTCTTTCGCAAGTTATGGATCAGAAACATCTAACAGTCTCCTGCTAGATGTGTCTTATCCATAACACTTAGTATATACACAACGATCCACACACATTTTCAATATATACTGAAATAAGCTGTGTGTGTAGCTTTTAACCTTAATTTATGACTTTAAAAAACTGTATGTCCCTGAAGATCATCCAATAGCGATCGAAACATGTCGGACAAAAAATTGTAACAACGTTGTAAGTGTTGTGATAAAGAGATATTAAAACAGTGCATCAGTTGGATAAGTGTTATAAGCGAGTTATTAATTCCTTTTTTCTTTCTCAGTCTGACATTCTTCCACCTACCCATTATAGGTGTAAAGGGTTCATGTTGCACCTGATCACACTCAATGACACACGCGCGCTCGGTAGCACTCCTCTGGACTACGGATCGGCCAGTCGCAGAGACCTCTACCTGACAACACACAACACTCAAAAGAGACAGACAGACATCCCCCCCCCCCCACCCGGGATTCTAACCCGCAATCCCAGAAAGCGAGCTGTCGCAGACCCATGCCTAGATCGCGCGGTCCCCGGGATCGGCTAGTTATTAATTCGTTTCAAAATATGGTAAACTTGTATCTTGCCCGCTTACTTAAACACACACTATTGGCCGTTATGTCAACTTTAAAATTAAAGTGCATATTACCTCGATGAATATCACTTATTCTACTCACTTCACAATAGTTACTGATCTTTTGCAAATAGCTTAAATTGTCGTTTTTGCTGTTATTTGTCTTTACTCTTCCGCAATTCGATCTTTTTTTAAAAAATCAGTGTTAAATTGATGGTTGGTCGCATAACCGGTCTTCGCCCAGGATGGCATCGAATCACATTCAGTGAACAACTAAACATCTCGCTTAAGCACAACGGGTTAAACAAAGTAATGAACCGTTGTTACGTTACGATCAACAAAAATCAGACAAACTAAAATAAAGCATTAAACTTCGAAACTGTACCGCATGACCTTCTGTATAATGTCGATTTTCTTGCATTTCTCTTAGTTTTTCCAGCTTCTGTTTTATTTCTACCTGTCTGTGTGTGTAATTTTGTTTTATTTAGATTGTTGCTTCGTTTCTGTAGTGTCTGTCGTCCCCGATCCTTTGCTACCGTACTTAGAAACTGGCAGAAGGTCGCGGGTTCGATCCCGATGGTGTCATTGGAATTTTTCATTGACATAATCCTTTCGGTTGCACTATGGCCCTGGAGTCGACTCAGCCTCTAACAGAAATGAGTACCAGTAATATTTCCTGGGAGGTAAAGGCGGCCGGTGCGTAGGGCTGACAACCTTACCATCTTCATGTGCCGCTTGTCTAGAAATCCGGGAGCCTCAACCTCCTGGAACCCTAAGGGCCTGTCCAGGGCTGTAATGGGATTGCTTTACCTTTTGTTTTCAGATTTTGCAGGAGGCTGGATGGGGTTCCCACCGCCAGTCTGGATGGATGTGAATAACAGAAAATGTCTTGTTCCCACCGGGGTTCGAACCCCGCACTATCCAGCCCCTAGTAATTCGCTATAACGACTATATTATCCTGGCCCCTGCCACTGGCTGTAGAGTGTCCATGAGCCCTTGCGTCACTATATAATAGACAGTTACTTCGGATTTTTCATTTTCCTTTATCATTGACCTCCCAAAAAGTCCGCGATAAATCCAATTGACACTTCATATATGGCATAAACTGCACACATTCCCACCCCTGTACAAAAATTCTATCTTTGACACATAACTTCTGAATTGCTCTTTTGTAGTAACATTTTGAGGAAAGATACCAACACGGAAGTCAACGGAAAATAATTCCCAGCAATTAAAACTTTTTTTTACCTGAGGTAATGGCATTTGTCTTCGTTGTTTTCTAAAGCCAATGCTAAGGCCCTGAATAAACACTTTACATGCGCAGGCAAAGCTCATCAAAAATTTGCATTTTGGCTTATCAAGTTCAACGAAAAATTCCAAGCCTTTAAGATGTTTACGTACGTAGGTATGTGTATGCCTGTTTTCTGTGCAAAGTGACTTTTCCTATGGGTTTTTTGCACACTAAAGAGAATCTTCCATGTCATGGCAACAGCTTTAAAACAGATCACGGCTTTTTCTTGTATCTCAGCAACGTCAAGGCAAGTAGATCTCTATCCAGTGCCCCCCAGTTTCCGAAATATGATTGCTTTTGACGGCTCCCAGGCTTTGCCCGTGTGTCCTGGTAAGAGCGCCAACTTGTGTGGTGGGAAGGATACCAGGACCGCCCGCTTTTAGAAATTGACATGGTGCGTGGTCACAGACTTTCGGACAATCCGCAACCAGGGACGGATATACCAGTACACAGACAAAGCGGCCGCCTATGTCCCGGACTACTGAAGGCCCCCCAGATTTTTCGTTGATCGTGTAACTATTTGTTCTGGAAAAGTATATTACGTCTTATTTCCTTTGTGATGTCACAATGTTGTGTCATGTCCATGCCATGCTGGAATGGCAAACAAAATAATATTTTCTATCGCAGAATTCCAGGGTTCATAGGTATTGTAAATCGCGGGCTTTGATATCGTAGGAGGCCAATGATTTCAGTACGAGCCTGCCTGCCATAACACAAAGCACTATCACAGGTTCGCCCCCCCCCCCCCCCCACGCCCAGATAACCGACTCTATTTCCACCAACAGTCCTTTCACAGTCCATCATTGTTTCTTAAAGGCTTATATGTAAGCCTCTTGACTCATGGTGCTACAATACTGAGTGACGAGTAGTTTTGGCGGTTTTATGAAACATTTGTAGGGTTTGATGTACAGTTTAGAAGGGGTCTGTATTAACTGGCTGACAGGTAACACTGCTGCTCTGTGATACTGTGTCAGTCAGAAATTAATATTTTAAGTGCACCGAGTGTTCGGACGCGTAGCGCGTGTTCCGTGTTCTTGCACTCAACGATTCCTTACATTTTTTGGCGTGTATCGTTTGACGTTCTATGCTGTTTGCGACAGACTAATGGCAGAACCTGACAAGATAATTGAACCATCGAACGCAATGTTGGCCATTTTGGAATTTTCTTTGAACCGTGTCAGCTAAAAAAGTCTGATGAAATCTCATGCAGGTGACATCGGCATCGAGGATAAGGTAAACCAGTTTCTTAGCTGCACAAGGACTGAAGCGTCAGCAGTAGCCAACCCTCAGGTCTATACAAGTATGTAGTTGATGGAATACAGGAAGAGTCTTACAACGTGGAAACTGTTTGAAAACGTCCCTTAAAACACCACTGTCAAGCAAGGGTTATTTAAGGGCGAAACTGACACAACAATGTTGCAGCGACCTTTTTGTTTTGTATATGTTATGTCTTGAGACTCCTAGATTAAGGCAGTTATCAATGACTGTGAAGAAGAAATGCAGGAAAAAATTCATTTAAAGAAACAGCTGGCAACTTATTTGTTTTCTTCACATTACACACACGCACACAGGAAGGAAGTCCAAAAGTGCTTTTCTTTTATCAACTGAATGTACGGCGTATATGTATTGTGTTCTATAAACAATTG
Source organism: Coptotermes formosanus (assembly GCA_013340265.1). Taxonomy (NCBI): domain Eukaryota; kingdom Metazoa; phylum Arthropoda; class Insecta; order Blattodea; family Rhinotermitidae; genus Coptotermes; species Coptotermes formosanus. Next base: position 583,663 of record BLKM01000783.1, on the reverse strand, counting down.
CTGTTGGGAAAGAAGAGTGAAAAAGTTTTAAACTAATATTGTGAGAGGGCTAGAGATGTGCTTGTTGTATACGTGCTGCGACATTTTTTTAGCAAATTAAGCAATGGAAAGAAATCTGTTCGCCGGGTTACACTGCAATTACCATTGATGAGTCAGTAATGAAATACATACATTTTTATTTAGTTTGTAATTATTTTCCGTCATCGGTTATTGCGTTGTAAGTCCACTATATCAAAAGAATATGAAGACATGCGTTGCATCATGAACATTATTATTTTTATTTTTTAAGGTGCAATCATAAGCTTTGTGGAGAGAAGTGCAAAACTATTCAAAGAAGTGGTGAAGTTTTCTTATGTCCTTTTCAATGTTTAGCACAGTCTAAATGTAATAAATTAGACGAAACTGCAATTAATATATAACTTTCACTCAAAACAACACTTTAGTTAGTTAATTTTCGTTTATAATATTCCATTTGAGTGAAGACACATTTTAAAGTGTCTTTCCAACACACATACTGCCGAACGGGCGTAGCGCCACTGTAAGCGTCGTTTCAATAAACAGATAACACAGATTACATTACTTGTTTTTTAGTAACAGCATGGAAATATGCTTCCGTAACTGCAAAAATTATTTCAGATTCACACCACAGCCTTTAAATAAGCCACTGTCCGCCATTTCTGTAAAGATGATACTTTCGCAGAATTTAACGTAACAAAACGACAGCTGCGCGAAGCTGTTCTTTAGCTTTCAGTTTTATGGCGAGAATTATAAGTCAACAAGTAGAAGCGTGGCAATGATGCGGAAACTTAAGGTTATATCCGGCAAATTTAACGTACACAGAATCTGTATCACCCGTGTAGCAAATTAAAGCAAGACACCACGTAATCGCCTAGAAGGGGCAGAGGCACTAGGTTAAACTGAGGCACGAACTTCACGCTTCGGTGTCTATACCCCTCATACCCACAGGATAAGAGGCTGGGTGTGCTTCAAAGCCGGTGTGGACCAGGTGACGAAGAATACAGTCCCATCCCCTCATGAAATCGAGCCCCAGTCGTCCAGTAACGACGAAAAAACTAGTCCGCGGCCTCTCACCGCCGAAGCCAAGGTTCGATACCTGGCCGGTCCATATGGTGGAACAAAGTGGCACTGGAACAGGTTTCCCTCCCAGTACTTCGATTTTCTCTTGTCAGTATCATTCCATCCCTGCTCCATGCTCGTATTTCATTCATCTACCATCAGCGCTATATACTCCTGGCAAATAGAAGCGTCGTTAAATAAAACATCTCTACTCCAGGATGACTGCAAGTTAAGTTCTTCCATATGTAGGGACCCCATTTTTGAAAACCAAAACTGAAACACTTAATAACATTTCAGTGACGGGAGGTGGGTAGAAGGCAAACTTATTAACCCGTACGCTATGAAAAAGCGGAATAATTTATTAATTTAACTCAGATAAAAATTACGACAAAAATGAAAAAAGTAATAAGAATGCTCAACATCAGACACTCAGTTCACTTACTTTTTTTTTTAAACATATCCGTTCCTCATCCTTTGCCATCTCAGTTCAGACTCTATAATAACTAATCTACAAATCTTTAGCTCCCTCTCCTACTCCTTCCTGTTCTTTGCTAAGTTGTTGGCTACCTTACTTCTAGAAATGTTCCCTCCCACTGTGAGAAAGTCAAAATTTTCGTATACATCGTCAGAAATATTGTATTTTTATGACTTGGAAAAACCTGGGACATTTGGCGTCCCGAACCGAATTTTGCGAGACATCAGGGCAGAGCTCTTTAAAACCCATAAAACTAGGACTGTCCCGGGAAAAGTGGGACGAATGGAATCCCTACGCGTATGTAATCTTCTTTATCACGGTAACCCTATTTCTAAGAGGACAACGGTCACGGATTACCAGCCACAGGGTTGCCAAGACAGTCTTCGTAGCACTACCACAGGCGAAGATCTAACCTTAGGAGTTTGTTTCATTTCAGTGACAAAAGAAGTTCAGTTTAAAGTAGACGGGTATACGGAAGTGATAACTATTAAAATGTAAACTGGACACATTGTGTAAGATGACGAAACTTTACGACAGAACATGTTGATACAGTACTCCTACTACTACCACCACCACTAATAATAATAATAATAATAATAATAATAATAATAATAATAATAATAATTTATATTCATTACACTTACGAAGTCGTGCCTTTCTTCCAACTGGAATTGTCTCCTATATGGATGCTTTTGGTGAAAACTGTACCATTGTCTGTCTGCAATTGGCGAACTGGTACGTTGCATGAGGAATCAAAGTCACCATTTTTAGTGCCGCGCTTCCATCTCATACAACATACAAATCGTATTTTCCAGGAATCAGTACATAATGTTAGCGATATGTCTGTTGCCGCAGAGTTCCACCTTGTGTTACGACAAATATAATCGCATTACCCACGAAACGTTAGGACAGATTATGCAGGGTTACCAATTCACGCCACGAAAAGTCAGTGCCACTATGAAACCTAGTACCCGAAGTAGTGTTACATTCGATAGTGGGCCGTTCTGTTTGTATCTGTGAAAATTTTGAAATTCAGCTAGTCAGATTTACATGCCAAAGTACTAGTCACTATTGAGCGACATGATCTGCGCCAGAGGATCTGTGCTATCTAGCCTGAATCCTTGCAGTTTGGGGGATAAGTTCATATGGTTTGTTGCAGGAAGGAGAGGTTAATTCCTCATTTATGACAGTCTGGTTCGGAATGTCCCTTAAAACTGCTTACGTAAGAGAGTAGTGGAATTTCTTTCTCATGTTTCGTTTAAAATTCTGTCTTCATGAATTTGAATTCTGGTGCGTCATCTAGTCACGAACTCCTCCCCATTTTATAGAACCGGAATGTACATGTTGGTTTGTGTTTGGGGTTGTACGGTCGAAGCTCGGCTGTGACACCGAATATGGTGACAAGTGTCTGCAGTCATTCCTTGTAGACTGAGATCTGCGTTCTTCTGGGATATTACGCAGCGTCGAATGGTAATACTTGTAAACTTATTCTGTGGTACAAACCTTAAGCAGTGAATCAGTCCCTGTCCAGTCCTGACTCCCATCCAATTTAGATTCTGTGGTACAAAACCTCAGAAGCTGAATCAGTCCCTGTCCAGTGTGCACCCTCCCATCTAATTTAGATCCAACTAACGTTCTGTGATCCCCACTTAGGCCTCCCAGCTGATCTCGTTAGGTTCTTTCTGCAAAACTCTGTATGCATTTTTTCTCCAATGCATACCACATGCCCAGCCAGTCTCAGCCTTTTTGATTTGATCATTCTAATAATTCACAAGGTGGTGGCCAAATTATGAAGTTCCTCATCATACATTTTTGTGAGCCTTCTGTTGCTTCCTCTGTCTGAAATCCAACTTCTCCTGAGCACACTATTCTCAGCCACTCTCACTATGAGGCCAACTTTCACACTTGTACAAAAGAACAGGCAAAATTATAGTTGACTGAATATTTACATTTCCAGATAGACAAAAAATTCTGTGCCAAATGGCAGCACATGTTCTACAGCTTTCATTCCTTTGTGAAGGAAATTTTGATTTATTAAGAGTCATTCCAAAATATTTGGAATTTGCCACATTTTTAAGGAATTGGTTAGCTATGTATAAAATTCTGGCCTACATACTGTTATAAAGCCATAATGTATATGTAGCCGTTTGAGGAATTACTGCCAGACTTATACCACACATAAGATTGCTTGTGGGTGTTTGGTTACAGAAACTTGTGGAAAGCTATCACATGGAAGCTCAAGACATAACTGGAAGACACTGTTAACCTTTAAATGACTGGGGTGGTATTTAAATTTTAGCACGTTTTATGAAAAAGTATTATTTGAACAAAAAAGCTAACATTATGAAACAAATAGCATTTTGTGGAAAATAAGAGATTATACAGCATTTCTTAAAAGCATAGTAAATTTTCTTATTGCCTGTAAATATAAAATGAATTTTAGGGGTGTTTTTTGTGCGTGTTCGCGTATGTGAACATGGCTGTTTAAAGGTTAAGAAAGCGCTAGAGAAATATATTTGTAGGGGTATGAAATGGGTTGAAATGGTAGAATTTTGTGGACAGAGTCTATATCTGGGGTTCCATTACAACAGGCTTTCTTACACTGCACACCCATTCACATCACAAGAGTACACTTGTTGCTGAACTTGGGACTCCTCCCTGATAGTGCCTGGTTCTTACTCCTACTCATTACATTGAGTGCCATTATCACTGTCATGGGTGTAACTGGGCGGCGCCACCGGGGGGGGTAGCAGTGCAAATGCCCTCCCCCAATATTTTTCCAGCCTAGGAATAATTTATTTGGTTACTGAATTGCATAATTGCAAATAAAATTAAGCAGAAAAAAGAAAATGAAAAACTTACGTTCTGTGGGACCAATTTTCCCCACTTTCAAATTTGACTTCTTTGTAAAATTAAGTTCCTAATACCCATGGTCAGTTTTGCCCCCTCATTGTTACTAGCCAAGTTATGCTTATGGTCACCTCCACTACTCCAGTCTTAATGCAGCCTTGTATTATTTAATCCTTCAACACTTCTTACAGCAATGTACAGACTTTCAAGCTTTACATGCTGCTGGCCTTGGTGCACCATATCATCATGAATGCATTAAGAGTACAGTAAATTTAATACCCTTCCATCCTGGGCAGTCATTGGAATTTAAACCCCAGCATCATTGAAAGACTAATTTATATCCAAGTTCTTTCATACTTCTCTTGTGATCACCACTCAGCGTCACCCTATGCTTCTTCAGTTTGTGATTGTGGGGATGTGCTCAGTACATATAATATTATGAATAAACACACACACACACACATGCACCACCACTACATATATGCAATTAAGTAGCTGTTTGTTTAATTAACCACTAGTAATTGAAGCGACTGAAGCAGTACCTTCTGGCATGTACAATGGGAAGCAGACTTCAGAATATGTCAGTCAGCACAGGCACATTTTTCTAGTATCACCTTCAGTTCGTCTTTCTTATGTGTAACATTTTCCGGAATTCCCATTATCTCTTTAGCATCATAATTGCAAAATCACCAGTTTCATTATTTATACACACTTCCCTGATAAACTGTGGCCACTTGTAAATTTTTTGTACAAGTTATGATATTGAATGTGATAACATGTCCAGTGTATTCAGACACTTTGACAAGAAACTCTTTTAGATCTTTGAGACAAATTTATGTGAAAATGAGTCCTTTTGATTGGTTGCCCCAGTATTCAGGGACAGCCTATTTTCGTGGTCTCTTCCCTCATTGACTACCTGTTTGCTGGGTTTGAGGTTGTCTGATTTCTATGGAAATAATTTCCATAGTAATGGCTGTAACTTCAAAGTAGGTGTAATTTCGATCTTGCTCACTCATGATGTAACGGCACTTCCAAATCAGTGCAGTGAGCTGAGTGTGACTTGTTAATTATCTCCAGCTTTAAAGTCTCACGTAATGAACTTGGTAATTTCGAACAGAATCTCCTGCTATGAGGTCACTTCTTTTGAAATTACTCCCTTGTGACTTTGCAACCACTCTTTTGACTCATGCCTGCTGGATGATTGATTCGAGTGCTAACCAACTAGTTAAGGGAGGAATTGAACCTCCATCTGCCATTCACATCTTCAGTTGTCCATGTTTATTTAATTTCTGACACTGAATTTAAATTATGCCTGCTGAGGAATGTCCAGTTACACACTCTTCTCATACACAGTGACATACTCATATATACAGCATGAAATTTGGATAAACGTTTTGACCTTTATATTTGTCCAAAATTGTTTTGTTACAAGAAACATATTTGTTGTGCACATGCTGTGTCCATTACAGTTCACTAAATACAGACTATAATGAACTAAATACAAAACAAGTTATTTTCACACAGGTGGCCTGATAAACTGGTAATGTGAAAACCATTTGTAAGCAAGTCTATGAACTGCTTCTGACTTATACTGAAATTAAAGTCTTGTTTCTCAGTGCAGCTATAATACAGTAATAGTTGAGTATTTATCCTTTATTTGTACCTTGCTTTGAAAATAGTTTCTATGTTGGAATAATGGCACCTAAAAAAATAACGTAAAACTTGTTCTCTGTTCTGTGCTTGTGTTTACAGATTTTCTCTTACATATTTCTACACATGATAAATGAGTAACAGGTACATTTAGGAAATATTTTAGCTACATATTAGTTAAACAGACCTGCAGGTCATGTTAATACATTAATGAGGCTTGGGGAACCCTCACATATTAAAATACACGTTTCCCATTTTCTTTCAACACGTAAGCAATGTACTGCAAATGAAATCTACACTTTTGAAGAATTATTACAAGTATTTCAACACAAGATTCAGGTGATTAGTGATTCATGAAACGTAACATTCAGTCTTCAGTATTTAGTGCCATTTACAATGCATCTTACTTTGTTAAGCAGTCTTTCTAGCATGTAACTTTTCTATTTTTTTTTAACAAAACGGCTATGAACTGTACAAATTAGGTTGTCGAATTCGAGACTCTCGATTCTTGTTTTGAACATGCTCCTTCAGTAACTGCATAATTTCATTATCAAACTCAGCTGGTGTAGGTTTAACTCCTGTAGCCCAATAGAAAATATCCCAGTCATTGGATGGTAAGTTGATAAGGCGATCATACAACTTGACTTGTTCTGCTGTCATATTTTCAAGATATCTGGCTGCAAAACTTGCTAATAGCAAATCGTTTTCAAGCATACCTCTCTTGCGGGACTGATAGAGGAGTCTGCAATGAACATATATACATATATTTAGCAGTTCTGTATACACATGCAGATACACAGGTAACTCTGCAATATGACCAGATTTCAGGCATAGAAATTCCAAGATACTATACAGACACACTGAAACCAGATTATGTCACTTAATTATGCTGCCCAACTACTCAGGCAAGGAACTGTCAGGGAGAAAAGTGACAAACAAAGACGAAAGGGGAGAGAAAGTGGTTGTGGTATGCAGTAAATTACACTCTAGATCTTGCCACAAAGATCTAAGAATACTGTACTCATAAACAACTTCAGTCAGTGTAGGTGATATGAACTGGAATTTGTACTGCTCACTTTCCAATTTTTCAGCTGCAGTTTCAGCCATCCTACCACACACACACAATTGTCAGTACTAATATAAATATTTTGGGTACACAGGAACATGAACTGAACACACAGTCTTTGCATATCTACACACTTAAAAATTGAGAACTGCATTTTGATCTGATACTTGTACCTTAACATCTGAGACACCTGACCATCTTGAAAAAATTCTTCAGAACACTAAGACATACAAATCCTGCACTACTCTAAAAATTCTGCAATGTCCACCTTACACTGTTGATTGTTTCAGTTTGAATGCAGAGTGCTGCCAATCTGATATGCTGCAGGATGTCCACACATTGCATGCAAAACTGGAACCCAGAATCTTTGAAGTAGATAGACACCTGTGTTATTAAAACAGTGTCTGTGTAATGGATGAGACTAAATGGAATCACTGTTCTGTGGCTGAAAACAAAACCTGTACAGAATTTATGCTGTACTTCAGGGTTTCTGGTTGTTGAGTGGTTTATATAACTGTAGAGTCAGTTGTGACGATTACATAGCACAGACGTTCAATGAATGCAATATGAATATGGAGCATCAGTGGAATGATATTGACAGTGGTAAAACAAAGTGCTCTTAGAAAAACTTATCTCAATGTCACTTTTTCCACTAAAAATCCAACACAGAATGGCCTGCGATCAAACCTGGCCCTCTGCAGTGACAGGCGGACAAATACCTGCCACAGCCATGGCATGGCACAATACTGTTCCAGGGATACTTTCGGCTTTATAAAATACTAATTAAACCTCAAATTAAGTTTCACAGTTAACGCAGGATTGTCAATAAGCCTCCAGTACTCACATTCTGGCATGTTGGTTGACCTCACCATTAGTGAAGGCAGTTCCTGTTTCCAGAAAATGTCTCTCTTCTATATTTCTATGGCAGTTTATAATTTCCATTGATGAAAAGCTACAGACAACTGGCTTCATCTGTCAAAACAGTTTACTTCAATGCTATGTGAAATAGTGTTTTTGAAGAAGTTATATCATTTGTAGTTTGAAATTGGTTAATGGGGAACACATTTTAATACTGTGATATAGATATATATAGAAGTGATACATCATGGAGCTCACTCATCTACTAGTGTACTTACATTAAGTGTTCTTTAATAGCATAAACTTCGTTTTACAGCCACTATTGGTTACCATTCAGGCAACTGGTGTAAAAATTCAGGAAAATGTAAAATCCTCATACTTCGTTAACATTTTGGATCATGAACATTGGAACAATTTACCGTGCTTTCTTTAATTTAAGTGGTTCATCAGCCTTTTCCCTGTATGGAGGAATCTGGGGTTCATAAACGTCTAGTGGCGGTACCTTCTTTGCGGTCGTATTCGTAATTCCAACCGTAAAAGGCCGAATTAAACGACACCAATGCTGCAATGAAGAACACAATTACACGAAGCGTTAACGTCATTCATCCTCTTTATATATATAAAGTGTTACTGTGTAATCCTTGCGATCATTAATCCTTTTCGTATCGGTACTTAACACACCAATACATAATCATATGACGGAGCCTACGAATTAAGGTTAGAATAGACCCCTCGAATTCACTGGTGAAACTTTGAATTTATAGATGCATTTATTCAAAATAAACAATATCTGGTAGTCACTTACATGTGTTATATATTTGCCGATCTGCTTTGACATGTTTAATTGTTTTAGTGCCATTTTAAATACTTCTAAAATTTCAACTGTATTGTAATATTGCCGTATTTTCTTTCTGTCGTGTTGGTAACATCCGCAAACCTTTGTTTATACTTATGTGTATGTAATGCAAAGCATAACAATTGCATAAACGCAATAAATGCTGACGTGACTAAACAAGGACTAACATGACAGGGTGCACAAATGTAATGTCTTAAGTTCGTGATTTCGTCTGGCCATACACACGAGCTATCTACCACACAGACACTCTGGTTCATGGAAGTCCATAACAAACACGATAGACGGATAGCTAAACGAAGTACATAAATTTCTTCACGCTGATCACGGAACATAGTTTTTAAAATTGCCAATCCACGGACAAGAGCGCGTACACAGCGAGAACATGTGAAGGTCGACTTTCCGTCCTTCAAAATGGCTGCAGCCGTGAGGGTTAGAATAGGAAATATTACAAAAAATTATGTGCAGACGCTGTTATTACAGTCCCATACGTTGAAAATTAAACAGAGAGTTTCTTTCCACAAATCATCCTTCTTGTGTGGTGAGTGCTGTCTCTGTAGTTCTTTACATGACGGTCGGGAAATTGATTTTCATAAAAGCCGTATTTCAAAATGTGTATATATTTGAGCTGCGAGATAATTGATATAAGATTTATTATGTGTTTTACATTTTTGTAGGTGGCAGGACAAAATTCGCTGGTACATTGAGTGTGTAGGTAATAATTTTAAATTAGGGATCTTGAGTGCAAGTTTGGTTATGTTCACAGTGATTCTTTGATGTTGTTTCTCTCTTACCTATTTTCAGTTGTTGGTCAAGAACTGAAAATGCCATCGCTTTCTCCAACAATGTCAGAAGGAACTATTGTAAGGTGGCTGAAAAAAGAAGGTGATCCCATTGCTCCAGGTGATGTTCTGTGTGACATACAAACAGACAAAGCTGTTGTTTCATTTGAAACTGAAGAAGAGGGAATTCTTGCAAAGATTTTGGTATGTAGGCATGAGTTTGAGCACTCTTAGATCTCTGTGACTGAATGTAATAGCAAGTATAACAGACATAAATATCATACATCACCACATGAATTATAGGCAAAGCTGCCCATGTAATGCATACCTCAATTTTTGTGGCCTTACTCAGCAATGTGCTGCAGGAAGCAGCAAAATAGAACTCTCATATTACATCCCTGTCTGATGTTCTCTGATTCCAGAAACTTGCATCACCCAGTGATGCCACATCACAACCTGGATTTTGTGTTGCAATGTTGAGAGCACTTACCAATGTAGAGTCCCATGTCACACTTCTTATATTTTGTTTGCACTCTCATTATATTCATTTTGCAAAGTAAATGCAGCACTACAGTAGATGGTCAGCCTGGTGGTCAAGTTCAATGCAGTAAACCTGCCGCCTTTTCAACAACGTTGTGAACGATGCCAAACCAGGCATATCTTAAGGTATTTTGGTATGGCGGGTAGTCAGGAGGAGGAAGCTTGTCAGAATTGTCAAGACTTAAGAGTGAACGAGTAGCCCCCCTCTACTTCCATGTGTACTGTTTGTCGAATAACTTTTTACCATTCTCTCCACCTTGCCAGACTACTTAACATGTCTGTTGTAGTTTTGTGTAATTGCTGGTTTTATGACATTTTCATTCACATCACAGAAGTTACCATTGGCTGGTGGGTCATGTGTATTTGTTAGCACATTTCTGCCCAATTTATCTTTCTGTACCATTTCTGTCAAGTCATCTCTAGTCCTAAATCAAATATTGTGCTGTTTCAGTTGTTGTTTGGTGTCAGAATTCGCAGTTGCATTCCTGTTCTCTTATGTATGTCTGTTTCACAATAATTACCTTTTTTTTCCAGCTCGTCAAATAAGTCAGGTGATGAAAAAAAGCTGTATGTGTAAAGCTTATGACCATATCCCTTTACTTTTTGTGAAGTGTGTTACAGGAATGCATATTTCTGTTATATTTATGGTTGTATATATGTCATAACATGACTACACATCCACATCATCTGTGTAGCCAGATGTGGCATAATTTGTAAATCTTTATTCCAAAACTTTTGCTTCCTTGGGGACCTATTGTTTGAAAATTATTATTCTTTTAAAAAAAGACTCTTATTTCAACCACAGACAGATATTCACATCAGGCATCGTATTTTGAGTATGCATTATTCAGCAAGTCAGAAATACCATATTTACACGAATACAAGACAACCCTGCACATAGGATGACCTCATTCACAAGCTTGACTGTCAGGAAAATATCAGCATTCACATTAGCCAGGTTTCTATGTCACTTAGTGTTTGTATGCCTAATGTTCTGGAATTAAATAATCATCAGAGTTAAAATATTAGTGTGTTTTTGTAGTATAAGTTACAAACGCACTTCTTAGTTAATTTGTCACTGCCGACACTTTAATCACTAGCAGAGTTTACTTAATTACTTTTTCCTAAAGGACATAATATTCCATTCCGTTCGTATCATTTGACACACAGCACTTTCTAAACCCCTTGGCAATGGATTCTTGGGAAATATCATTCTGAGCAGTTCTAATCCACTGTGAAAGTAGTGCTTCAAATGATCTTCGTATGTTTCCTGCGAGTGTTAGTGGGCAGTTCCCAGACAGCAGTGATTCCCCATACAGGCAACATAGTCAGTCTTTGAATAGTACGCTAACTACCACATCCAGAACTTGTAACTGAAAGGTCATGCCTTCTGATGTCACAGAATCTGCATTTTGATTGGAAGTTACAGTTTTCACACTCTCTGTTGTAGCCAGACATTGACTGGGTCCAAGTCCCAGTCAGACCACCCCCAGCATAAGTAGCAGAAAATTTTTTTCTTTCTCTCTCTCTCTCTCTCTCTCTCTCTTTCTGCACCCTACTTGAGGAAGGACTTCCTGGCCCTCCAGTCTCATGTATCACCCATGTCCCTCTGGTTGTGACAGCTATAGAATTTATTACAAAACCAGATTTTTGGAAGTTTCATTTGACATTTTATTTTGCATTGATGAATTTATGGGTTTAACATGTGAACTGAGGCTTGTGTGACTTTTTGGCTATACTTTATGTGGGCATTTTGTCCCTTGGCAGAAACGTTAATTAAATTTTGACCAGCAGAATTAGGTAAGTTTTCTTTCACCCTGCAAGTTGGTCAGCCACCAGAGGGAAGTGGAACATCTTTTATTGCCCAGTGAATCACAGGAGTCCAAATGTGTCGGAAGTGTCACCCTGAAGGGTAGAAGGATAGAGGGGGTTCAGAAATTTAGATAAGAGGGGACGGAATGCGAGGAAAGTGGCCTGAAGGTGGTAAATGAGTAATTGGAGAGTTATCAGGCCATCGGGAATTAGAAACAGTGATCAGATGCTAGGGCATAAATTGTGGAAATCTGAGACAGTCTTCAGTAAATTTAAGTTAAGCACTACTGTGTTGTGCTGTGTGTAGTGTTATTTCTAATGATGACATCGACAAAGCTGACTGAAACCTTTTAAAGGCCTTGAGAGTATTTCTCATGCTTCATGTCACAGAGCCAGCCCATGCTTCTGATTCCCCCTGTTCACCTACTGTCCCTTATTTCTCTGACTTCTCTCCACCTTTCCTCATTACATTTAAATATAATTCCACTAGGAAGTTTGTCTTTCAGAAGGTTGTTTCTGTTAAGAATCATGAATGGTGTCAGTTTCCTCACATGAGTCATAAGTAACAATATCACAGTTATTCTTTGCTAAGGTACCTCTTTCAATAAAGATGTAACACTTTGTGATGCATAAATTTTACTGCGCAGCCCCTGCTGTCTTTGAAATCTTACCCTTGAATCTTACGGATATAGTGACTTCCACTGCCTTCTATAGTTGTGGAAGGGCCAGTTTGAAATTTTTCTACAGAAACTCCACAACATTTTTTTGTAACTGGCATTGATATTCTTTTCCTTGGGCTTATGAAATGCTTTTTGGTTGAATTTGCTCCCTTTATTAATAGTTCATTTTGTTTTCTTCAGCATCATACATTGCCCCATGACGTGGAATTTCCATGCTGCAGCACATCTATTGGTTTCTTCTGTGTGTTTCGTTACCATTAATTTAAAATCAGCATTGCAACTGCAATACACTGACTCTGGTGTTGCAGAAACTTTGTAACTTTCCTTTCAGCATTATCACCCTTGATAATTGCAGAATAATTTAACTTTAACAACTTTTCACTTTAATGATCTGACTTGAAATGAGCTGTCAGCATATTAATAATAAAATCAGAAGTACAAATAATGTGTGTAATTGTTGTAATTGGCTGTGTAATGTTCTTTATGTAGCCAAGACAGATACAAAAGCATCCACCCCATTCACAGACTATGTGTAACTTTTGTATTTAATGCTGTACAGAGTTGGCACTTATGATACACACAACGTGAATAAAATCAGGATTCTCCCCATATGTTGACGACAAGATTTAGATTTTAACCACTTTTTTGTGTGTGCCAACAATAGTTTTAATGTACAAGCTTTCAATATGCAACAGTGATTGTTATATAGATATTAATAAGCACGAATGTACCATATGCAGCTTTGTTAAGAAAATCCATTCTCCCTGAAGATGGCTGAATAGCTATGGCCGAAATGTGTCGGAGATTATACAAATGTAATTGTGCAGTAGTTGGTTTCATTGTTAAATTTGTATATTGTGTTTAACTTTGTTTACATTTAGAAGGCGAGCCACATACATTGAACAAGTTGTAGTGATGGTACTTCTTATTTTGAATGATATCCTAGTATCACAACAGTATGCACATTATAAAGTTTCCAGTGGCTAGCCAAGCCAAGAGCATATATCAGTATAGAAATGTCAAACATTAAACAAGCTCTGGTGACGGTACTTCTTATTTTGAATGATATCCCGGTATCACAATGGTATGCACATTATAAAGTTTCCAGTGGCTAGCCAAGCCAAGAGCATATGTCAGTATAGAAATTTCAAACATTAAACAAGCTGTGGTGACGGTACGTCTTATTTTGAATGATATCCCAGTATCACAACAGTATGCACATTATAAAGTTCCCATTTTTTAGATGATGAATTGGGAAAAATCTGGTGTTGTAGTCCAGTTAATATGGCATGCACTAGTTTCTGTAGTTTGTCATAATTTGGGCCATTATTGTCAGTAGTAATATTTGCCAGGTAATGATGTTTGTCCTGTGCCATGCTTTGTTTCAGCATGTGTGTGCAGGAATGAAACAGATACAAGTCACATGACAATATTTTGATGCCATATGTGGCTCTTAGAGAGGGAAGTTGTAATGTTGTTACAGAAATCACAGAAAAACTTTAACTTGTGTCAGAGAATACATTTGTATTTTGAGTGTTTTAATACATCTCTTTGAGCAGCTATTGTAAAATTGTGGTGAGTACATGGAAAAATATTGTAAGGTGTGACTGGATCCTTATTTCAGTGCCTGTGCTAGAGGTCATTTCTGGCCTGATTATTTATGTGGTTGCAGTACCAAATTGCATCACCAGTAAGAAGGCTGTACAGCCCTGTGTACATGAAATGAAGGCACTGCCATGCTGAATATTTGGTTTAGAACACTTAGTTTCCTACCTTGGGTTCGGAGGTCTCTGTTGTAAGTTTTGTTTAATTGTTAAGAAGTAGCATGCTAGTTACTGCACCGCTTCTAGGAGTAGAGGATGTGTGAAATCAGTCAGCTTGTCTTGTTTTACCACTACTGTAGTCAAGAGGCACAGGAGTACATGTTGTAATGCTTTGTCATTCTGCAGGTAAGAGAAGATACAAAAGACATAAAAGTGGGAACTATTATAGCACTTATGGTGGCTGAGGGTGAAGACTGGAGGTCCGTTGAGGTCACCAGATCATCTGATGCAGCATCTTTAGGGCCATCATTACTGCCATCAGCACCATCACCAAAACCAGGAACTGGAAGTAATGACACTACAAAGTTATATGATCATAAATAGTTTTTTTCTTACCCTTCCATGTGGGAATGCAGTACCTAACTCATTTTGGTATTTAATTGAATCGTTGAAGAACATGTGAAAATTCTGACACAGTTTCAAGTTACTCCTGCCCCTCTGTCCTGTCACTCACCCATAATCTTGTGCTCATTCTGGTTGTACTGAGTATGGGTAACTGCTCTTAAATTTTTGCAAATTGTGAATGAGTTGTGTATGTTTTGTCTTTCAAAGCATTAGTGCATTTTGTTTTGTGTCATGAGTTTTAATTCAGTGTTTTTGTCTTGAAGGAGCTCTGAAGTAAGACATAAAAGCATATTGAATCGGAGAAAATATATCTAACAATCTGTCATTCACTTGCATTATTAACTAGGATGGTTAGTTTGCAGGTCGTTCTGTTTAAATTGCAATTTTCTATACAGGATAAGTTTTTTCAGCTGTAGTACAAAAATTGCTGCATCCTTGAATTCATATCCTCATTTTGGCTTAGCAATTATATGTGCAGAACATCATATTATGTGCTTGTAACTAACTACCTTACAGTATTTAAACATTAAAACATTTATTGTTTCATTGCTTATGCTAAAAATTGCACAATTGAGACAAGTATGAAATTGAGCCCTTTATTCCATAAGTCTTTGAAGTGTACTGTAACGCATACAAATTCATGACTTCGTGTGATTGTAGTTATAGGCCAAGAAGTGAAAATGCCTTCACTATCACCAACAATGTCAGAAGGTACTATCGTAAAGTGGTTGAAAAATGAGGGTGATGCAGTTGCTCCTGGAGATGTGCTTTGTGAAGTGCAGACTGATAAGGCAGTTGTGTCATTTGAGACAGAAGAAGAAGGGGTGCTCGCCAAGATTTTGGTAGGCTTTGCTTGCTTCTGTTGTGTCAGACTGGTATAAGTTCTGTTTGTGTTAGAAGCAGAAGCTATAATAAAAAGGACTGGTTTTGAATTGCAGTTTGTTGTTGTAAGTTACATTCAAGGCATGTGATGGGTCTGAGTAATCTTGCTGACATAAATTTAAATTCAGTTTCGTGCAGGTACTTTAACCCTTTGGTGCTGAAGGTTGACTATAATTGTTGGGCAGTGTGATGCTGAGACAACCAAATATCCACTAAAGTCATCAGCCAGGAACATGCAAAGTAATGGCTGGCCATTTAAATCCCAGGTCTTCTGAAGAGTATGCTGGGCACTTAATTCTGTTACCAAAGGCTTAATAAAATTCCTGAATGAGTTGTCACATTTACCTAAATGTGAGCTTGGAAGACCTTTGAACAGACTATTAGACGAGGCCAAACGGGTCTATTAAGGCCTCACTTGTAACAGATGATGATGATGATGATGATGATTACGATGACAACAACCTAAGTATGAGATTGGTATTTGCTACTTGAATGCTAATTGCTGTGTTTAATTAATTAATTACTTAATTGATTAATTAATTAATCTGTGAAGGATTAAATGTCATCTTCGTAAAACAGAAGACACTCAAATAATTATTGAACCCAGGACTAGACTGACTTCTTGTTTTCAAAATAATGGAGCTGGAAAGGGGGGAAAGCGGTGGGGGATATGGAATAGGTCCATCAGTTAAATTCTGTGTGGCAGCTTTTTTGGCTGTTGTATTCTGTTACTGCTGCTGGAATTGAGGTAGGAATGTAATGCAAACAGAGCTGCATGCTTATCGAGAAAGTGAAGTGTTCGATGATGCTGTCAGTTGCCAAGATCATGTAGCATTGATAGTAGATGAATGAACTGTGAATACAGAGTGTTGGTGGAATGATACTGACAGGAAAATCAAAGTACTTGGAGTACTTGCTGCATGCTTGTAGTCTGTACTTTGGAAAGGTAGCTTGATTTCAGAGTCCAATGAATACATGACTGACCCTTCTTGCATCAGGTCCAACAAGATGTGAAAGATGTGAAAGTAGGCACACTGATTGCTCTCATGGTGGCCCCAGGAGAAGATTGGAAAAATGTTGAGATTCCTTCTGCTGCAGCACCACCTGTGCCATCCGCACCATCACCTCCATCTACACCAAGTGCAAAAACAAAACCAGCTGCAACAGCACTGTCTCCAGTGGAGTGAGTTTTGTATTTATTCTGTTAGAATTTTGTTTGCCATTCCCAGCATTCTTGAGCCAGGACATCTCATTTGGCATAGTGACTGGAGTATGGGCTGTGCAATCAAGGACATGGGGTTTGATTCCCAGCAGGGGCAAGAGATTTAATCTTCTCCGAAGCATCCAGACCAGCTTTGGGGGTTATCAAGCCATCGTACTGAGTAGTGGGGGTCTTTCCCCAGAGGTGAAACAGCTGGGGCATGGATCTGATGACTCATCTCCATCTAGCACAGAGGTTAAAATGTGTGGGTTGCATGTCCAATCTCCCATACACCTTCATGGCATAATACAGGGTGGCACAGAGTCGACAGACACGTCTTGATGTGCGATAATTTGTTTAATAGCTGGAGAACATTTAAATGAAACATACCAGTTTTATGCTCATGCAGTGCGGTTTTATTGTGTGTGGTGGACATCATGAAGGTGGCCTCCTTAACGTACAGTGCATTGTCTTGGACAATCAACAAAATTATCAAAAACCCTATGCAGCAAATTTTGGTCTTGGTTGATGAGAACAATTTCATCTTGAAGTTCACATTCCAGGTCCCGTGTTGTGTGAGGGCGAGTTCTGTATACTTGTTCTTGCAGATATCTGCACAGAAAGAAGACTGGTACTGTGATGGCCGGTGAATGTGCTGGCCACAGGGTGTCTCAAAAACTTGAAATAACCTTGTGGAAGAGATTGCGGGCCTCGTCCATGCCGCAGTGTGATTATCTTGCAAGATTCGTCTCAAACTTCTCCTGCTTATACCCAGGATGCATGAATGTTGTGGATCCAAGCAATGTGGACTGCACTGAAATGATTCCCTTCCTCTGCGAACATTTCAGTAGGCACAGTTCTTGGAGCACCATGAGGACTCTCCCTTACACTGCCAGTGTCTTCAAACTTAAGTGTCCACATCAAAATCCTGTTGTGTGAAGGAATCACACCATGCTAAGAATATTAAACTGCTTCCTCAAGTGGTGCTCTCTCCAACTGATGGACTTTGCTTTGTAATAAAAAGGAACAGCTGCAGTTCTGTGCACTACACTGCACCTCCCCATTGCGACTAAACTGGTGCTAAAATGGCATTGAGTCCTGTCTTGCTTGCCATGATGTTACACACCCTAACCCCCACTGCTCAGACAGGAGGAAGTTCTTAAATGTGTTCATTGGCTCTGCGCCACCCTGTAATTCAAGTAAGCATGAGGACAACTACATCTTTTACCTTTCTAGCACTGTTAGAGTTTGATTTGCCTTGGAAATTAACTTACTTGGATGTACAAATTATGGTATGCTGCATATTTCTAGTCAATGTGTGCATCTTAATTTTAAAATTCAGACAAACTTTAACTTTGTTTTAAGTGTGGCTTCAAACTTTTCCACTTACTTGAGTGTGTTGTCAGCTCATAGCATAACTAACCTTTGTCTGCTTGTCAAACGGTCTGCCATTTAAACATTTACTGATGGCTTAATTGATGATGATGAGGGTAGTGAGTTTAAGACCTAATGAAAAAAATGAGATTAGGGGAACCAAAGGCGCACAAAACATAATATGTAAGTTAATGATTAAGAAACATGAAAACATTCATGTTGGTGTTCCTGGCTGGAACTTGTCAGGGTGATCAAATGACATAAGGATGCATGGCAAAAAGGAAAACAGAACACTTAGTGAAGAAAGAGGTGATCTTTGATTGCTTTGCATACGTCTTCTTGTCCTTATACACCTCCTTATGTGGTGGCATGACAGGCTTCATTTCCGTCTTGTCAGCCATACATATAAGGCCCATTTCAGCTTTTCAGGTATAGGGTCACGATGGCATGAAATATTTACACCATAGTGGTAGGGTTTGCCACAATAATTCTTCATTTAATGAGTGAAACTGTTGAGTCCATGCATGAGAATGTGTGCTGTAGTTATGACATCAGTATTCCATGTAGAATGCTTGGATTACTTGTATCATGTTGATTGCTCTTTTCCATCTGTAACGCATGCTTTTCAGCATGGTAGCCCTGGTCTGCCTACTGGCTTTTGTAATTTACATAACCATAGGACTAGATCAAGGAAAGTTAGATCTCAGATCATCACGACAGTGAAAATTAAGACTGAGAAAGTAGAAGCAAACATATACCGTGCGTGAAAGTAATTTGTGTTTTCACAGTCAGGTACAACTTTCATGTACATTTTTAAGCAGTAAGGATTTGGTAGACCCTGAAATGTCAGTACATAGTAATGAGTTATAGAAGCATGTTTATATTCATGTAAATAACCATTTAACTTATATATCAAGTGTCATGGCTTGGCTCAATCTAACTACAGAGGATGCAATAATGACACAGTACATGTGTCTCTCATTTTATGCTTCGCTTGTTTTATGCATTTTTGCTTGCCAATCAATACACACTATTTCTTAATTTACACTCTCCCATTTTCACTTTAATGCCCTTTGGCTGGCTGCTAACCCCTACCTATTCCATAATTTATTATGGGAATATCATTTTTTATTCACCATTTTTGATGAAACCCACTTTTTCAGGAACATGAGTAGGGCATAAAACAAGAGCTTGGTTATGGTTATACAAAAGAGAAGTGTATAAAGTAAATACGTGATGTTAAATAGCTATGTCTTCTAAACAGAGTACCATATTGCTACAGTTATTACACTATTGTGAAGCCCAAGCAGTAACATTTAGTGTCAGATTTCAACATAGACACCAGCATTTTGCACATACTTCTGCACGCTGAAAGACACAGACTCAACACTTCAACCTTAAGAAGTCAAGAGGAACAGCAGAAAGTGTCTTGAATTTGTTGTTCCAGTTTCTCAAGTGTTCTTGATTTTGATCTGTAGACTTCTTTGGCCCAACACCACGAAAAGAAATCACACATGGTAAGATCAGGACCTTGTGAAGGCCATTGTGTTGGTCCTTGATGCTCATTCCACTGACAAGGAAAATGTTTTCAAGCCGTGTACAAACAGGAAGTGCAGAATATGGTGGTGCTCCTTCTTGCATAAAATGCAGTTCTACATAATTGTCCTACCAGAAATGGTGGGTGACATGCAATTGTCAAGCACATTCAAGTGTGTGTGTGTGTGTGCATGCACGCACGTGCTCGTGTGCATGCACACATCTGGAGCCTGATCAAAAAGTATCTGGACTGATGCTGTGAAACTAATAATACGAAACTTACCTTCAGCATGGACTAATCCCCTTCAAAGTAGGCTCTTTCTGCTTGGTTACACTTATTCCAGTGGCTTTTCTGCTGCTTGAAACATATCTTATTCACTGTTTTGGAGACTTCTCTAAGTTGCTGCATTGCATTAAGTTTGGTCATTTTCACGTCTTCTTATCATTTACCTGTCAGGGTGTTCTTAATTCAAACAAAGGGGAAAAAGTCACATGGCAACATGCCTGGGGAGTACAGGCATTGATGCACCTGCAGAACATGATGTCTGGCTGAAAATTGCTGCTCCACTGTCAGCAGGCATGGGATGAACTTCTCCACCACACATCTCATGCCCACATCGATAGTTAGAATTGCATGGCATGAGCTAAAGGAAATCTCTAGTTGCTCATATACTTCCCTAATGTTGTTCCCTTCTGCTGTCACCAAATCACATACTTTTGCTGTCACTTCATCTTTTGTGTTTATTCAAAGACATCCGGAACCCTTCATCACTTTCTGTGAATGTGTGCCCATCTTGAAAGCGGCAGAATCCCTCAGAAACTCGCATATGGCTCATGGCCTCCTCTCAAAAGGCAGTTGTGATTATTTCATCAGTTACTTTTCCTCTTTTCTCAGGTTGTGACAAAAGTTTATACACACACACTGTTCCATACTCTCAGACACCACAAATTCAATGCATGGCACAAACACTGCTCTTTAGTTGCAATGATTGTGTCAGACTGAATGCCTGCAGTGAGGTCTTGCTGATTGAGGACGTGCATAAAAATGTTGAGATACACTCAGAAAAGTCCTGTCACATAAGGTACTGGAGAAGTGAACTCAGTCCAGATACTTTTTGATCTGGTCTCCTTTGTACTTCAGAATCATCCTGTATACATAAGTTTGCTTCTGTAACTCACAACTATGTACTGACAATTTCAGTTTGAGAGTTACAAGATATTGGCAAAAAACATAAACCATATTAGTTGAAAATGTACATTGAAGCTGTACATATTGTGAAAAGACCAGTTACTGTTATTGCTACAGATGATGCTATCATACCCTACTGTTGAAACTTACCTTGTAGTTGGAGGCAGCAGGTGCTTTCAAAATGGTGGTAACTACCTATGAAACTTCATAGTCTCATTAGACAACAGTCTTATGTCAGGGAAGGTTTTATTGCATTGCATGAATTTTGGCTTTAAAATCATGTATTTTTTCCTTGCATAGGAATTTTGGACCAGCAGTTCGCACGCTGCTGGAACAGTACCATTTGCAATCCAGTGACATAGCTGCTACAGGCCGTAAAGGAAAACTGCTTAAAGAAGATGTACTGAAATATATAGCAGACAAAAAACTTAAACCAAGGGCACCAAAGGAAGGTAATGTTATAAATTAAATATTTTGTGAGCGCTTTTAATCCTGCAGCAAAATACATTCATTTGATGTAATTTAATCCAAAGATTTCATTAATTCCACAAGTGATTGACCGATTAAAATATTATGGATGCACAAACTGGCCACGTGAAACTAAATTTTAAATTCTGTATGCTACAGATTGTTTCTGAGTGTCAGCTGAAAATGTCATGCACTTGGTATGGAGCTAACAACCACTTATTTTAAAAGGCTAGCATAATACGAACTTCGAGAGATTCTTTAGTACAGTCTAGAGTGTATGACAGATGAGGTAACAGATCAGGGAATATTCATAATGGGAAGCTTCATAATGTGTACTTTTCACCAAATATTATTAGGCTGATAACATTGTTGTGCAGTGAGTACTGACATTAGGTGCAATTTTTGAATATACATACCTACGTACATTCATTCATTCATTCATTCATTCATTCATTCATTCATTCATTCATGCATTCCATGGATCCAAAAGTGTGTCACAAAGACGCTAGGACGTGGAACAAGTCATAAATACGTCACATACATAAAATACACCATGAACATGAAATGTGGTAAAGCTGTCAGTCCTTGAGAGTGTATTACTTGGCATACTAGTGCAATATAATTTTACCTTTTACTCAGGAGTTTTATACCATTGTACTTCTTTAAGCTTTTAATCTTTAACATATGAGAGATTTAAACCACAACATAGCTGCTGATGGCTGGGGTTCTTTTTGCTGTAAATGGCCATTTCTGCACCCGCTGATATTAGCCCTTGTATTTCACACATTTTTAAACACTTTAAATAAAAAGTACACTCCTAATAAGGTATCCATTTACCTGTTCCGTCAGTTTTGAAACAATGTATTTATTTTTACACAGCTTAGTGTAGGATCATTTTTAAATTGTTAATTTTCATTTTAAATTTTAGTTTGTGGCAGAATTCATTTCAAATATGTGCTTATGTCATTTAAGTACACCATGCTACAAAATTTAGAGTTGACTGTACATGCATATAAAAAGCTGTGTAGGTCAGCAGCTGTTTCTGTTTCTTAGAAAAATGTCATATCTGAATTCTCATGAATGAGTTCATATTCTGTTTTGAAATCAGTGGGGGAGGAAAACCCAAACAAACCTTTCTTGAAGTGTTTAGTGCAATATGGCACCAAAGATAGATTTACTTCTGCTGTAATGATTTGTACGCGACTTTGAGTACTGTGGATTCATGGTTTATACCTGTTTTCTACTCAGTAGTTCAATTTTTCAATCAGAGTGATAAAATATGTATGGTAGGGCAGTGCTCACTCACACTACTGGAGGTGCATACACCACTGGTGTTCCTTCATGTTTGTTTCTTCCCAGTGCATTTAGAATGGTGAAGTTGTGAATGTGAACACTAAATATTACAGCCCAACTGCACATATAGCATTTGAAATTACTGTGCTCTGCAAAGGCAGAGTCATTTTCAAACAGTATATACCAAAGCTTTGGCATAAAAATTAGAAGCTGTGTAATTGTAAGAGATATAGGCCTACCTACAATATGACTGTGTATTCAGGCAGAGATAGGAAACGTGTGACTCCATGAATGACAGATACTGATGCAACTGTAACCAGACTTACTACAAAGACTGAAAATTGTGGAACAGAAATTGTAAGTGGACAAGTCATCTCCAGAGTTATTTAATGATTTACGTACGGAGCCAATAAACTGCTGTGAGACTATTAGGCCAAATAGAAAAGTGTTGGGTAAGAGTCTTAGACAGAAAATTAAACTGAAGCAGGGTGATGTAGAGACTAGGGTGAGTTGTAATTTGACAGCCATGTTGTGGAAAGACAAAATTAATACAAATAAACTGGCAAACATGCTTTCTCTACCAGCAGAGAGTAATTCCTATGAAGAGCATGGAAAATCTCTGAAACTGGCCATAGTATGAGACTGTGATAGATGTGGGGTAAGTGAATGAATCTGACAGCATGATGAACCTTAGTTTATTATGAGACAGCCTCAAGTGGACAAAGAAGCTGTTCTTCCACCTTCTGGAATTTACCATTCTCAACAGTGTTATCATTCTCACCTCTTATGGTTCAAAATTATCACACCAACTCTTCAGACTGGTGTTGGTGAGGGACCTAATACAAGAGGCAGGAAGGGTGTCTTAAACACAGACCACAAGGCAAGAAAGACAAGCCCCGTCCATCTGCCAACTAAGCAGGCGTGACACAAGACACAACAAACACTGGCCTTTGAAACTGGTTGCCATGGGTGTTCTGCTAAAAACAAAGCAATAAGAATGAAATTCAAGTGTCCAGAATGCAGCATGGGGTGGTATGCTACCCCATGTTTAGAGGTATATCACACCGGACTGCATTTCTGAAGACCAACTAACACCAAGCTGGAAAAACAGAGCACACAGACATAAGTAAATAATGTCGCTGTTATTACTGAGCTGATATTTTTCAGTAGCGTCCTTGTGATGAAATTATGGCGATGAAGGGGGTGTGGATTGTACAAAAGACTTCATGAAAGAACAGAAATTTGTTGAAAGGGCCTTTGTGTATGTATTTGTCTAGTTTTGCCACTTTGAGGAAAAAGAAAGTAACGGCTAGTTGGAGGCGTCTGTAAATAATTTGTGACTCCTGCAATTATTGTGGTAGTTACTAAGAAAGGTTACCTCTCATAAGTGGACATTTTAGCTAGAACTGATTTTCAGACAAACTTTTTTACCCATGCAAACCTTTCAGACAAATATTCTGAAAAAGAGACATGTATTTATGGGCGCAGAAAATTGTAAAAATGTCATGGCATTGTGGGACACTGTTTTCCCTTTTGTCCTGTGAGGACATATTACTTATTTGGACAGTGTTTTCCCATTCATTCATAGTATTCATATACAAGGGAGTTCTAAAAAAATCAGTTAAGAGCATGTCTTACAGAAATAGAATTATCTGAATTTGGATTTCACAATGTATTGGGTATGTTTAGAGTGTCTGTGTCTTATGTTGTTCATTGTGTGCAGTATGGATATTCACAACACTCAACCAACAAAATGCACCATCTGCTTCCTTAGATATTTATATTACATTATCATACTGATTATTCCTACATGTTTCAATACACAAGGGACCATCATCAGGGAACAAGTATCAAATAATATTGCATAAATCTTAATTAGCTGTTTTTTGCACATAGTTTTGCATGGTGTGAAAGAGTCAAGTAGTAAAACATAGACAGTTCTTTGTGGAATAGTTGAGTACATACCTGAAATGGAGTCTTGATATCCAATACCTCTGAGGTAGCTTAGGTACCGTGTCATCCTCCTGGAAAGATGGTCAAATGTTGAAGTATGAAGTGTGATTCCAGTTTTGCGTGTGAAGGGTGTTGGACTGGTGGAAATTCATCATCAGTTGGTGAAGTGTATGAACATGTTTAATGTCATGGAAGCAGGTATGGATATGATGCAGAGGTGTCACTAAAGGAAGGAAAGATGTTGATGACAAGCAGCGACCCAGGCACCCGAGCATGTCCATTATGGATGACAATGTGTGTTGTGCACATGCCCATCTCAGAGAGGACAGATGCATCAAGCTGCATCATTCAAGACCTAGACATTTTGTTGGCTAGTGTGGACAGCATTGTCCACAGCCAACCAGATTACAGAAAAGTGTGAATGCCAAAGTATTTTACAGGCATTCACAAAGCTTGTTGGATGGAACTCTTTCGTGCATGTGACATAGAGGAAACATGCATCGTCTGTGCCAGCAAAGAAATTTAAAGCAATGCTATCAGTAAGGAAGATCATGGCCAATGTCTTATGGGACCATAAAGGTGTGCTTCTTGTGTATATGCTTGATGGGGGTGACGCTGTAAGTGCTGAGCATTATAGTGGTACACGTGAGACATTAGCAGCAGGCTGTTCATCACAAAAGGCCTGGTTTGCTGCACCAAGGCATCACCATTTTGCATTATAATGCGATGTCCCACACAGCCAGCCTGACTTGTGACTGGTTACAGTGCAATGGCTGAGAGATTATGGACCATGCTGTCTACAGTGCTGTGCGTATACATGGTGATTTTCATCTCTTTGCACCCCTTAAGAAGCACCTAGCTGACAAGTGACTTGCAGCAGATGCTGACTTGAAGCTGGCTGTCACCTCCTGGTTGCATACACTTGATGGCAATTTCTTCTATGCTGGGATACCTGCCTTAGTGCCAGTATTGTTAAATGGTTTCAGATATCTAGATGCAGAGTGTCTTTAATCTTCATACTGTGAAACTGAACTTGGACTGTAATTTTAAAACAGTGGTAGGCATATGTATGTCATGCTATTTCTAGCCTGTTATTTTCTTGTTCTGTGCAAAGTGCTTTACACAGCAACTGAACTTTCTTTGCAGTTTATTTAATTAACCTTTTAAAGCCTAGCGGTAACTTTATGTACCATCAGGTTTAACATTAAAAAATTCTACATAGTGCTCACATTGCGTTTATGTGTTTTGTATGGATCTCAGAACAAACAGCAACTTTTGCCTTATAAAACATTAACAGACTGCTTTTTATAACCGAAGTGGAGAGTGTTTACAGCGCGGTACGCACTGAGTCCTCATATAAAATGGATACGCTTCGTCTTTAAAGGGTTAATACCTATTAAGTGATTACTTTAGTTAGTTATCTTCAACCACCCACTAGAACATAATTAATTGGCACACAATGTAACATGGGCATGTGGGCCACAGGTTACTGATCCCCATCACATACTGATATGTCCTTTTTGCTCTGCCACTTCACACCCTAAATATTTGTGGTCATTAACTGTGTGAATTTCATTGACTACCATAAAATTATGGCTTTAAAATACCCATATTCAGTGTGGCATAGTAATAGATGGAATTACATATTTATTGGCAAGGTACGTAATATTTATTGCATCAAAGTTATGAACTGGGGGAAAGAGTAACAGTGTTCAGCACAGGCTGTGTTACTACACTAGTGAGTCTTATTTGATGACTGCATATGATGGTTGCTGATTTAAAATTATTTATCACATTAAGGCATTTGCTGCACATGTGATAAGCCTTTGTTTGTCAGATCCTGTGGTAAAAAGAAACTTTCCCATATTGTGTACATATGGAACATCAGTTTGTCACATAGAGATATAACACTTTTGTAATTTTTCTCTCTTCTAGTTCCTCCACCAGCTGCACCAAAAGCAGCAGCACCTCCTGCAGCAAAGCCTCCAAAACCAAGCATAGTAAAGAAAGAGGGAGATGGATACAGTGATATCGAGCTGACTGGGATCAAGAAGACAATTGCAAAGCGGCTTACAGAATCCAAAGTCAGTTTGAAAAATTTTTTAAGTTTTCCTGAATTTGTCAGCATGAGTTTGGAGAATTTATCTTCAGATTGTCCGTGATCAGTCATATTCACAATATTCTTCATCAATGCTGTGTAACGTCTGCAGGTGAAACAGCAAAAATCAATGTAATTCGAGTCTTTCCACTTTATCACAAGTCATTTTAAATCTCATCTTCATTGTTGTTCTTTACTACCTTTGTTCTTTTGATTTTACCCACTTTCTAATATGACCTTCATGGATCACCATAATTCCTAACTTGCCCATCTATTCACTGATCATATCTGTACTTATTATTAACATTTCTACTACTGTCATCAAAAATTTGGGCCGCATGAGTATGGCATCATGTAGTCTGGTAGGTGGGTACCAACACGCTGCCTCTGTCTTGCACTCCGAAGATGCAAGCAGTATGTTTCTCCAGAACTATGCTACCCACAATATAAATTTTGATCAGCACGCGAACCTAACATTTACCGTGTACTGTTTGTGCTCTGCAACATAAAACCCTGTTAAGGAACCTACTTGAAATCAGATAGTACTGAAAGGACTTCCTTTGGTAAGTACTGTAATTATATGTCACCAGATTGTCTTAAATACAGTCAGACCCATTTATAATGACACCGGTTTAAGCAACATCTGGTATATAATGTCATATGATCTGTGGTACCTATTAATTCCTCACTGTTAACTGTAACATTATACTCCTTGGCTATAACAACACTCATTTATAACAACACAAAATATTCAGTTCCTGTCATGACATTATGATCAAGTTCGACTGTATGTACTTTTGTACAACTGCATAGTTGTTGGTTCTCAATTTCTGCCATTCCTTTATGTCTGTAGAAGGTTTATGCTTGAAACTGGACGCTGCATGATTTTATTTCACAACAGTGCACTGGTTGACAGCAAAACAACGCTGCTGTTCAATGCACACAGTGGTTTCAAAGTGACCTTTTGCACATCATATAGCTTTGAGAACATGTCTTGGGTGTATGCTATCAGTGTCATGCCTGTATGGCAGTAGACAGAATGTCAACATGCCATAAAAATCAGCATGTTTACAATGTTGTAACAATGCTTCTGGATCAAAAGGGACATGTCACATGGTCTTGGTATGCATGACTGTTGACATGTTGTGCAGGAAGCATATGGTGACAATGCATTATGGTACTGAACTGTCACGTGGTGGGAGCAAGCCTGTCACCGTGATTGGGATGTTACCAAGGATAATAATGTGCAGAATGACCCACCATCCCAGATAAGTACATTTAACTTGTAAAGTTGCTTCCGAAAGTGGACAGAAATCAAACAACATGCCAGTTGGCTGTGGAAGTTCAGATAAGTGAGTTCAGTGTTTACCAAATCATTCATGACATTCGGATGCACAAAATGTCATTACATTCTCCCTACTATCTGGGCATGAGTCTCTGTAACTTCAGTCATTTCCCAGTGATGAAAGAAATGCTCTGAGGCAGGTGGTTTCACAATCTGATAGAGATGCTGTGAGCAGTAGAATGGTCCATTGCACATGTCAACAAGAATTGGTCTACTGATGGCACCCATCAGCTTAAGTAGATTGGCACAAGTTTCATGGCATGGCAGGAGATCACGTTGATGGCATGTAATGTTCACCATACTTTGCTACTTCTCAGTAAACCCATAGGTGCATAACCTGCAGGTGGAGTGCATGCACATTAGTCTCCAGCTCTTACGTGGTTATGCTGGAACCAGTATATTTTTATTTATGGTATTTATGTTTCTGTCTAGTAAATTAACTTTCTGCAACCCAGGCTTCTGCTTGAAAATCAAACCTCCCCCCAAGCAAGATTGCCAAACTGTATGAACTGGGGAGATTTTTGAACATCTTATTTCTCCCCAGAAACAAAGTAACAAAGAAGTTTACCTACCACTGGAAGGCTCAGGCTTTCTTAGAACAAGTTTGTGACATTGACTGCCACCTGTTGGTAACATAAGTGTATTATTACCAAATTGCCATTGGCTATGGAAAATTTCTTATTACATCAGCAAGCTGTTTTATTTTCCACAAAATGCTATTTATTTCATAATTTTTTTTTCTTTTCACCTAACACATTTTCCATAAAGCATGCACCAAAATTTAAATAGCCATCCTAGTACAATAAAGGTTAATGTACACCTGACGCTGTATTCTGAGTAACAAAATGGTTTTGAGCTGCCGTAGGTACTTACCATTAAATGAGTCAGTAAAGAGATAATGACATAATGGGAAGCATTTGTGGCCAGTTTTAAGATTTTATCCCATCATTTGTTCGGAGAATATCCAAGAAAATCCTCAGTCAGAATAACAAGGAATCAGAGCAGGGGCATACAGAATGTTGGACCTTCCAGCAGTAGCTGTGCTCCCTAAGAACATCAGCCTCCCAGCAACAGCCTCCACCACTAAACCTTTGCTGCTAGCTAATCTCCAGTTAAGCCATTTTTAGCACTACACCAGCATTTTGAATTACTTCACAGTAAGGAAATTTATAGTAAATGATCTACATAAGTCCAAGGAATCTCAAATTGTAGCTACATGCACCATTTTGCTACAGAAGAAAGAACAAAGTTCTTTTGAAAGAGAAGTATTTTGTCATGTCATGGCATGTTGCTCTCTGACTTGCAACAGATAGGTAGTCTGGGCAAGCACGACTAAATGACCAAGCCTGGATGTGGGAGTGAGTGCATTGAGTAAAGACATTGAACATAGGTTAATTAAAACAATTGTTGATGTTTTGTAACATGAAGCACAAAGAAACATCATGTTACAGCAATGTAGATCCAGAACTGATTGCACTGTTGCCTCAGTAATGCCATTACTCAGCAGCACATTACAGTGCATTGGTACTTTATAGATATGATATTGGGCACTAAGCAAACTGAATCTGTCTCTTTAGGTATGTCATAAATTAGAATGTTCATATGTTCTTGTAGGGAGCTGGAATAATGTAGTTGATAAAGTGACTAGGGTACAGAATGGACAATGAAGGTTGGTTCAGTTCTTGGCAGAGACAATTGATCTTTATGATTTCCAAAACATCCAGACCAGTTCTTGAGCCCCCCAAGCCTTCTATTTAGTGGGTACCAGGGACTCTTTCCCTACCAGTGAAACAGCAGGGTCAAGAATGTGTGGAACTGTGCTTTCATTCTCCAGTGTGCCTGCATGGCCTACATGGGGACAGCTTTGCTTTATACCTTTATGTGTTTTTAAGTCTCCTTGTTCTTTCAGACTACTATACCGCATGCATATGGAGTAGCTGACTGTACAATTGATAAACTTATCACTTTGAGGAAACAACTGAAGGAGGATGGAGTAAAACTTTCAGTCAATGATTTTGTGATAAAAGCAGTTGCACTGGCCCTGCAGCACTGTCCTCAAGTTAATGCCCTTTATAACGGAGAGGAGGTAAGTTACCACGATCAACAAGAGTTGACATTTTGATTCATTGTATATCTAAAAGATTTAACACTGTTAATACCAGTGTCCACCTTTGCACAAAATTCTGAGATGGTCTATTCACTTATCCATCCTACAGCCGTGATTTCTTTCCAGCAGACTCACTCTTGTTCTCAAAATTGAAAGTTAGTTTATTAGAACATTGATTTAAATCAGTAGAATAAATACAAGAAAAAACTCTGGAGCTCCTCCTCTTCTACCTTTCTTTTTCTCCTCCTCCTCCTCCTCCTCCTTCTCCTCCTCCTCCTCCTCCTCCTCCTCCTCCTCCTCCTCCTCCTCCTCCTCCTCCTCCTCCTCCTCCTCCTCCTCCACTGCAGCCCCTTAAATTAGGCCTTGCCCTCCCTCATGACAAATCCCTATTCTATTCTGTCCAAAGCTCATGTTCTTCATCTTTTTACACCCATATTCTTCAAGTGTGATTCAGCATCATCAGTCTACCTCAATCTAGGTCTTCTATTTTTTCTCCCTCCTGCTGGCTTGCCTTCCAGTAATTTCTTTACCGTCCTTGCACCATCTATTCTTACAACATGCCCAAGCCATTCCAGTCTACATGGTTTAGTTATGGTTACTATATCTTGAGTTCCAAATTTATTATAAACTAGTCTGCTGATGCCTGGCAACCTGGGCAGGTCTATGAACACCCATTTACGTAGTTACACTTTGTCTCAGTTATAAAAACCGATCAGTTAATGCTGTATATGGGCAGAACGTCGTGTGGGCATGTTACCAGAGTGACATGGCTGAAGTATGTATAAGATTTCTTGATTCATTCGTATCATCCAGTAACAATTTTCGTATGTTGGCCCATGTACTTTTCTCAGGATTTTCCTTCCCGATGTCATTAATGCTCTATCCATTTTATTCTTTAGGGTCCATGATTCAGTACCATTGATTACAGTTGGGTTTCTTATTGTTTCGTAGAGACCTATTCTTAAAATCTAGGTTATGTATCTTTCTTTAGTAAATGGCATAGTGCGTAGTAACATTTATTACCAGCAGTAATACTGTCTTTCATCTCTGCTTGAACCTCATCTGTGTCTGTTACCAAGGATCCC
Organism: Coptotermes formosanus; assembly: GCA_013340265.1. Taxonomy (NCBI): domain Eukaryota; kingdom Metazoa; phylum Arthropoda; class Insecta; order Blattodea; family Rhinotermitidae; genus Coptotermes; species Coptotermes formosanus. Next base: position 552,321 of record BLKM01000783.1, on the reverse strand, counting down.
AGATATTTAAACATTTCTACATTTTCATATCTCTGGCCATTTATTTCAATTTTGTCTTGTTCATTTCACTTTTTCTTTCTGTTAATTATATATTTGGTTTTGGATACATATATGGTCAAGGCAATCTTCTTTTGTTTCTCCAAGTCCCAAAAGTACCATATCTTCTGCATATAAGAGGCACTGCCTTGTTCTATGGAATACTTTTCCTTCTGTTTGCCTTCACATTCCTTATAACCTTCTCCATACATAGAGTAAATAAGAGTGTGGATAATATGTTGCCTTGCCACATTCCTACAACTGTTTCAAAACTGGGTGACATCTTTTCTTGGATTTTCACTTTGTTAGTCCTTTCCAAAGTCATCTTGACTAGTCTAACTCACTTACTTGGTATTCCAAACAGTTTCATAATTTCTGTGAAGTGATCTCTATTAATACGTAGGTTGGCTGATAAGTAATGCAGACAGTGGAATATCTAGAAAAAGAAACCATGTATTTAAACAAACAAAAAAAGGAAGTAAAGTACAATATTTTAGCTACAAATTGGCTTACTTATTTTTCGACATAGTCGCCTTGTCGCTCAATACATTTTTCCCAACGTAAAACAAGTTTACGCATGCCGTCAGTGAAGAATTCAGGGGTTCTTTGTCTGATCCACGACGTCACAGCTTGCTTCACTTCGTCATCTGAGGTGAAATGAGTCCCCTTGAGATCCCTCTTGAGGTGAGGAAAGAAATGGAAATCGCTTGGAGCCAAGTCAGGGCTGTAGGGCGGATGGCAGAGAACCTCAAACTTCAGCGTCTCCAGAGCATCAAGCATTGCGCGAGCAGTGTGCAGTCTTGCATTGTCATGCAGCAACAGAATCATTGATGTTGACTGCCTAACTCGACACACCCTCCGCCGTAGGTTTTTTATTGTTTCAATGTACCGAGCTGAATTGACAGTATTCCCAGCTTCCAAAAATTCTGTCAGGTAAACTCTTTGTGAGTCCCAAAAAACAGTCAAAAGAATCTTGCTGGCAGACGTCACTGTTTTGAATTTTTTTGGGCGAGGCGATGAAGCGTGCCTGTATTGCATACTCTGTCGTTTTTCTTCAGGGTCAAAATGATGAATCCATGACTCATCCCCAGTAACAATATTCAAAAGAAATTGATCTCCCTCTTCGTGATAGCGCTTCAAAAGTTCTTCACAACTTTCAACACATTTTTGTTTGTTTTCTGGCGTCAACATGCGTGGCACCCATGGAGAACAGACTTTTGTGTAGCCAAGAAAACCAATGATATAGCCCACTCTTTCTTTAGACATTCCTAGCCTACCTGCTATCTGCTTCTGGGTGATACGGCGGTCATGCTTGATCAGTTCATCAACCTGTTTTTGATTCTTGTCATCTGTCATGGAAACCGGCCTTCCACTGCGAGGTTGGTCAACAATATTGGCACGACCGGGTTCACATTCACGAAATTTAATGGCCCAACGATTTACTGTAGTTCTGTTAACAGTGTTTTCACCTTATACAGCCTGTAAACAGCGATGAATTTCAGTTGGCGTCACATTTTCAGCACTTAAAAATTCAATCACCGCACGTTGCTTCAATCTCGTTGACACGTCATCATAACATGACTCCATGTTAACACGCACTGTTTTAGAACTGGTGTAGAGAAAGGAATCAAACTTGGCACCGCTGTGGAGGGGGGTTGTGGCTACAAGGACACACTGCGCGCGCATCGCTGCTTTGCTCCATTGGCAAAATATTTCACTGTGTGCATTACTTATCAGCCACCCCTAGTACTATCATATGCTTGTTTATAATCTCTATATGACTGAGGATTATCTACGTTTTATTCGTAGGACTTCTCTGAGCTCATTCCCAGACTGAAAATCTGATCAGTTGTAGATTGACATGTATGAAAACCACATTGATAATTGCCCAATGTATCTTCTACGTAAGGTTCAAGATATTTAGCCACTATTTATGTAAAAATTTTGTAAGTTTAATTCAGGAGTGAAATTCTTCAGTAGTCATTACACTCTATCTTGTTATATATTGGGCAGGTGATGGCACTGTTCCACTCCTCTGACATTTGTTCTTCCTTCCACACTCTCTGCATAAGTTCTGTATATGGATCTTTCCCTACATCATCCTGCCTCCACCTTTAACTAATTCAACTGTTGTTGACTCTTCACTGGGTGCTTTCTTATGATACCTGTGACTTCTATGGAAGGAGCTCTAATATCCTGCTGTGGTCCAAAATAAACCTTTCTTCTGGTTTCATTCCCTCATCTAGAGAAATGAGCAGTTCCTTGTAGTAATATCCCCATACTTCAAGTGTACCTTTTTTATGTCCTACCATGACTCCATGTTTATTTTTACGTAGGGAGGTTCTGTGTTGAAGGGCCTCCCTAATCTTGTGTCTTCCTCCATAGAATTTATGTGAATCATTATTTTTGAAAGCTCTGGAGCAGCTAACCTAAATTTCTCAAAAATTATATGCAGAATGCCGGTAAAAATGGAAACATCATTGGAATTGTATTAATCAGTAGGGGACTATTAAGAAGGGGGTAATATTTAATAAAATCAATCTGGTATGTATTGTGTTTTATTCTGTCACTGTGTTGTAGGTCCTGTATTCTCTTTCTTCTAGGGTTGGCTAATTTATAATGTTTAGGTAGATATAGCTATCCCTGTTTATTTGATTATGCACATGCAGTTATTGCATTGTAGCTGTCATTCAGTCTGCTACCCTAACACCTTTTCTCAAACCACAGTTTATTCTGACAGATTTTGTTAGACTATACTAACTGGAGCTTAAAGGCTGGCACTGTCACAAGTGTTCGTGGGAATCATTAATGTTGATATCACTCCCTTATATAATTTCTTCTGGCTTCTTTAGAATGGCAGACCTATTCAAATGATACTGTTATTTTTCTGTACCTTCTCGATTGCCCAGATTTGTCACATTTAATTCCTCCCTCTTTAGTACCTGTGATTTTTTGCCATTCCCCTCAAACAGAGCCAGTCCCATAATTTCATAGTCACTGAGCAGTAGTCAGAGTTACAGTCTGTGTTTATAACATCGGACATTTGTCACACATGAATGCCTTCTCTTCTTGATCAAAGGCAAAGGTCATTACTGAAAATATTCCATGTCAATATGAAATTGTCCTCTCATCCAGTTTTAGCAACCTCTTCATGTGGTTTCTACAAAATTGATCAAGTATGAGTTCATTCCTTGTAAAGGCTCTCATCTCTGTCATGCTTATCTAAAATAGCAGTATTGTGTCATTTAATTATGACAATAGAATATGATTTCAAATAGTATCAAAGCACATAATTTTTTTGTGTATTGAAATTGATGACAATTTGGATTTATAGTCAAAATGTGTCTTTTTATGTAATTTTGGTCAAATTAGAAATTCTGTGCCTCTGTTGCCATTTGAAATCATATTTTGTTGACTAAGCTAGGCATGTTGTGTAATAAATACAAGGAAAATTGCTTGTGAAGTCCATTATTAACGACCTGCATTTTCAACATTTCCTCACCTAAATGTCAGTTCCAAGGCTGTGATCCAGGTTCCTCTTCAGTGGTACAATACATAGTCCCCCTCTTCAGTTTAAGTTAATTTTGTACTTATTTTTAGCCCCCTTTCCTTTCTTGAAAGAAGTAAATTATGCTTATGAGGTCACCATGCTATGTGTGTGCATTCATGCTTGCATGTACATATGTATCTTTTGAACCAGTTGATCGATTTTCACAAAATTGGGTATGAAAGTTTTGCCATTGGAGGACACACCCAACACCACTTTAATTTCCTGCAGTAGATAATAGCAGCATGACAGATGCTTGAACTTGTCAACTGCAGTGACATTAGTGACACTTTACCAACCTAAAATGTTGTATAATAATATTTCTTGGAGAAGTATACAACTTCGGTTAGAGTAGTATTTTTGTAGAATATAAAACAATAACATGGCAGCCATATAAAGATTTTTTTTTTTTTTTTGCTCTCAGTACTGTAACAGTAACTAATGAACCATTGGAGGTAAGCACCTAAAATTTGGTGTGAAGGTATGTTACAAATATATCTGTACATTTATCAATTATTATTTGTAAGTCATTGATTACAAAGAGGGCAAATATGCAGAACATTTTTTATTATATCTAACTGGTTTCACATATAAGGAGCCTGTACTTCATTCATAAGTTCATCACAAAGTAACATAATATGACAACAGAATAGTATCAAGTGTGTAGGAATAGCAGTCTGTGCTGTAGGGAAATAGACTTCATGAGCTCTGCTCAGAAGTGCTGGTGTTATTTCGTGATCTGTCTGCAGCCTACAAGCAGTTATCTAAAACACATTTATGGTACCATACATCATTTTTTGGTGTATATAATATTGCAGGTATTGTATCCAGTTGACATTGATGTGTCTGTGGCTGTAGCAACTGATGCAGGACTCATAACGCCCATTGTGAAAGGAGCTGATGCAAAGGGTCTTGAAGAGATTTCAGCAAATATTCAAGATTTAGCGAAAAAGGCACGAGATGGAAAATTGCAGCCTCATGAATTTCAAGGCGGCACTTTTACGTAAGAATTCAAATTTTTTAAAATAAGCACCAGGTTAATTTGGTTGCCACTGGGTTACTATATTACTAACACAACAGCTTTCCATCACCACTAGATGTTTTTTCAAAGTTATTTAATAGTGCAAAGAACAAATTGTAGTATACTGTGAAGTCCAAGGTGAATTACAGAAGTAAGTTATATCTTATTATTAACAGTTTACAGTGTTCACAATTTTTAAACATAATCCCTCCTCTCTCTCTCTACATCTTGTTCCTTGTGAACCTGAATTAGAAAACATTTTAGGAATTCTTAACTAGTTATATGTTCTCCCCAGCAATAAATTTTGGTCTGCAATACAGTTCTTGTTTGACAGATTTACTGCTATTGGGCTTCTCAAAGGGAATACAGTCAGTCCCACTTATCTAGGCAAAGGAAGGGGGAAGAAGATATACAAATAATAAAAACATAGATAATATATTTATAGCATATAGTGTATTTTATTTTATGTATACACAGAACATCATGGTTTACTTTTTTCACACAACTAACATTTCTTTTGGCAACCAGTTTGTAATGGTCACTTATTTTTGTGAACTGTTTAGACCCCTCCTTATGGCAGTATGAATGTTCCTGGCAGCTGTAATGTCACTGTGTGTGAACACTGTCCAATTGATGTACTGTACATGAGGCCAGTGTTGAGACTGGCCTGGGATGCACTGTAACAACATTGCATAGCATGCATTTGTTCTTTGGCACCCACAACACAGGTGCACATTGTGTTCGGTTTATATCAGATGCAGTACTGCTATGGATAATTGTCCAAGCGTGTGACAAGGAGTGGACATAAAATCATCCACAGTTAGTTTGTGAAACTATTTAATGCAAGCTTCTGAAAGCATGGCCAGAACAGGGAAATAGATAAGTGCAAGAGAGGATGGCCCGGGCATGTGGTATGGTGTTCAGCACTGTGCACCACATTTGCATAGGCAGTGTAGTGACTGGACAATTTGTGGATCAATTCTCAGCAGGGGCAAGAGATTTTTCTATTCTCAGAATGTCCATTTGGCTGTAGAGGCTCTTTCTCTGGGGTAAAGCAGCCATGGTGTGAAGCTGAATGCTGACCTCCATCTAGTGCTAAGGTTGATAAGTGGAACTGTACCTGTACTTCCTGCCCTGTATACCTTCATGGCATGGATAAGGACAGCTTTACCTTTACACCATATTGTGCAGGATTAGCAAGACATTGTTTCAGAGCCCTGGTAATGTATGCCTCAGTTGTTCAGGGGAGTATGACCAAGTGTATGTGTCTAATTGTGTGTGATGTAGAAACCTGAACAGTGAGGCAGCCTAAGCCCAAGTTGGGCTATAGCACCACAGAAAGAAAGAAAGAAAGAAAGAAAGAAAGAAAGAAAGAAAGAAAGAAAAAGAAAGAAAGAAAGAAAGAAAGAAAGAAAGAAAGAACAAAGGTAAGTGAGAATGAAAGAAAGTAAATGAGAAAGCAAGAAAGAAAGTAAGTAGGAAAGAGAGTAAGAAAGAAGAAAGCAAGAAAGAAATAAAGTAAGAAAGAAAGAAAGTAAGTAAGCAAGTAAGCAAGTATGTAAGAAAGTAAGTAAGTAAAGTAAGTACACCACTATTGATACTGGCTATAAAACACTGAAGAAAATAATGCTACTGTAAGACCGTGTCTTTTGTAGACCTTTCAAATTCCCTGCCCCCAGTTGCCACCTTAGTGGACTGTATGGCACAGAAAGAAGACAAATGCCAAGTCCACACATGCCAACATTTATGCAAAAGAAGTTTGAGCATGGAGAATCAGCAAACCAGACAACATGGACACAGGTAATCTACAGTCTTGTCTTATCCATGCTGTGTATACCTCCCACTGTGACTTCCTTTGTCCTAGCTATGTCAGTGGGTTGTTACAGAGAAGGATCTCAGATGTTAATGTTGGGAAAATTGAGAAAATTTAATTTTTTGTTTTCACTACAGCACTGTAAATGTAGTGTTGCCTACAGCTGTCTGTGTATCTAACAGTGAGGTTTTCCTTTTTTTCATAAAGAGTGTCAAACCTTGGAATGTATGGTGTGGATGAGTTCAGTGCCATAATCAATCCACCACAGTGTGGCATTTTAGCAGTTGGAGGAAGTCGACTTGTTCTAGGTAAGAAGCAAAAATACCATATTCACCCAAATATAAGACAAGAATTTTTTCCCCAATTCATCATCCAAAAAATTGGAGGTCACGTATAATCCCGCACAGAGTTCAACATGTTCTATGTAGGCATTTTCCTGAAAATTTAAGAGTGTGAAGGGGTTGTCATCTTTTATTGAGGTAAATCTTCTAATATACTGATAAAATAATATGTAGGTCATGCGTTGTTTCATATTGTAACTTCTTCTCTGTTACAAATACCTTTATGATTGATACCAATTAAAGCAGTTCCACAATGGCAACATAAACTTTGCCCTCCACTTACCATTTTGCTGTGCATTACCTAGCTAGCTGAGTAGAGGTGACTATCATATGGGCTGCCCCTCTGAGGACAGAGGTTTTTCTCTTCGTCAATGAATCCAGACTGGCTCTGAGGTCCTTCTGGCCTCCTCTCCTGGTTGCGAGGGGAGCTTTCTCCAGGATTAAATTGACCAGAATAAGAAGCAGATGACTCAAGTCCGTGTAATTTCAAAGTTACGAGCCTTCAGAGTTTTACTGACATTCCCCCACTTATCTTTATGGCACAATATTTATGCATAGGAAAATTTCTTCTGTACATATCACATAAAGGGCACAAAAGAGACATCATCTGAGAAACCATGGTGTTGCATGCACAACATCCAGAAGGTGATAAGAAAAGTCTTTGTACTTGAAAACCACTTGCATGTACTATGGCAACAGTCAGCATTACTTGCATGCATATTATAAACACAAATAACATGGCATAACCCTGACAAGTCACAAAATGTATACAGTACATGGCTGCTCATTACAAAAGTCCAAAGACAATTATTTGCACTTGACCTTTATCCTGCAGGGGTGGGTATTTAAATTTTAGTGCATGGTTTGTGAAAAACATTTGAGTATTATTTGAACAGAAAAAGATAAAGTTATGAAATAAATGGCATTTTGTGGAAAATAAAACAGATTATGCAGCATGTCTTAAAAATGCTGTAAATTTCCTTGTTGCCTAAATACATGGACTGATTTTTAGGGGCGTTTTCCTATGTGCATTTGTGTTTGGCAATTCAGGTATTGAAATTGTTAATTCCGTAAGTTTGAAAAATTGCAAGGTTTGCAGCTGCTGGAAAAGGTACTTAATTTCTGTAATAATCCTGAAGTTACAAATCTGCCCTTTGTATTTAGTTTGGTAATCACTGTTTAAGTTTGTTTGTATGAAAGTTTCTGATTCTGCATGGGAGTAGAATGTGCTATTGTGAAACTTTGCACCAGAAATTGTTGACTTTTGGACTATAAAGTATGTTAGTTGTCCTTATGTGCTACATAATTTGGTTCAACAATGTACTGAGCTACTAACAATGATTAGATGTAGACCCTCCTTGCCAAGAGTGAGACGTCAGGGTCAGTATGTTGCCAGGCAATTTGGACAAGTTGTTGGGGTCAGAACATGCTTCGAAGCATTCATGAATTTTGTGATTGTTTTGCTGGTTTATGAACACAGATATAGTGTACAAGCTTTTAGTCAGATTTTAAGTATTTTTTGTAGTTTTGTAGAACCTCTTATTTGAGAATGTTATTAAAACATGTGTTCACTTCCAATTGTGATGGAAATCAGTAAAAAATACAAATATTTCACATGAAGGCCTAGGTGCATGTATGTTATGTTGGCATTATTGGTCTTTAAAATTAATGCAGACTGTGTTCTCTGTGAGATAAAAGTTGAAGCCTGAAAAACGGTTGATGAAATGTAACAACTGAGCATGACTGATTGTAAACCTGTTTCTAAGAGACAGAGAAGTTTCACAGTATGGCATGTAAAATCTAGAAAGTTTCACTTAAAATACATTTCCAGTGTTTTTCTTGAAATTATTCACACATATAATACCTAAGAACAGTAACAGAGTAAATATGCCAGAGATGTTATGCACTGCAGACATTTCCTAACTTGATCTTTGTTCCAAACTCCAAGCCCAAGCCTGTTGACTGACATGTAAAACAACATACTGGCCACCACCAGACTTTCTCCCTAACCTGTTCGTGCCTTTCTGAAACCTCTGTATAGTAGTCCATACTGCAATCTTGTCCAATGAGTATGCCTAGCCTGGGTACCTATGAAAAGGAAGCCCAGACCCTCTTTTACCCAGTACCATTAACATGTCTCACTCTGTTCCAATGTCCCTACTTCTTCTGTCTGTGTACTGTTCCTTTTGCCTATAAATGACAGTCCACCTGAAAACTGCAAGTGCAGGGTTTGCTAGAATATTGGAAGAACGAATGAAAAGCAGTGTGGCTGCAAGCTGGAAGCACATCTTTTACATAAGAAGAGGCCATGGTAACTTAAGGACATGATTTTTAAATTACAGTGAAACGCTGTTAAGAAAATTTTTAAAATCCCAAGAAAACCCTACTCAAGCGGAAAATTTCTTAAAAGGGTAATTTTAAAGAAATGGGAGAATTTTGGTGCTTTTTTATCCTGACTTCTTAGGCGGGAAATTTTCTTAATTGGGTTTTTCTTAAGCGAGTTTCACTGTATTTAATTTTAACCATTTGATGCATGAATGTCATTTATATCATACACAAAAATTCAGTTTCTGCCTCACTTAAAGCACACTGCATCTTCGGTACAAAGACCAACCCATTAATGCTGTGTAGAAGGATATCTGAGAATGAAATTGAACATAGAAACATACACTCTGTAAGTAGAAAGCAGTTTCATGACATCTAGCACCAGATATACCTGTCACACAGTGTGATGCTCAAAACAGCAAATCACAGTTATAGCCAACAGCTTGCTGTGGACTTTCATTTCGCAGCCTCCATTTAAATTCTTTTCTGCTACACGTCACACCAGGCATTTATTTCAAGCTCCAAAGGCTTAATACTAAAGCAGGTAGTACGTACAGTTAGCAACTTAAGGTCAGGCAGTTACCCACATATTTCTCCCCTAATATCTAGTGATATTTTTTCTAGATGGTGATAGAAACCCTGTCACAAAAATGAAGATCACATTGTCATATGATGCTCGAGCAATTGATGAGGAGATAGCAACAGAATTCTTGGATGCTGTTCAAGAAATGTTGGAAGATCCATCAGTAATGCTCCTAGGTGGACGACGGGGTTTACAAGAGAAGCTTGGATTTTAGATTCACGCATATCCTTTGCATTATTTCTGTTTATGATTTGGCTACAAGCCTACCTGTTATGCTTGTCAGAAATGGGGTTTTAATAGTAATGTTCAACTGTTTATAGCATATGAGTTTTCCATGAATCATTTTTACATGGAATGTGCAAAATGTAGCTCCAACTTTTTAAAAACCTGTAGCAGGTAAAGTATTGAACAAAGTTCCATTCTTGTCCTTCATAATGAAGTGATTTTCTAGTCCCTTTACTTTTGTGCTCAAAATGTCATTTGATATGACTGTGTGTGTAACCACTGACTAGCAAATGGTGCAAATATTGTCATTCCCTCTTAATTTATATCACCTTACAAGTAAGATTCAGTTGCATTTATGACTGAAATAAAATAATGTACAGTTTAAAAATACGTAATATTGAATAAATGTAAATATATTGTTGCAAATGGGATTTTATATATTTATAAAGTTCACTGTCATTGATTTGTGTGTCATTTACTCCTTGAATTTAGATAAACCTAACAAAATCCTGGATCCACCATATACAAATATTATGTCTGCATATGCTGTAAATTCTATTTCAAAACTCTGAATATTAAGTCAGATTCTTGAAACTTCGGTGGCTTGGTTATGTTGTTATTACTATGACACTGGTATTGGACTTTGTCAGTTTTTTTGTTAAAATACAACATTCTAAGGTCATGACATTTCCAACAGCAGCTGTATCTCCATCCTCTGGTAAAATAGGAAAGAGGCCTTACTATATTGGGCCCATTTGATAAAGCTGATCTTCATCAGTAGGCATAGAAGCATTCCATATGGTTGAATATATATAAGAACCTTCACCAGTACCAATTGGACAGTAAGTATTCAAACAGTGTACCACAAATCTGTGGCAGGACAGATACACTATTCAGCAGAATAGAATGGGTGATATGAGGGATTTCCAGAAATTAATGCCCACTGCCCCCTTTTTTTTCTCAGTAAGTATTTATTCCAAAATCATGAAAATTGTACATTATGAAGAATGATGGTTTGACTCCATACCATATTTTTCTGCAAAGTCTCTATCCACTTCTACAGTCTACACCAACAAGGAACAAGTGTGTATGCCTTGTTGGTGCCATGCTGTGTCCTGCTCATGTAGCCAGGTTTTCATTGTGTGAATCACATCATCATCAGTCTCACACTTTGTACCGCAAATTGCATCGTTAAGGGTTCCAAATAGGTCGAAATCTTAAGGATGCTAGATCAGGGGTGTGGGATGGATGGGGAGCACTGTCCAAATTTTGTGGTGGTTTCCCAAGTCTTCAAACTTGTGTGTGGCTTTGCATTATCATGCTGAAGCAAGACTTCTGATGGATTATTGCGAGGCCAAACTTGTTTTAAACTCCTCCTGAGTTCTGTCAGCATCCTGATATAGTCATCAGAGTTGATCGTCTCCCCTCAGGGCATCACATCCACAGGCATCACTCATTCAGAGTCCCAGAAGACAGTGATTATGACCTTGCCCATTGATAGGAGACTTTTAATTTTTTCTTCCAGGGAGATGGACGATGGTGCCATTCCATGGATTGGATTTTTGTCTGCAGTTCAAATGATGGACCCATGTTTTATCTGCTGTAACAAGTCAGGATAAGAAGGTCTCTCCCTTAGCATCAAAACATGCCAACAACTCAGAAGATATGAGATCTGTGCTCTTCTGGGGTATAACGCAGCGTCGAGTGGTAATCCTTTACTGACATTTCAGGACAATGGATCAGTCCTATCTTCAAGGGTCAAGAAGTCCAAGAAGAGAAGAAAGCCAGCAAGAAAAGCACGCGGTTTATACAGGGAGAGGCATTGGCTGGGACAGCTAAGTGAGTGGGAGGCAACCAGTGGGGATGCACCTGCATGGGAGAGGGGAGCGGTACAAACCTGAAGCTCAAGGGTATGAGGAAAATGGCCCCTGGCAGTTAAGTCCACAAAAGGAGCCAGAGGGTGAAAACATTGGAAATTTTGGAATAATGTGAACAAGGAATTAAAAATGAGGAGACATGGAATTACAGGAAGGACTAACACAGGAACAGGGAAAGAAATAAAAAAGGAACAAGGAAGGGGAGACCATGGAATCAAGTTGCAGCTTTGACAAAAGCGGTGTGGAAGTGTGTGGAGTGGAGGGAGAGCATGGTCCTCACAAGGACCATTGACTAGTCACCACTGGTTGGGGGCTGTTTACTTTCTCTAAGGAGGCAATACAGAGGTTTCCATGACCCGCTTAGAATCAGGCCATCCTCTCTCTTCATATTGTTTGGGTGGAGCTCAAACTCATAAGATACGGTTTTTCTGTCAGTTTTGTATTTGACTGTGAGGCTCTGAGGACGCCATCTTATGCACACCTTCAAATATCCAAGATCTCAAATGATGTGACCAATACTTCCTTTGCTGATTGAAAGACTGAGTGCCAGTTGTCAGGTTGTGATGCATCGATCCTCATGAATGATGGCATCAGAACATTGCTTTATTTCAGGACTAACAGCTGTGACAGGACAGCCTGAGCGAGGCAAATCATGATGTTCTTGCCTTTCCCATTTGGAAGCTGTCATTCTTCTCGCCCAGTGACCAGCGGTGCTTCTGTTGACCATAGCACTTCCATAAACATTGCAAAGACATTTGTGGATGTTTCTGATTGATTCTTTCTTGGCAACAAGGAATTCTATCAGGATGTTGTTTGTACCACACATAATTGACTGACTCCAACATGAGGCATTGCTGCAGTAGTGCTATCTGTCAGAAATCTTCACAACTTAGTGCGTAAGTGCCAGAAACTTCAAATTTGTTTCATCTGAAATCTCAGATTCCTAGCTTTGGCACTGGCCAAGAAAAAAAAAATATGGGGCATTACTTCACAGGCAACCAAGGCCGATCAAAAAATATGGAATTATTCGAGTCCAAATACCAACTATAAAAAACAATACAGAGGGTAAGCATATGACACGTGTAGTTTTTCAGGTGCTCCAGACATCTAGGGAGGTAACTAGTCTGCCCCTTTGTTGACTGTGATAACCACATTGAGGTTAGTGTTAGAAGAAACAAGAACAAGTGATGCTGATAAAAGTGGCTTGTGTGTGATTATGTAGTGACTCCCAGTCTTTAAGGCTGCAAAGTGAACTTCCTTCTTGAAGATAAGTAACCATGTCATAGTTGGAAGCAGGAAATAAAAGACACCAAACAAAGTACATGATGTGTAGTTGCACTGGTGATCCACATGGCCATGAATGCAAGTATCTTCCTTCTTGATGGTAGGTAACCCTATTGAACAGAAGTCAATACTTGAGGATTCCAGTCTTCTGGGATGTAATGTTATGTCATCAAAGGCTCAAGGTCATGAACTCCCAGTGATGAAGACAAAACATTGGGAGCCACTTACCTGGTGACACATTGGCACATCCCAGAAAACCTGAATCCATGACTACACCCCTTTGAAAACCATAAAACTTGCAAGTGTATACTTGTTTGGCTGATGGGACCCCCTGTGACACCCATGTGTGCAGCTTCTGTATATCTCGTATGTTATGTTTAACTTTGTCCACAGTACAGTGGCACTATCATCCCAGTTAATTTTATGATCTTTCTTAAACACCTGTCAGTTGATCTTGGACTTTATCATTATTCCTTGCCTTTAATGCCATACCTACCCAAATATAAGACAGTCCCAATCACAGTCTTCAGTTTTCAGGAAATACCCATATTCACATTAGCTGGATTTTTATGTCAGTGGTTTTGTGTTGTTGTTGTCGTTGCCACCGCCATAATCATCGCTGTAGATGAATATGTGGAAGAATTAACTTCTGTCAGTTATTGAACGTATATGGGCTGATGATAATGATGATGATGATGCTTATCATCATCATCATCATCACCTCCTCCTCCTCCTCCTCCTATGGCACAACAGCCCAATATTGGACCTTGACCTCCTGAATATAAACTCTCCACCCTTGTCTATCCATTGCTTCTCTTTTCCAGTTTCTTGTGCCCAGCATCTTCTTCGAATCCTCCTCAACTGCCTCAATCCATCTTCTTTTAGGTTTGGCTACAGGTCTTTGGCCAGCAATTGTATTGTGCAGTATCTTTCTTGATATGAGTTTATTGCCCATACCTTCACTGTAGCGTTTTAAAATTAACAACTAATATGCTCATACATGGCTCATCACATGATTCGTATAATTCATTATTGTATCTTATACTCCATGTGTCATTTTCTTTTACTGGTCACCATATTTGTCTCAGTATCTTTCTTTCAAACGAATTTATGGCTATTTCAGATTTTTTATTGAGAGTCCAGGTCTTGCACATGTAATATAATGTAGTCCTAATGATTGTGTTATGTAATTTTGTTTTTGTAACCTGATGTACATCTTTGGATTTATATATTTGCAGTAGTGAGAAGTAGGTTTTATTTGCTAGATTAATTCTTCATTTAATTTCATGAAACTTCTCTCCATCTTTATGTATTTTTTTATCCCAGACAGGCAAAGTTCTCCAGTACTTCTATTATATCCCCATCAATAGTCACATTTCAATCTTTTTCTCTGAATCTATGAGTTTGAATAATCATTTTTGTTTTGTTTGCATTCATAGGCAATCCTATTGTTTTGGATGCTGATGATGTAACATCACTGTAAATTTCTTTAGCTGATGGAATAGGCCTTGATATAATGATCATACCATCGGCACATGCCATGATCTGAGATGATTTATGTCCCATTGTATTATTTGTGTCTATGTTAACATGCTGTGTAACATACTCCAGTGCTAAACTGAAATGGAGTGGAGCCAGCCCATCACCCTGCTTTGGCCCTTGACTTTTGACAGTATGTGAGGTCCATAAACTTATTAATTCTATCTGGAGTAGGGAAGAACTGCCTTAACAATGGAAGGTCATTGTACATGTTTATAAGAAGGGTAGTAAAATAGCTTGTAGTAACTATCGAGGTTATATCACTGTTATCAACTACATACAAACTTGTATCTAGCATTCTTGTGTCAAGGTTATCTCCGTAGGTAGATGACATTATTGGGGATCATCAGTGTGGATTTTGTCGTGACATATCATGCATTCCTCAAATACTTGGGAAAACTTTGAATAGAGTGGGGCAGTGCATCAGCAGTTTATAGACTTCAAGAAGGCCTATAATTCAATTAGGAGAGAGGTTTTGTATTGTGTCCTCTTGAACAGCTGGTATCCCCATGCAACTAGTTAGGTTAATAAAAATGTGTTTAAATGAAACCTATAGTGAAGTCCGAATGGTTAGATATTTGTTGGATACATTTCCACTTCAGAATGGTCTGGAACAAGGAGACAATTTTTCACCATTGCTTTTCAACTTTGCTTTAGAATATCCCATTAGGAAAGTTCAAACAAACCAGGAGGCTTTGAAACTGAACAGGGCATATCAGCTTCTGGTCTGGGCTGGTGATGCTAATTTACTGGGCAAAACATACATACTATAAAGTAAAACATAGAAGCTTTATCAGTTGCTAAAAAGGAGATTGGTATGGAAGTAAATTATGAGAAATCTAAGTGCATTTTCAAGTTTCATAAACAGAATTCAGGACAAAATCAGAACATAAAGATGAGTAATCAATCCTCTGAAAACGTGGTGAAGTTCAAATAGTTGGGAATGACACTGACAAATCAAAATTGCATGCATGAAGAAATTAAGAAGAGATTACATTCAGGGAATGCCTACTACCATTCCATCCAGAAACTTTTGTCTTCTGGTGTGCTTTCCAGAAATATAAAGATTAAAAATATACACAACTATAATTTTGCCTGTCATTTTATATGGGTGTGAAATTTGGTCTCTCACATTGAGGGAAGAATACAGGTCAAGAATGTTGGAGAATAGGGTGCTGAGGAAGATAGTTGAGTTAAGAGGGACAAGGTAACAGGGGACTGGAGGGAACTGCACATTAGGGAGCATCATGATTTGCACTCCTCACCAAATATTACCCTGATGATCAAATCAAGAAGAATGGCTTGAACAGGGCATGTGGCACATATAGAGCAGAGGGAGAGGAGCATAGAGGGTTTCGGTGTGGGAACTTGAGGGAAAGAGACCACTTGGAAGACCAAGGCATAGATGGAAAATAGTATTAAAGTGAATCTTAAATAAGTCAGTTGGGCAGGCATGGATCTGGCTCAGGAAGAGACAAATAGCAGGTTCTTGTGAACACAGTACTGAACATTAAGTTTCTATAAAATGTGGGAAATTTCTTGACTAGTCCTTTTTAAGGACTCTGCTCCATGGAGTGAGTGAGAGAGTTACTCCCCTAATGTTTGCATGCTTAATATTTTGTCGACTAAGTAAATAATAGCGTTAAAATGTTAGCATATTTTTGTAGTAAAAGTTACAATCACATCAGTTAACTAGTCACTGCCAACACGTATGTCACTCGAAGGAGAGACTTCATCTTTATCATTTTCCTACACGACATTATCTTATTTCCATTTGTGTTGTTTAACAACAGCATTTTTTAAAACCATTGACAATGGACTCTGGTGAAATGTCATTCCAGGCTGTCTAATCCACTGCCCAAGCAGTGGTTAAGACACTCTTATGTTTCCTGGTGGTGTCAGTGGGCAGTTCAGATAGTAGCCATTCCCCATGCAGGTGAAGTAGTCAGTCTTCTAATGGTGCATTAACTACCACGTCATGAACCTGCAACTGCAAGATCATGCCCAATACGATCGCTGGATCTTTGTCCAGATTAGAATTTAGAGTTGTCATGTTCTCTTTTAAGTGACCCTTGAAAGCATTGCTATTTTCTTTAGAAGAACATGTGTTCTGTCCCATACCTATCTTTATATTGTGATTTTGTCCTGCCGGCTAGCAATGAGACATGAATATATATTGCAAAATGAACTTATGTAAATACAAACATCAAGTATGAGAACTGCTTGTCAGAGTGGTCTATAGTAATGCCATTGAGGCTGATAAAGCCCAACAGGAATCCTGAAAATGACTGCTAATGCAGTGATGAAGCTGTGATAAGCCCAGCAAGCTGATGTTCGATTTAAGACTGCTTTCAAAATGGTCAGAAGCATAACTACCAAGTGTTTGTGCAATCAACATTATACAGATACTTATTTTAAACATTTTGAGAATAGTTCTGAGTTTTTTCTTTGTTTCCTTCCTTTTCTTTATATTTTCACAGGGTACCTTGACCTACAAATTTAGAATCCATGATTGAAACTGGCTTTGATTGAAATGATGTAACGTCAACTCTCCAAAATGTTCGTATATGTTTTAGCATAGTTCCCTTCACCTCATAAGAAAGACTGACGCTGAGGCTCACTCCACCTCATATTCAGTGCTGGCAGCTTATTCCCCCAGACTAAAGCTGCTGGGGAAAGAACCCCATTACTCAACTCAATTTAATGGTGAGGTCAAGCTTGTGTGGTGCTATATCGTAAGGCAAATGGACAGCTACAGAAAACTGTGTACTTCCATGAATAGCAATAGCTAATGAATCATTACAGCTAAGGACATCAGTTTTGTATGGCAATTGATAGTAAACAAAGATCAAGTTTGTACAAGCCATAATTTCAAATTACGTAATACAAACATTGGAATGTAATGCAGCAGATTTTGGAGGTAGTATTAAGTTGCAGAAATAACAAAATTTTAGGAAACAATGTAGTAAAGTAAGAGCTCGTGTTATAAACTTCCAGTCATGATATGTGAAGACTTGAACTTCTGTTATGTAGTAGTCGGACTACTTACGCCAGGCCAGACGGTTAAAGAATGTAAAGTCAATAAGACACAAGGTCATTGTGAAACCATTACAAGTTTTTAATCCTTGAGGGAAAAGAACAAACAGTATAACAAACTGGAACAGTTTTTGGGTATAAGAACTCCAGGGAAATTACAGGATATAATGTATATTCTTCTGATTCTGACCGTGCTACTACCATGTATGTTGTATTCAGAGAGTCCGACAACCGCCATGGAATTGGTTATATTGGTGGCAACCACTCTGCTGACATCAGTAAACTTGGGTAGGAAGGTCCTTCAGATGTAATTCAGAGAACTTTGGTTCTGCTATAAATCCATATTGGTCAAAATAGTGATGTCCAGAATAATGAACCTCGCCCTGCTTCAAACCCTATTTCAAATTGTAAACTGTAAACATATGTATATAGCACAAGATTATTTTAATCCAGAGGAATTTAGATGCTTGGAACCACTCAGTCGGTCGATATCACGCAACTGACATTAGGTCTTAGAGTGGCAAACTTACATGAGATGGTGGCAGCCTAACAAGGTTCACTTTTTGGGACTCTAACAGAGAACAGAACGTTTCTGCCCAGTCCACCCTTGGAGTCACCCTTTATGACAGGAAACAGAGAAAACTTAAGAGATCATATCTGACAAATTTAATGTAGCTGAAACATGTTATAGTAGAAATTATAAAAAGGGATAGCTAAATTGTAAAATTAGTAACTATTGTTGTCTCTAGCCATACTGTGTAGACTGAAGCATTTGTACATCACATTGTGAAATCTGATATCCATAGTCAGTACAGGCCCTGCTATATTTCCTTCCAAGGTGAAGTTTTAAAATCACAGTCTCTTTAAAATAAAGACACATAATTTACAAATATGGGTTTATTTAATACATTAAAATAAATGGACATGTTACATAAAAATTCATTCCTATTTGTCTTAATACCAATTCAGCTCCTCCATCACAGTTCTTTTAACAGCCATATTTCAAATGGAGAAACCAAATTGTACAGCCAGTCTTATTTCATAGATGAGCTTATACAATCTTTTTATTAGAGTATGCTTTTTTTCTTGTATCTTAACTGGAACAGGTATAAAAATGCATCAAGTCATGTCAGTATATGGGAAGTCCTGCATTACTGGCCATGTATTAGCTGAAAAGTTTAGGATCTGTCAATTTTCCATCTTCCACTGCATGTCAGTTAAATCTGACACAAATATAAAAAGTTTTAAAAATCTCACTGCCACAAAAATTAGGATTTCATTAAAGTACTGCGTCTCCCTGGGGAAACATGACTGTCTTATCGTACTATTCCTCATCTGATGCAACGATCAGTGAAGTCACCTAGATATTGGCAAGTACTTCCCCAAGTTCATACCAGTTATCACGTGTTCAACGTGAAGCATCAGCAAAATCTAACTTAATGTGGCCCATTTAAAACCCAAAAAGGTGTACAAATGTAGATTACCTTCTACTCCAAAACTGATTTCATAAATACTTTACATTAAAGTGGCCATTTAGAAGAAGGCCACAAAGTAGAGAATAACATTAAATTGGAGTTACTAAAGGTAAGGATTTGGTGATGTGGACTGGGCTAAAAGTGGTTCAAAATGGAATTAGATAGTGATGGTGCATCTTCCTGTCTGTTGCAATACTAGAGGCCTACCAAACCACCACAAGTCATTGTAGAACATTTCATTCCACCTGCTGACTGACAGGCCTTGAACATGGTTTAATATTTGTATTTACAATGCAAGTTCTCACTCCTGACAAATGTGGGACAGATAATGGACTTGATCTGAATGCACATGGAAAGGTCGTCACTTACCACAAAAAGATAATTGGGCATGTAATTACAAAATAATTAGAGAAAAGCACTTATGGTTGAAGTGGCAAGTCATGCATACAATCTCTATTATGCCAAACAGCCTATACCAAAGCCAAGGGTCATATATGTAACATTATGTACTGTTTGATAAAACATACTGCATGTGCATTTCCTGTAACCCTTTGTTGCTTGTCTAGCCTTTTTAAATAGCTGGACAAGATGGGAAGATGATCATGACTGGTGCCTAGATAAATGGGAGGGAGTAGTAGTAGCCTGTTTCAAGGTACTATCCTGTGCCATTCACCTAGAAAACCCCAAGGAAACTGATCAGACAGGTACCTCCTGAATACAAGTGCAGAGCATTACTCCTGCACCAACTTGCTCGATACAAGTTCTTACTGGGTTCTTCATAATCATTCTATTATTTCTCATTTGATTTTAATAACCTTTGCAGTTGCAACAACATTAAATATAAGTATGCTAAGAAGTTACAAAAATAACTTAATTGTAAATTTCAAACTTTCTTATAACACTGGTATACAGTAATAACAAATAACACATCTGCAATACCCTCAATCATTTATCACAGAGAAGACTATTTAAATAACCTAATAAATCATTTTCATTTGTTCCCCATAACCTGTATTTTCTCAGGAATCTTGTCCTCATTATTAGTATTTGTTCTGTACCTTCACGTTTAGGCAGTACATAATGATCAAACTTGAGTATTGAAGAAAAAATGCAGGAAAATAAAAACTGTTGAGACAGACAAGTCAGATGTGAAAGAAATGTATGATCTTTGACAAAAGCAGTTTCCATCGAATAATCGATATGACAAATTTTCTTTCACCCTTATAATTTCAGGTTAATTTATAGTTACTGGTATATACATAGAATGAGTCATATTTATAGCCTTATTAATTCTGACAAATATCAGTCACAATGCTCAAATGAACCAAACAACTGTATCTACACATGATGTTACAAATAACCTAGCATTATGGATAAATACTACATATGCATTTGTTCTGAAAACTCCAAATTGATCTCTGCACTGATGAACAACAGAAGAGGAAAAAGCCACAGAAGACAATTAAGATCTGGGGAAATAAATATAGAAAGGAAGACAGAAATAGACTCATTTAGCAAAGGCTTTCGAACATCCTTTTTAGTGCCATATCTACTTTCTAACCATCACCTTACTTCAATATATGTTACTTCACTGACTGCTGATAGTAGATAATGCAGCTTCTTGGTACTATTTTGTTGTTTAACAGCTCTGCAAACAAAACCTTTCTAAACTCATCACAGTATATAAAGAGATAAACACTGCTGTCAGAAATGCTCATTATAATATCTTACACAGCACATACAGGTCACTTATTACTTGGTTCATACTTGTTATATTAAAGTACAGCCATCCCCCCACTTACATTGTTCTGCACTTACATCGTTTTCTACAGACCAATATGTTAGGCAAAGTGCACAAATTCATACGTACGATGCTGAAGATGTCTCTGAGTTACTGAATTCCAATGATGAGAAGCTTACTCTTGACAATCTTGTTGAAATATGGAGGCAAAGCACCCTTGAAGAAGCTGAGGAACCTCAGCCTGAGCAGAAAGACAGGACCATGACAGTTTCAAAGCCAACTGAGGGGCTTGGACTCACTGAAGCTGGCATCCAGGTGTTTGATGACACTGATTCAAATGAACAGCAACATCCTTAAGGACTCACACATTGCCACCCATGTAGTTCGACGCTGGAGATAATAATCAGACAAAATTCCTCCTCCTTATATTGTTACCTGTTCGTCATTTCATGTTTTTGTCAATTTTTTATAACACTGAATATACCCTCTTTCTTGGTCAAAAGAGACTGTCTGGAACCACCCTCCCCATATTAACACGGTTTATGAGAAAATTCACCTAAACTAATGTCACCAGTCTCAGAACCAACTACAGCATAACTTCGGGGGATGACTATAAATATCATTACTATTCCACAGTAGTTAACATCTGTACATATATGAAAATAAACAATTTGAATAAAACACGTTTAGTTCATAACATATCTTTTAACCATAGTATTTAAAACAAGCCAATGTAAATAACACATCTGGTAACAAGAATTCTTCATAAAGATTAGTTTCTTATGGGAATATGGGGGCTTCAGGAATTAAGGTAGGAGTTCTGCCTTCTTTCACAATTCTTATTGCCTGCAGGACTGCCACAGTGTCCAACTCTTTCTGTGATGGCTTCTCATTGTCTAAACAAATTTCAGCTGCCCTTGCACCGAACAGTTCCAGAGCTCGAACTCTGTAATCAACAACTATTGCAACTGGATTGCCTGTCAGGATTAAATTCTCCAGGCAAGGCAGGCCACTAAGATGCCTAATTTCTGACAGATCTGATACCTGGTTTGCAGTAAGATCGAGACCTTCCAGTGAATACAGTTTGGAGAACCCTTGCAACGAACTAATACTATTTAGAGAAAGATCAATGTAACGAATGTTTCCAAGCTTCATATGAAAGTCATTTGCTTCAACGAAGCGGTTGGCTGAAAGGTTGAGATGTGACAAATGGGGCAATGATGTCAAATTACTCAAGGCACCTATTTTGTTGTTGCTCAAAGTTAAATGTTCAATATTCGGCATCAGTTTCACACCCTCATCTATAGTTTCAATTTGATTGTAACTGAAATTTGCTTCAACAATCTTCTTCCATGAGTGTGAATCTGCTGTATAAATCACATTTTTGTGCAAGTCATCACACAACAGAACTTGTGTGATTCCCTCAAGTTCAGCATGGTGAACATTCAGGGACATCACAGTAGTGCGCAAGATACCTATACTGAAAATGTTGGAAACTGGAAAACCAATTATATTCAATGTCTGTACTGTTTTAAAAGCAGACAATTCAAATAACAGATTGTTTGGTATAACATTGCTGGTGCCAACAGGGTCATTACTGCCTTTAATTGTAACATTCACGAGTTGACAACAGAAATCCAGTACGTGGCTAAAATCATATCTGTTATCCAGAACTTCAAGTGTAGGGCATGGCTGCCTCAGTCTTTCACTGATGGCATGCAACTGGAAGTAAAAAAAGAAAAAAATTACAAAAACAAAATATACTTCTGCACAGGAACAATAGAACAAAAAATATTCTTTCCGACTGTTTAGTTTGATACTTTTAAGTCCACATTTAGAAGTGACATACTGGCCCAGAAAGAATATGGACTGCCAAACAGAAGAATTGTACAGCCTAACAATGATGCATTAAACTCAGCGATATTACATGTCCACCTAAATATAAGCAAACCCTCTATAAAAGATGACTTCCCTTCACAATCTTCAATTTTCAGGAAACATACTCATATCCATCCAGAACATGTTTAACTTTGTGTGCAATTATAGGGTGACCCCAATTTTTCAGATGATGAACAGGGAAAAATTTCTCATCATATACTCAAGTATGTACAGTATGTCTTCAGTCAGCAGATATTTAGAGAAACAGCATTACTATCAATAGTGGAGGAATACAAATACCAAAACTGGCAGTGTCATAACTGTATCAAACTTGGATTATCCCACATACCTGAAATGTAGTGAATGTGTAACTCTTTGATATCTGCAACAAGGAATCCCCATCCATAAAAAAATGCACTGCCATGTTCTGCAGAAGAAATAAGATATCATACAGATGGAAGTCCAGAAATAATGCTAATTCTCTTGGCATAGTACGCTGAAGAAAACTGACAACTGATATCAGATACACTTCGAGGGCTCCTCTTCTTTTCTCAATAAAGGCTGGATCTCGGTTTCCGATCACTTTCTTTGGTGGTAAAATATCTTTTGCTACTCCGTGGTCTGAGACAAGTTTTTCATGAAGCTCAGCAAAATCATTATACCGGTGGGATACCGTCCACGATATACTTCCCACCCTCACCATGATAATGTAAACAGAGATATTTTCATTTTTTTCTACATTTGGAATTGTAATTGCTGTATCATGCCTATTACTGAGAAAACACGCCATTGTCTACAAAACAAACACTGCCTTGTGTGAAGGCAGCTAACGAAACAAACGCATGGTTGACGTTTAGGGTTGCTCTACCGTTATGGTCTATGGCAGACGACACTCTGAAACCTTCCGTCCATACTAGATTATCTATGGCTTACATTATTTCGCTGTGAACCTAAACCATTTTCTGTGAACCAAATCGCCTACTTAATGCAGCTAAGAAACGTTACCCTCGTGTACAAACTCGTATCTACTAACATTCAACATTAACAGTAACCTTTACACTCCGACACAAATATTTACACGTCGAGATTGACACTTCCGTAGCAAATATGATTGGTCAGTCCAAGGATTGTCAACTTAACGTGTTTAAAATGATATTATAAGAATACGTTTATTAATAACGCATTCAAAGGAAACATGAACTGCATTGGCAAAATAAACGAAAGTCAAAGCGCTTGTACGTGTCTGTACAAAGCATGTAACTTTCCCGACAAGCCAGCCTGTGACGCTATGCACTATTGACGACAAAGTTCCCGGCCCTGTAGCTGAATTCGCGGTTGGTTTTGAATGGTACAAATAGCCATGTGACAGGTAGAATAGTCCGTAATTATGTTTCACTCTCCATAAAAACGTAGTCTTAGTGTTACTCCATATTAGATTATCTATGGTGTTACGAGT
This sequence comes from Coptotermes formosanus, assembly GCA_013340265.1. Taxonomy (NCBI): domain Eukaryota; kingdom Metazoa; phylum Arthropoda; class Insecta; order Blattodea; family Rhinotermitidae; genus Coptotermes; species Coptotermes formosanus. The sequence continues at coordinate 528,144 of BLKM01000783.1, read as the reverse complement.
AGGAGAGTCTTAGTTGCTAAGAGCAGTGACTCAGGGAAATTAGTCACGGTAGTCACAGCAGAAGAGTAGAAGAAGAAGGCGCAGTCAGATACAGAGAGAGAGAGGTACATGCATAACGAATAATATTTAGAGTACATGTGATGAGTTTTCATGTCGTCGGAATGATAGCTTGGCCACCTATAAACAGAGTTTTAAAATACTAAAAGAGTGTTTTGCCACCATATTGCAACACAACATTATGTTAAAGTTTTCATTTTGAAAGACATGTGGCATGCAAATCTATTGACCCAGGACCCCCAAATAAGTCTTGTAGAAGTTGTTATTTTTTCTTGATTTTGATATTATGTATCCCATTGTGCTGTTTATAATAGTATATAAAACTTTGTACCATCAACACAACTTTATTAATATTGATATTATTTTGACCATAGTATGATTGTCCTCAGGCGAAACATTAGTATAAAAATGTATGTATTTTAAAACTGCATGAAATTATGTGTCAATTTGATTGAGATTTTATCCTTACAAATTATTTAAATACACATTGCTTTCAAGAAAATGGAGTATTTCACCCAAATACAGTATAACTCTTCCACAAGATGTTACCATTGAAAACGTGAACATGTGGATAACCACCAACAAATTCCTTAAATGCACCCCTACAACACACTTCACCAAAATAAAAATGCCCTCACGGATGATTTTTTTTACATTTTTACATTTTATACATTTTAATTGTATTGTATCTAACTAACAAACAAACTAACCCCACGGAGCAGAGGCCTTCTTGAGAAGCTGACAGTTTCTCAGCTAGTCAAGAAATTCACCGCATTTTATGGAACTCGGAGGTTCATTACCACATTCACAAGAGCCCACCACCTGTCCCTATCCTGAGCCAGCTCAATCCAGTCCATGTCCCCATCCCATGTCTTGAAGATCCATTTTAATATTATCCATCCATCTATGCCTGGGTCTCTCAAGCAGTCTCCTTCCCTCAGGTCTCCCCATCAAAATCCTGTATACACCTCTCTTTTCCCCCATATGTGGTACATGACCCACCCATCTCATTATTCTCGATTTGATTACCCGAATAATATTTGGTGATGAGTACACTTCATTAAGTTCCTCATTATGTAGTCTTCTCCACTACCCTTTCGCCTCGTCCTTCTTAGGCCCAAATATCCTCCTCAGCACCCTATTCTCGAACACCCTCAGTCTTTGTTCCTCCCTCAGTGTGAGAGACCAAGTTTCACACCCGTACAAAACAACAGGTAAAATTATAGTTCTGTATACCCTAATCTTTGTGTTTTTGCATAGCAACCTGGAAGACAAAAGATTCTGCACCAAATGATAGCAAGCATTCCCCGACTTCAATCTGCTCTTAATTTCTTCGTGAATGCAGTTTCAATTCGTTAGGGTTGTTCCCACATATTTGAATTCTTCCACCCTTCAAAGGATTTAGTATCTCTCCTTATGTTGTGATTGTGTCCTGCATTCTGATTTTGAGACATGACCGTGTACTTAGTTTTCTCAGCATTTACTTCTAGACCAGTCTCCTTACCAGCAATCACTAAATCTTCTGCGTTTTTCTTTATACTACGTATGCTTCCGCCCAATATATTAACATAATCAGCATAAACCAGAAGCTGATGTGTACCATTCAATTTCAAGCCCTCCTGGTTTGCCTGAACCCTCCTAATGGCATATTCTAAAGCAAAGTTGAGTAGCAATATCAACAGGGCATCTCCTTGTTTCAAACCATTCTTAATAGGAAACGTCTCAGAGAGATGTTTGCCTACCTGAACTGTGCTATAGGTTTCACTTAGACATATTTTTATTAACCTTACTAGTTTCATGGAGATACCAAACTCAATGAGAATATTATACAAGACCTCCCTCCTAACTGAATCATAGGCTTTCTTGAAGTTTATAGATAGCTGATGCACAGCCTCATTGTATTCCCATTTTTTCTGAAGTATTTGACGAATGCTGAATATATGATCAGTAGTTGACCTGTTATGTCGAAATCCACACTGATGATCCCCAATAATTTCCTCTGCATATGGAGATAACCTTGACAAAGGAATGTTGGATAGAATTTTGTACATAGTTGACAAAAATGATATGCCTCTATAATTACTACCACCTATTTTATCACCCTTAACTTTATCATATCTATTATTTAAAAACTATAATATTTTTCACAAAACCAACAAATGAAAGCAGTATATGTTAAAAGAACGAGAAAAGGATGAGAACACTGTCCGACTAACACATAATTTTATGGAGTTTTAATATGTATACATTGTTATACCAGAGTTTTCCCCGAGGATGACAGAAATATGGTCGACATACGTTGCCATGTAATAATATGATGAATTAGTATCAACACTAATAAAGTTGTGTTGACGGTGTAAAGTAGCATTTATTATTACTATTTTTCATTCAAAGTATTAATATAGAATAAATAAATGCATAACAGTAACTCTGGTAGAATAAAATGTGATGTTTGATATGTGAATTTGGTACAGTGTTGCATTAAATCCTGAAAAGCTTGGTCTCAGATATTGGCCATGCTAGTTCCATTATTATTTTCAAGATGACAAAGTAGTTCAACAAATTGGCAGTAACATTAATATGCCTTGTCGAAGTTAATACTGTTTACATAAACTGTCAGGTCTGGCACGATAAATCAGCCATCTGTCTGCATATGTATAAACTGCTCACAAGTGGTTTGACACCATGTTGTCACTCAAAGACCTGTAAGCTTATACATCAAATTTCAGTTAAAATTTTTGTGTGATATGCTGATAATCATTAATCAGTTTGTTAAAAATTCTTTATTTCCTTAAATTTCATGCTGAAATTTTCTGTGTGTTGTAGCATAAACTTTCTTAAAATTAATAAACAATAAATGTAAATCAGTACTAAATGCATGGGACTCCATCTTCAATTTCAATGCAAGGAAATGATCAGCAATTCTTTGTTTTCTAAAACCACATTGATTGCCCTCTGACAATAAAATACCAACTATTTTTATAAAGTATTAATAAAAATTTTGTGACTTGCATTTAATAATGGCATTTCTGCATTATTACTGCGTTTTAATTTAGGACCCTTTTGTGATTTGAACATTTCATTAGAATATGGCATTTTTCTTGCATAATCTCACGTATTCCACATTAATATTATGAATCTGTGGATCTCCTTCCTCAGTCACAACTACTCATATTTCATTACTTCAACACAAATGTTATTTTTCCCTTGTGTTTTATGATTTTTCAGGTCCCCAATGCCTCAGAAACCTCATTTCTTCTTGACATTTGGTATATAGTTTAACTTCTTCATACAGATGAATTATAGTCAATTTCTTAAACCAACTAAATGCACACAAATATTCACATATAAATATTACATATATATGGCTCCAACAAGTATTGGCTTTCAAAACACAGTCTTCCGGGAGCATGTGATGCCAAGTTTAAAACTGATTGTCAGTAAATAAGCCACTTTTTTATGGTTCTACATTTGGTAGGCTGAGTTGGTGATGTCATTACAATACGAAACTTATATTAACCCTTTAAAGACGAAGCATATCTGTTTTATACAAGGACTCAGTGTGTACCGCACTGTAAACACTGTCCATCTCGGTTATACAAAACCAGTCAGTTAATGCTGTATAAGGCAAAAGTTGCTGTTTGTTCTGAGATCCATACGAAACACATAAATTCAATGTGGGCACTACCTAGAATTTTTGAATGTTACTCCTGATGGTACGTAAAGTTACTGCTAGGCTTGAAAATATTAATTTAATACATATAGCTAAAACACTAAAACATGAATAAAATGTTTCTTACAGGTGAATAACAGATTACAGTTAAGTTGTAGATAGTGGAAACCCTAGTAATGTGGTATTATATGTGTCAGCCCAAAGCGAACTAGTCTGCTTTACGTATTGTTTTGAATTAGAGCTAGCAGCCTACTGTGGGCTGCTGGCTACTACTACCACCACCACCACTACTACTACTACTACTACTACTACTACTGTTGCTGCTGCTGCTGCTACATTTTAACATAGCAGCACTGCCATTTGCCTTCATGATAATTCCTCTGCACCTCTCCACCCTCACTCAAAATTCCTTACTGTATGTCTGCAAATTTCCCTTTATTATTTAGTTCTATATGTCATATTTGTCACTTCAGCTCCCAAAACCCTTGTGTACTATTTAATATAAATTGTAACGCAATATGTTCTGTATCAGTGAGCAGTTGTGTAAGTAGAATTGTCAGAGATCGCCACATTTTATTGTTTACTTTCTTATTCAGAAAATAATTAATAATATCATCCTATTACTTATGACAAGGTCAGCAACTCTCAACTCATTATCACTGGAAATTTCCTGCAAATGCCATCTTCCAACTGTTGGCCAATACATAAGTCCTCTTGAAAATTCTTTGCATTTAAGTCTCCTACCACAAATTCATTGTTTGCATGTCCTGTAACAAACTTGCCATAGATGGTACTAGAACAAATTATTGTAGTTTATTAAACTTCAGGCACTGTCTTTTATTAAGTGGCTAAAATCCAGTAATTTCTTATTAACAAAGAATCCTGTACAAAGCACATATTTCTGCATTGGTGTATTCTGTTTGGTTTCTATCAGTGAAGTACATTTAACCATCATTTGTAACACAACATGACAATGAATATTACTGTCACTTATCACAATTGTTAATGTGGCAAGCTGACAACATTGACATTCTGGGAGGGTTGTTACCAGCAGTAGAGAAAGTATAAAAGGACTTGGATGTAACAGCTGGATCAGTGGAACTGCAGACAACTCAGGAAAGAAATAAGATGTTGAAGTAATCCAGGACCAAGCAACACACATAATTGCAGAATGGAGTACATCCACAGCAGTGGAGCAACTTAAACATTTTGGGTCTGTATTGACCAGAAATAATAATAAATGGACAGAAATGCAAAGATCAATTGTGGCAGCCAACAAAGCCTATTTTTCACTATTAACTGTCACAAAGTAAAATTATGTTTATAGGAACACCAGAATAAGAAAATACAAAACCATAAAGAGAGCACCGTATGCTATGCAAGAGAAATTTGGACAATGTCCAGGAAGCTTGAAATCTTCCTCGAAGTCTTTGACAGAAAATACTTAGAAGAATGTAAGGGCCAATAAGTAAACATGCATAATGGATAATCCACTATAATAATTAAATCTATTCTTTATGTAAGGACATAGATGTGGTGGCATACATTAAACTCAGAAGACTGGAATCGGCTGGACACACGCCAGATGGATGGATCAAGGACACTAAAGAAAATCTTCAAAGGGAAAATATATGGTAATCAAACAGGAGAGAAGCCACAAGAGAGGTAGGTAGCGACCAGAGATACCAGAAAACTGCTGGGGACTGTAGACTGGAAAACATTGGTGCTAGATAGACAAACTGGTGGCAAAAAAAATGAGGAGGCTAGGGCCTGATATTGAGATGTCGTAGTAGTAGTAGTAGGTGCTTTTGTATCATAATTGTTTTTATTTTTTGTGGCATTATATCCATTCCCTGGCAAGTGAAGTAATAGAATAATATGTTTTAGTTAACATCAGGTTTTTAAGAAAATTTTTGTGCATCTGTTACCTTGTATTCCCCTACAGAAAACAGTAAAAGCTGATGTATCTGTTATTCCCTCCACTTTCTACCTAATTTCCCCAGTTGCTGATATAGAAATAAAGTGCTTCCTAATTCCAGTTTTATTTTAAGCATTCTCGTGTCCTGAATAAAGTGAGCACATTCTAGAGTTCTTATAGCCTATGCCTCATCATTTCCAGCATCCATATCTGGGTTTCTTAACATACCTGTATTGTTTTATGAGGTGTAGGGCACACGCCAGTTCCATAGCCTAGAGGTGAAGGGACTGCCTTGATCTGGTCCCTACCTCACACCTCTGTGTACAGCTTTGGTGATTGTATCAGGAGCTGATGACACTTCCAACACACCTCTTCAGGTCATTAGGTAATGCAGATTCTCCCAACTTTTATGACAGAATTGACATTCTATGCATTCTATATTTTAGCGCAGAATGTAAATAATGTTGGATGTAAATTGTCTGTTTTGTGCAGTATAATATATGCGTAGTAATGAAGTCCCAGTATTCAATTAAATATTTTCATCTCTTCATTGAATATATGTACAGGATGATGATGATGATGATTATGTTGATGATGATTATGATGATGACGATGACGATGACAATGACAATGATGATGATGGCGACAATGACGACGATGATGAAAAATTATTTTATGTAGCTCTGCATTGCTCACCACTATCTATTCAACAGTCTGTGTTTCAAATTTCAACATGCCAACAAGAGGTACAACTCAAATTCCCATATTCCAGATTTATTTTGTGAAATTAGTGCATGAAGAAAATCATTTTCTAAAGCAGTGAGTAGATAACCAGAATAATTTTTTGTGTTGGATATATTTAGACCTAAGCAGATATGGTCACACAATAATATTCTGCAATTGATGCTATTGCACCAGTATGCTAAAGTACAATGGATGACCCTTGGTAATGGGAAGTAATGTTCTTTTTCCTTTTTCAAGTTAAGGTAGTTTATACGGTTTAACAAATATGGTTTAACTATTTCATGTATATATTAGCTATTGAAATATGTGGTAACTTCCTAGGTTAAAAATATATCTGTTGGAACTAGAGCTAGGTAGTTGGATTAAAATGTATCTAAGTATTATTGCTGGTGTTGTTTAAATGTAGACTCACCATTACCAAGGGTCATCCATTGTACTTTAGCTTTAGATCTAGGCTTAGTTTCACCAGTCTTATGTTATCTATAGTATGTTACACCATACCTGTATTTAATAACCTGGACACTGACTTGAACATATAAATGCCTTCTGAGATCTCAAAGGCTATATCCATCCACTCATAAACCAAGTTCTTGTACATAGGCCTGATGATGGTCTGTTTGGACCGAAACGTGTAGCCTAATTTACAGTAAGTTTATAATATATTCTACTAGTTGTGAAGACTGTTGTCTCATTTCACTTTGTTATAACCTGTCTTGCATCGGTATGCACAATATGAAGATTAAAGAACATTACAAATGATACTGTAAAATTTTATCTAAAGTCATCAAAGCTGCTGAAAAACTACACTATGATAAAATAATTTTAAATTCTAAAAATAAAATGAAAACTATCTGGAATATAGTTAAAACCGAAACAGGTAAAAAAGATAGCAAGGAAGAAATACATCTCCTGAATATTAATGGTTCTATAGCATACAACCAACAAATTATTGCAGATTCATTTAATGATTGCTTCCTAATAATAGCAGATACAATCACAGATAACAGTAGGAATAATAAAACAGGACACGCTCCAAACATTTAAGTGCCCTTTCCCAAGTATTCTGTTTAAATATATATCAACTCAGGAAATAGAAGAAATTATTAAATCCCTAAAAACAAAACACTCACATGGATATGATGAGATATCAACCAAAATATTAAAGTTGAGTGCTCCTTTTATTAGTTCTCCTTTAACATATATCTGTAACAAATCCCTTTCCTCAGGTATCTTTCCTAGATTAAAATTCTCAGTATTAAAACCAGTATTTAAAAATAGTGATAAACTTAATATTTCTAATCATAGACCTATATCTTTATTAACTGTTTTCTCCAAAGTTTCTGAAAAAGTAATATATGCAAGACTCTGTCAACATTTAAGTCAAAGTAATATACTCCTAAATGAACAATATGGGTTCAAGAGTAACTCTTCAACTGAAATGACCTCCTACAAATTAATAAATGAAACTCTATTAGCCATAAATAATAAATTAACTGTTGGTGGTATATTTTGTGACTTGGAGAAAGCTTGCGGCTCTGTCAACCATAATATTCTATTATTAAAACTGGGACAGTAGGAATATTTAACACATTAATTACATCCTACCTAAAGACAGATATCAGAAAGTGGTAATAGGTAACAGATGAACTCATAACAGTACTTCTTCCCGATGGGAGATAGTCAACCATAGTGTTCCACAAGGCTCAATCCTTGGTTCAATGTCTTTCCTTTCATATGTCAATGATCTGCCTAAAATAACAACTAATAAAGCTAAAAATTATTCTATACGCAGATGACACTAGTGTTATAGTATTGGAGTCCACTTTTTTATTTTTTGGATTTTATTTCATGTCCCTGATAATATTATTTAGAATGAAGAACTTCCTGGATGTTTTCTAGCGAATTTCCCAGCGAGGGGAAGGCAATAGTGGCACACAGGGAGCAACAGTAGGTATAAGGAGTAAGCATGCTATAGCTGTATAGCTGTATTCTGTGTTTTTATGTTTTTGTTCTGTGTTATGCATGTATGTTGGTGTGTTTTTATGTTTTCGGGCTGTGTTATGTACGTATGTATGTTGTATTTTTAACCAATATTTTGCATCCTTGACTAACTTGGTTTTACATTGTACTGTATTGTATGTATTGAATAGTTCTACATCCTATGGGCTGTTCTTAACCCTTATAAGGATCTATTGAAGGAGAAAATAAAATAAATTAAATTAAATTAAATCTAATCCTAGCTTCCAGGATTTTGAAATTAATATGAACAAAGTATTTGTAGACATAAATGAATGGTTAAAAACAAACTAATTATCATTAAATTTAAAAAACTCATTATCTACAATTTAGGACTAAATATGTTCTGGAAAATAATATAAGAATACACTATGGAAATAAGCATATTATTAACATGTCAAGCACTAAGTTTCTTGGTTTACGCATTGATGAAACATTATCATGGAAATATCACATTGACCAACTAGTAACTAAACTGAGTTCTGCCCGCTATGCAGTTAGGACTGTAAACTATCTTATGTCACAGGAAACCCTAAGGATGATTTATTTCTCCTATGTGTATTCTATGGTATAATTTTCTGGTGTATTTCGCCCTACAGTATTAATATCTTCAGGATACAAAAGCGTATAATCAGAATTGTTATGAATGTAAAAACTAGAGACTCTTGTAGGGAACTATTTAAAAACCCAAAAATTTTACCTTTGTATTCACAATATATTTTTTCTTTATTACTATTTGTCATAAGTAATAAAGATCAGCATAAATCAAGCCATGAGATTCGTAGCTTCAATACTAGGTATAGCACGAATTTCCACCTGCCAACATTGCATTTGGCAGTTTTTCAAAGAGGAACCTGCTACTTTGGAATTAGAGTTGTAGTCATCTCCCACCTAGTATAAAAAGCTTAAGTAATGAAGTGAAATTCTTTAAACTGGCCCTGAAAAATTTCTTCTTTCTAATTCTTTTTATTCCTTAGATGAATATTTTAATTGTAATTTCAGTTAATGATCTTGTGTCTTGGTCCTTTTACCAGGTAAACTTTTGTAATTATATTATTTGCTACAGCTGATATACATAATAATCACATTATATAATATATTTCAATAATTATACATGTTTTAGTTGTAATACATAGACTGCTGTTACATAATGTATAAACAGTTGATGACAGTTGCTATTAGCAAGTGTGTTATGTATTTGTGTCTTTCTGTGTACTATGTGTTTAAGTATTTTGTGACCTGTTCTGTTGTTTTTGACTATTTCCATATCCATAGGTTTTGTAACCAAGATAGGATCCATGGAATGTGAGTGAATGAATGAATGAATGAATGAATGAATGAATTAATTAATTAATTAATTAATGGATGAACTACCCAAAATCTAGGAACAGCTGCAAAATTTGGTCTGCTGGTGGTCAGAGGCTGTTGAATGACCTTAAAATTGGTGGAAGATCAACTGCACATTAAGTGGGGGATGATTCGTCAGCTTCATCATGCAGATTTGGGAAAGGGGAAGATCTGAGCGAAATTTGTTGCACTCGGTCCAAAGAATGAGTAGAAATCACAGACTTACAATTTGTGAAGGCTTCATCCAGACCTGACAGTCTAATGCACACTTGCGCAGTGCATCTTTATTCTAAACAAGTCTTATATTTCAGTACGAACCTGAAATAAAAGGTTACACTGAGTTACAACTTGTGAAGAATTCGTCCAGACCTGTCAGACTAAGGCACACTTCCTCAGTTCCAGCTTTACTGTAGACGAGTCTCACATTTCAGAACTATCCCGAAAAAAAAAAGAGTCAGAATACGGCACAGAGCTACAAATTGCGAGGACTTCTTCTAGACCTGTCATACTTCGCACACTTGCTCAATTGCATAGTCACTATAGGCTAGTCTTACGATCCTGAAACGTAACGTGAGAGCATGGCACTGAGGACCAAGTCGTTACCGACACCCAAAAATCTTCGCTTGCGAAAGTCGACGGTTAAAAGGCCGTTGATCACTTTCGTTGATACACAGTGTGAGAACCGCAAAGAAGCAGCACCTGAAAGATAAACAGCGAATGGTGAATTCTACACACAAGTGATGGAAAGGCTATTGGAGCCGATTTTGAGGTAAGGCAGCAATTCTGAGACAAAGGCAGCTTCCCCCCCCCCCCCCCCCCCCACGACGTTGTCCCTACCTCTTCTGCCATGATGGTGAAGCGCTTCCTGGTGAGTCGCGGTGTGTTGGAGATTAACGACCCTCCGTATTCGCTTGACCTCGCGCCAGTCTACTTTTTCGGTTCCCTAAAGTGGCAAGAGTTCTTAAAGGAAGAAGACTTTAGGACGTTGAGGGTATCAAGAAGGACGTAGACGCTAAATTAAGTGCAATTAATTTGGGCTCCTTCGGGAGCTGCAACTTTTAAAAAGATCTAAAAGCGTGTTGCTGTCAAGGGAGATTCTTTGAAGACAAATCAAACAGTCTTCTTTTACATCATGTGTATCTCTTCATCTAATATCGATGCCGGAACAGTAGGGCTGCTGTTTAACCACTCATTCCTAAGTTTAAATAAATTTTTTTTATCAAATATTTGAAGCACGAAATCTTCTGGGATGTTGACTATGTCGACTGGTACATTATTAAAATATTTTGGAGAAGCGTGATGTCTCCATCTCAAGAGCCTAGCAGTCGAAGTAGACGCTGAAGATGCAAGCAGCACGTTTCTCCGAAACGTCATTAATATTATACCAGCCGATACGGCGTGGCTTCCTAGAAGACTTGACTCTTGAGCAACACAGCTATGAGGTCCTCAAGTCCAGCATCCAAAACTTATTTTTTTATTTTATTTAATTTCCATTATTAATTCACTTAATGACGTTTTATATTATTAAAACTTTATACTGAGTAATTGGACAAAAATAATTAATAGCAAATTGGAAGAAGCTGCCTTAAGAGGGTGATCACAGCTCAATTTAAAGTACTGTCCCGCTAGTTGCTTAGAGGAGTCAAGGACACCATGACAACCTCAGTCGCGAGGGCCGGTCTCCGGGGCGCGGTCTGAAATGCCTACTTCCCGAGTGCCCACAAGAGTTTTTTTTCCGACATTCGGCTGATCAAACATAAAGAAACTACAAACTGACCATATATGGCCACCACTGACCTCAGAACTTTCCATCAATTTTTAAACCCAAAGGATGTATCTTAAAAAATCCTTAGGTACAAGGATTTGTGACTAGGCTACGTACAGAGTCCCAGTAAGGGAGCGTAACAAGGGCACAGTAAAGAAAACTAACTTTTAAATTAATTACTATGTACCGATTTAGAATCTGGTTGCAAACAGGTTGTATTACGTCATATATCGCGTACGTGAACTGAATTTTTACCCAAGACAACGCGTTTTTTCACTTTTGTGTTTTTATTTTAGGTTCTTATTTTGTGCATGTCATTAAAGAAAGTAAATATTTATTTTACTGCTGTAATAAATAAGTAAAATTCAGTTTTTTATTTTAGATGTGGAGAAAATTTACCAAATTTCTAGCTTCTCAGCAAAGTGAGGTAGTGCAGGTTCTTAGTTCCAACAGTATACCTGCAGAAAGAAGGTGAGATGTCGTTTAACTCGTTAAACCATCCCAAAGGTTACATTTCTGAACAGAAAAAGCAGAGTTATAAATTTATAAGCTGAATCTCTTGCAAAGTTCCCAGATTGAAGGTAAACTGCTGATGTACTGTTTTCCCACAGCAGAGAACGTGGGGCACTGTATTTATGGGGGGATGGAGCTACGAAGTAACTAGGATCTCTAGTTTATTTTAATGTGCGGTGTTTTAGTGATGGAAAATAAATACTCTAGTTGCAGACAGGGCCTGAGTGTTGTGAAGGAAAGGACTAATTTTGTGGGATCTGTTTCCTAGTTAATGCATTATATCGTCCGTCTATATAACACTGTTTGTTTTTCACGTTAGTGGTAAATTAACCACACAAATTTTACAACGCTACCTATCCATCGACCTTGAGTTGTTGAATAAACAATAATTTTCTCGAAAATCTACAACGTTTGAAGAAAATGTCTGCTTTGAGGTTCGGATTTCATGTTACGCTGCAGTTCTCAGGTTTTATACACACTTCCCTCCTTACCATCCTCTCGTCGAGGGGATAGAAATATGACCCCTTCCTAGAGCTCAGAGACTAAGATGGTCAAAGCAGATATACAGAGGCATAAGCCACAAAATAATAGAAAATGACAAAGCGTGAAACGTGAAATTAAAGGACAACAATTTTTTTTACTTATATTAAAAAGTGTTTGAGACTGTGGAAAGCGGTAGTGTAAGTTTTTAAGGTTTGTTCAAAGCTCAGGAGGTGTGGTCTAGAGCTTTCAGAATTTTACAGATACCAAGTGTTATTATTGCAGAGTTTCATGCACAGTGAGCCGGAATAGCTCGTTGGCATAGTGAGGAGGTCACGGAGGAATCATAGTTAAATTGTCAGTAAGCGCAAGGTATCTTTCTTTCCTTCAAAACGTTTACATCAGTTCTGGGATCCACCTAGCCTCGTACTGAGCGGGTACCGTAACTTCTTTCACCGAGATTAAAGCGGCCGAGGCGTGAAGCTAACCGCTCTTCTACCAGGAGGAGATTAAAATATGTAGAACTACGACGTTACTCTCCCATACATCTTCACGTCGTGGTGTGCAATTTAGCAAAGCCACAATTTTCTTCGTACGAATTTTAATGCGGTGAAATTAAACTCTTACAAAAAAGCATGTCTAAATTGGACGTACAGCGGGACCAAGACAAGAAAATCGCATGTTCTATTTGTCACCAAGAACGTGATCTCATGTGAAACTCACCATACCGTGTACGTATGAATTCAATTTTTATTGTTTGGACCAACTCGTGCACTAAGAAATCACAGTATATTAGGTTTCACATAATTCCCGACAGGTTTCGGTGTAGACTACACCATCCTCAGGGACGCTATATTAGAACACTTGAAACCACTGAAGAAAACCAGTTTTGGTTACCTACAAGTTCGTTAAAACCGTTGCTGTCCAGTTGATGCACTGTTGAATTCGCATGTCTCCAATAAAACACTTAACAAGCACTTAAAGTCACTTAAAGGCACTGAAGATAATGCTGATCTTGTTTTTTGAGCACACTGTCTTTCAGACGATGCGCTGTTGAAACGTGTGCAACTGCTCAGGTATTGTGACGTGACGTCACAGCGCGTGCCAAAAGCGCAATACGAAACTGTTGAAGGCTTGTAATGTTTGATCCAATCTAATGTGTTTGTTATCATGAACGTAATCTCCATAACTTGTAATAGGGTGATTAAATGAGGGCCGAACAGGTTCAAGCAACATTTTGCAAAATATCGTTGAAGATGGAAACACGGGAGACGAAGATGTTAATGGGATTATGATATTAAGCTGCAGTTTAATAAAGAAGATGTTTGTAATAGGAGCTATTTTATACATACTTTATTTTGATTATTTGGGTGACCGACAGTTATGTTTCAGTTTTCTGTTGACGTGACCTGTGTTTAATGAAATGTGGGGCTTTGATAGTAATGTAGCTTCACTTACGGACAGCCAAATCGATTATGCGATGGAATTGGAAAATCGCTGATTTTCAAAAATAAAATACAAGGGTCGAGTCATAAGAATTGGCCGCTCGGTCTAAGGCGTGGGCCTTCTGCCGAGAGCTTGCTGGGATTGTGGGTTCAAATCTCGCCGGGGGAACGGATGTTTTTCTCTTGTGAGTGTTTGTGTGTTGTCAGGTAGAGGTCCGTGGAACGGACTGATTACTCATCCAGAGGAGTCCTACCCAGTGTGGGGTGTCTGAGTGTGATCTAGAAACCTGCGAAAGGAGGCGGCCTAGGCCCGCTTTGGACTGTTGAGCCGCAAGAAAGAAAAGGCATAAGAATATTGAAATGACGTGTAAATGATCGAATGCAGGGCTGACCGTCTTCAACCCACTGGAGGGCCACACTATTCGTAAGTACTTGTGTACACATGTATCGAAGAGCGGGGGGGAGGGGAGAAGGCCGTTATTTACAAACGCGACATTTGTTTCATGACTATTTATTAAAGTTGTCACATTATGTTCTGTAGACCTATTATATTATGGTATTCATTTCCTCACATGAAATGACAATTCATGATACAATAACCAACAAAATGCACGATATTGCAATATATAATTTTACAATTAAAACTGGAGATTTAAAGTTTTAATTGTAAAATTATATCTTGAAATATTGTGCATTTTGGTGGTTAGTGTATCATAAAATATTACATTGTGTTTTTTAAACTGTATTATTGAAAGAATTCAGGGGACGCGGCCAGCACTGATCTAAAGTGAGCTTTCGCAGTAATGAAACTGCACTTATAGCAGCTAAATCGGTTATATCAAAGACTTAGAGCATCAAGATTTTTCGGAACTAACACACAAGTTTGTCAGCCTATCATCTTCATCACCAGTCAGCTTGCTCACCGCTTGGATCCCTTCGTCGTGACCAGTCGGTCACTGTTTGGGTGAGTTTGCTAGACGGAACAGCTAGCCGGCAAGCATGCAGTGATTCGTAGACAGGTGCGTGTGTTTTGTTGCTGTCATTGGCTGTGCTGTCTGGTGTAATTGTGGTGTAATTCGTGTGTTTTCATTCGTATGTAAAGTAGCAGCGTGCTCAGGTGTGTCTTGTATGGCATTCATTTCATAAAGTGCGTGTTAAGTTACATTTTAATCTGGAATGAAGTTTTCAAGGACACTGTAAAGTGAAGTCCACTTCTTTACCAAGGTTGTTGATGCAGTTTCTGTGAGAGTCTTGAGGTTAAGATGGCAGAACAGCTCGGAGCCAGCAGGTAGGATTATGTTACTGCATTATGAAAGTTAAATAGGACGCATTTACAGGTAGAAAATACGAGATTAGGGTGACAGTATGTTGAGCTGGGAACACTCCTTGGGTAATTTAACGATAAATGTGTTACATAAATAAGAAACATATTTCAGGTATCCCAGCCGGGCGAGTTCCAAGTGTAAAGTGGCTGTGGTAATGAAAACACGACAGTGTTTAGTTGAAAGCGAGGACGAATGATGCATACTTCACTGTTACTTATGCACAGACACGTAATATCGTACGTATTATATGGTACCGGAATTTCGCGACGTTGCATCATACAGACGTCATGTATGTCATGAAACATGATGTTAGGATAATTATAAACGTTGACTTGGCAAGTATGCGGAATGATTTTGTTTATTTATTTATTTGTTTATGGTTTACTCAAGGACGCTGTCAGTTGCCTGAATTACGTAACGTCGAATGGGAAGATAATTGGTGAATGATTAATTGAAAATAACGTAGAAGGATGCGGTCGTGGCCTATTGTGAGATACCCTCTCGATATTTGTCTGGAGCAACTGAGGAAAATCACAAAATGGTCTCTGATTTAAACCCGGGACCACCGTAATACGAAGTGGGAGTTCTGTCCACAGCACCGCGACCTTTGGTAATGTGAGATGAAGGAATCGTGATTTTTGTAAAGGCACTAGTCTGCATTTGCCTGCGGGTACTGAATAAAAATGATGAAAAACGTAGCCACGGTATAGGCCGACAGTTTTCTGGCCAGGATTCAGTAGGGACATTTACAAAATCCAAATCAGGGACAAAATGTGATTTATTCTGTAGCTGTTTCTGTGATAACTACTGGCAAGTTAAGTGGCAAAATAACAACACCAAGTTTCATTTCGGTCACAAACACCCAGTCTGTACGTCTTTGATTCGGGCTAGAACATGGCTCTGCAACCCGCGGCCAAATTTGTAAATTATGTGTACAGGAGGTGCACACTCAGAATTTTTCGTTTGGGGGGGGGAGGGGGAAAGGGAGGCTGACCCTGAGGTTGTATATGATTTATGTTTGATTTTAAAAATTATATTATAAAAATTATGTAAATACATCATTACACTGTCTGCAACTGCAGTTACATACATACGAATATAACTACATGTTCCGTGACTCAGTCACACTGTCGTATCTTCTTGCTTTTTTCCTCAGTTTTATTAATTTATTTTTCAAAATTCTAATGTACTAGTTATCATCCGATTTCAGTTGCTGATTTCGGCTGACGGGGAAATCACGTAAAACTTTTGATATAATATCTACAAACGTTTTGTTTTTAAATTTCAGTTTTGGGGTGTTTGGGGGGGGG
This sequence comes from Coptotermes formosanus, assembly GCA_013340265.1. NCBI lineage: Eukaryota > Metazoa > Arthropoda > Insecta > Blattodea > Rhinotermitidae > Coptotermes > Coptotermes formosanus. Next base: position 511,551 of record BLKM01000783.1, on the reverse strand, counting down.
GCTGCTGCCCGGCACGCCTCCCCCTCCCGCGTGGGTGCGTCCTTGGTATATACTATACAAATTAATAATTTAGGTGGTTAGGTATGCCACTTATTGTTAGTGGCTTCGCACGGCCAGCGAACCAGCCCGCAATACCCGGTGTGGCCCTGTGCCATAAAAGAGTTGGACGCCGATGGGCTAAGAGTCTAGGGATTTTCCATGCGCCTGTTATGGTAAATCGCAGAACCACGTGGCTGGAGGATCAAGAAAACAGTTAAAAGATAGCAGCGTACAACACAACCAGCTGCTTAAGTGCCTGTGATCCTGTACCTTAATTAAAGTTACCTCTGTGCACGCCATTAAGGCATTTTATTATTGGTAGTAAATGGAGGTGAGTGTTCGGCTTCATTCCTCGGCTGCCTTATTTCCGGTACCTTTGGACAGTAAACTGAGTGGGTTCCGTAGCTGGAGTGGATGCTTTGGAGTAGAGAACATTTCTTACCCCTGCCGGAAACGAACCGCGATTCCTCGGTCCTCCAGCCTGTGGTCGAGTCGCTATACCAAGTGAGCTATACCGGCTGTCACAGATTCCATCTAACCGCCATTAATACGTCTGAAGGTTTCTAAAAGTCACCAGATGTTACGACTGCGCCTGTCTTCACACAAGGCCTAAACACCTAACCTGAGTGGTGTAAATTTTTGTCACATATGTTGTGCAAATGTGAACTGTGATGTTTGCCATAGCCTTGGTTTGCCTTGTTTCCTTTTTGCTTTGTATAAAGCGCTGATTATGGAGCAGGCGTGTGTAGGTAATGCTTGTGGCTTGGGCTGAACGTTGCGGGGATCGAATCCCGGTGGGGGCTAGATTTTCCGCACCCGTCCAGACCCGCCCTGGGGCCCACCCAGCCTCTTTCAAAATGGGTACTGGGTCTCTTTCTCGGGGTTAAGCGGCCAGAGGCGTGACGTTCACCACCCACCCCATCTAGCCTCGAGGTTAAAGAAAGAGTAGAGCCAGACCTGTGCGCCCCTCTTTGCCTTCATGACCTGTTCTGGGGTGAACTTTACGTTTATACTTGTGGCTTGTATTCAGGATGTGGTCGGATCGCGTCTCCGCCTGGTCGCCCGCTGTACTAACTGAGAATGTTAGTGCCTTCAGGTTATCATCTGCCTTGATGGTGGAGACAGCACGTGCCTCTGATACGTTAGTACATATATATCAGACTACACGGCGTCACGTCTCTGAAGACAGCAATATTCAGTCACCGCCATGATAACCTCAAAAGTCATATCCGGAATGAGGATTTTGTGTCCCTCTTCAGTGCCTCCGGGCAGTTGTGTGGATAGCACCTATAGTTAGGCCAAGACTATTTGCTCCAAAACTTCCCAATTAATCATCACTGATCCCAGCATTCGTTGTTACGTAGTCTGAGACAAGGGTCCACAAATTTTCAAAAAATCTAGGAGCCAGAAGAGTGATATGAAGCAAGCTTCATAGTGAGGACCACAGTTGTGGAGTGACTTCTGAACCTCACTCACTCTTGGCGCTTTCTGCTCGGTGTGCGGGAACTGAGGCACACTTGTGTACGTTAGGAGAGAAACGGCAGTAATTATGATGAAAATATTAGGCGCCGCCGTGCAGAGTGTAGTTGCCCGGGATTGGTGCACTCCTGGTCTGAGATATTTACAGTGCCATAAAATAAACTGTAAATCATAACATCGCTATATCAACTGCAGTGCTTTTGTATGTATGTCGTCCGATGAGACGAAAGGTTACTGCCGTCTGATGAAGACAGAAGTAGCACATTTTTGCCAGAGTAAACGGCGTCGCATTCCAGCAGCCAGTAACCTTTATTGTCACCGCTGTGAGAGCCTAAAATCTCACAGGATGATTGTGGATTTGGAGGAGTGTGGGAGCAAGTGGTCGTGGCCTGTTTGAAGACATTGCCTCGGTGATTCGCCAGCAGGAATTAAAAGAACAGCCACGAACTGTTTGTTTCATTACCGAGACCGGCTTTAGTCCACGGCCTCCACATAGAACTCAGTGTGCGTCTACCCGGCTTTTTGTCCCTCTTCATGGCAAAAATCATGTGACTTTTGTTTGATTCACTTGCTTTGGAGCGACGAGGGTACAGTAGTTCTCACGTGCCAACTGAAGGATTTTTTTTCTGTTCATTCAGGTTGCCGAACGTGGAGCAGTCGCAGGCTGACACGAGATAGGATCACTTCTGGTGAGTCATTCATCGCGCTCGGCGCTCACGATGCTGAAATGCAAATTTATTCACAATAGTGCCGTAAAAAGGAAGTGTACTTCCCATATAATCTTGCTTAAACTGCTAATGTCAGTTGCTTGGGATATGAATAACTAGAAAATATGTTATTAAAAATAATATTTTGAATTTGGAAATGTGGCGTACCTTTGGACATACCGGTTCTCGCCGGTGGACAGATTATACAGAGTGTTTGGACAGTTGCTTCCGTTGCCGTGTTCAGGGATCACTTGTCGTTGTACTGATATCTGTTATTTCTTTATAAACTTATTGGCAGGGGTTGGGCCCGAACCCCGGTTCTTCTTAATGTTGCTACAGTCAAAGGCGTAACTCTGCTAATAACATGGGAGGGGGTGGCAAAATCGACCATGCATAACTTATATATAATTTGAACAACGTTCGCTTCGAGATGCTTGGAGTTCCATGGATCGCCACCAGATGGCAGGCGACAGAACTGTGAGAAGGTTGGCGTTCCATAGATGACCACTAGATGTAAGCAGACGCAATTAAACAGGCTTATGAGAACCCTTTCGAGTTTGATGACAAACTTTGAATGTGGTAAGAGTGCACATTTATGCTCTTACGCTATTTATGCTGTTACGGTACTTGATATGTATATGGAATCAAGCGTGGCTGAAGATAATACAACACCACCACGAAATTCCAGTGTTTTAAATGTGGTACTACTGGAATGCAACAGCAGTTATATGCCGTGATTCATATACAACTGCACATAACATAACACTGTAACATTTCAGTGTCACAGTACTGTAGCAGTTGATGCACACATTCTATTATATTATATTGATTGAGATCTTATCCTTACAAATTATTTAAACACACATTGCTTTCAAGAAAATGGAGTATTCCACCCAAATACAATATAACTTTTCCACAAGATGTTACCATTGAAAATGTAAACATGTGGATAACCACCAACAAATTCCTTAAATGCACATCTGCAACAAACTTCACCAAAAAAACAATGCCATGATGGATGATTTTTTTTACATTTTTACATTTTATACATTTTAATTGTATTGTATCCAACTAACAAACAAACTAACTAACCCCATGGAGCAGAGGCCTTCTTGAGAAGCTGACAGTTTCTGAGCTAGTCAAGAAATTCACCGCATTTTATGGAACTCGGAGGTTCATTACCACATTCACAAGAGCCCACCACCTGTCCCTATCCTGAGCCAGCTCAAACCAGTCCATGTCCCCATCCCACGTCTTGAATATCCATTTTAATATTATCCATCCATCTATGCCTGGGTCTCTCAAGCAGTTCCTTCCCTCAGGTCTCCCCATCAAAATCCTGTATACACCTCTCTTTTCCCCAATATGTGGTACATGACCCACCCATCTCATTATTCTCGATTTGATTACCCGAATAATATTTGGTGATGAGTACACTTCATTAAGTTCCTCATTATGTAGTCTTCTCCACTACCCTTTTGCCTCGTCCTTCTTAGGCCCAAATATCCTCCTCAGCACCCTATTCTCGAACACCCTCAGTCTTTGTTCCTCCCTCAGTGTGAGAGACCAAGTTTCACATCCATACAGAACAACAGGTAAAATTATAGTTCTGTATACCCTAATCTTTGTGTTTTTGCATAGCAACCTGGAAGACAAAAGATTCTGCACCGAATGATAGCAAGCATTCCCCGACTTCAATCTGCTCTTAATTTCTTCGTGAATGCAGTTTCAATTCGTTAGGGTTGTTCCCAAATATTTGAATTCTTTCACCCTTCAAAGGATTTAGTATCTATCTTTATGTTGTGATTGTGTCCTGCATTCTGATTTTGAGACATGACCGTGTACCTAGTTTTCTCAGCATTTACTTCTAGACCAGTCTCCTTACCAGCAATCACTAAATCTTCTGCGTTTTTCTTTATACTATGTATGCTTCCGCCCAATATATTAACATTATCAGCATAAACCAGAAGCTGATGTGTACCATTCAATTTCAAGCCCTCCTGGTTTGCCTGAACCCTCCTAATGGCACATTCTAAAGCAAAGTTGAAAAGCAGTATCAACAGGGCATCTCCTTGTTTCAAACCATTCTTAATAGGAAACGTCTCAGAGAGATGTTTGCCTACCTGAACTGTGCTATAGGTTTCACTTAGACATATTTTTATTAACCTTACTAGTTTCATGGAGGTACTAAACTCAATGAGAATATTATACAAGACCTCCCTCCTAATTGAATCATAGGCTTTCTTGAAGTTTATAAATAGCTGATGCACTGCCTCATTGTATTCCACTTTTTCTCAAGTACTGGACGAATGCTGAATATATGATCAGTAGTTGACCTGTTACGTCAAAATCCACACTGACGATCCCCAATAATTTCCTCTGCATATGGAGTTAACCTTGACAAAAGAATGTTGGATAGAATTTTGTACGTATTTAACAAAAGTGATATGCCTCGATAGTTACTACAATCTGTTTTATCACCCTTATAAATAGGCACTATGACTGACTCTTTCCATTCCTCAGGCAATTCCTCCTTATTCCAAAGAGAAATAATAATTTTATGGATCGCAGACCGAATTATCTTACCCTCTGCTTTAATTAATTCTGCTGGAATCTGATGAATATAATTTTAAACCCCATTTAAATATAGGCCTATTTAGAGAAACTCTTCGTGTCAAAGAATGCCCATGTCTATTCTGTCTACACGGTATTCCCATACGTAGTGGGCTAGTTCCTTTAGGTTAATCTGATCTTGTCACGTATGTGAGTAAGTTTGTAAAGTTTTGTCTGATTTTGTGTATTTGGCTAAATATGAAGTTCTCTTTTCTGCAGCTCCTTTGCTCCTGTCGCCCCATACCTGTGTCTCACGACTGTATTTTATCATCATCCAAATACGTAGGTCTATTCCTGAACTTGTAACTTACATATAATGTGTACTCGCTGCGAGTGTTTGTCAAATATTTCTTCGGCTTTGAGTTTATTGCGATTTCTCAAATACGCTAGGTAAATTGACGGAAACCTACTTTCTTAATTGGCTACTTATCTTACGGAGTGTTCCCTCTTAAATGTTACTGTTCTTGTTTTACTGTAATAAATTTCCTTGTGCAGTTGTAAAGGTAAATCAAAGCCAAAGAGAGCCAAGGTCAGCGTGAAGGTAAACAGCATGGTTTGATGATAAATATTCAAAATTTTGAGAACGAAGGAAGCCGTCCAATTTGTAACGGGCACAGGATGAAAGCCAAATGAATGCAGACTAGCTGTACCGGTGTGAATAATTTGCACGCAGAAACACTAAACCCTTTACTCCCCCCCCCCCCCCCCCCCCCCCCCCCCCCCCCCCCCCCTATATTCCAGCACGTTAAGCTTTTGCTCTTGAGGGTTATTGATTGTCACAGCAAACGCAATTTTGATCGAAAATCGTGTTCTGCACAGTTTGAAGGGAACATTTGTATGTTACCGCATTAATATATATAATGGTGATCAGCGGATCAGAAGCGACGCGTAAATAAGAAACTGTAGCTTCCTGCCACGTTTAAGTGAGAAGCAAAAGGTTGAACTCAACAGTCCTTCCTCAAGCGGAGGCCAGGGGAAATGCATGAAATATATTAGCTGTGCTTGGCCTCCATTGGAGGCAGCACTAGCAATTTTTAACCTAGCCTTGTTTTTTTGTTAGAACGCATTTTTTATAAGGAATTAGTAAACACAAAGGAGATTGCCATCAATGCCGAATCATACGCTTTTTAAAAATGTCTATCTTGAAAAGATCCGTTCGGTAGTTAAGTTGTTTAACATTGTGATAGTTAGTTGTTTAGTTGTTTAACACTGTTTAATCTCGTAAGTGCTCGAAATGACGTTCTCGGCAAGGATAGTTCCTGAGCCGCACGTCGTGTAGACTTTTTTGGGCTGTTAACAAATGTCATAGCGACTCTCATCTCATTTTCCTCTGTCATAGACGTCCTAGGACGTCCAGATTTTGGTGCATTAGCCACTGAACCCGTTGCATCAAACTTGTCTCTGATGCGATAAATTGTCAGGCGTGTTGGTGGGGGAGTATTAAACGCTTCTACCCATGCTGTGCGTACCCAATCGGTATTTTCAGTTTGCCAATACTGCTTCAAAATGCACTTTCTTTGTTCTATACTTAAGTTCCCTGCCATCATTCGCACTACCTGTAATAAAAAAAAATAATTACTGTATACCTACTTTTGGCCCACTCTGTATATACTAGTTGTATCCGTGCGATAATTCGTACGTCGAAAGAGTAAAACATTTAAAATAAATTACAGCATCTCAATCTTAATAAACATTCAGAATTGTACTTACTAATACTAGATGCTGGGTAATTTCTTTTGGAGATCAACGGATTAGAAGCGACTTCTAAATAAGTAACAAAACTTTCTAGCACGTGTAAATGTGAAACAACACAAATATTTATTCAACTACCATTCACACACAACCAGGAATTTTTTACGCGTTATCGTGGCGACTAGTTTCGGCTCAAGAACAAGCCATCATCTGGCCAGTAACAAGAACAGTAAAAACAGAAAAGTCTATATATACAGAATTCTGTATTTTTACTATTTGGGCAGTTCTTAGTGTCCTGATGAATGCTCGTTCTTGAGCCAAAACTAGACGCCAGGATAACGTGTACAAAATTGCTTGTTGTGTGTGATTGATAGTTGAATAAACATACATTTGTGATCTGATGCACAAACGGGGATGTGTTGTATCAAGAGAACAAAATGTTGAAATCGAAAGTCCTGCCTCAAGCGGAGGCCAAGGGATGTATGTGAAATATGTTAGGTTGCTTTGGCCTCCGCTTGAGGCAGCACTGTGAACTTCTAACCTTAGCCTTCCTTTGTTATAAAACACTTTTGAGAAGGAATTAGTAGAAACAAAGGAGAATTGCCATCAATGCCGAATCATCAGCTTTCTAAAAATTTATAAAATATCATGATGTCGAAAACAATCCTTACCGTATTAATATGTAAATTGTATTTATAATAATGGTGATAATTTAAGTAGTGTAAGTTGTTAAACTAGTAGACTTTGCAGGAACAAAAGAAAGAATGTTTGAAAGGAAAAATTAATGACTTTTGAGACAAAAAGTAAGAAAAAGAATATTAGACACATGTAGGCCTACAGAGGCATAAATGAGTTGAAGATGGGTTGCGAGCCTAGAACTAACGTGTTAAAGGATGAGAAGGGTGATCTGCATGCGGATTGTCAGTGTTCTGGTGAGGTGGAAGAATCAGTTCGCCAGTTAATTTAGTGTACGCTGGGTTAATGATAGTAGGCATTCTCATGCGCATACAGCTGGGCCACCGGTACTGAGCTCTGTGCCGTTGAGGTTGAAATGGCTGTTGGAAAATTGAAAAGCTACGAATCACAAGATGCTGATAAAATTCTAGCAGGACTGATTCGAGCAGGAGGTAGAGGAGTATGTTCTGAAACTCATATTGCCTCAGCAGCGAAAGGAGTTTTAATTATAAGAAAGTGATAAAACAGACAGTAGTAATTACCAAGGTGTATAACTCTTATCGACTGCACACACATTCTCCAACATTCTTCCTTCAATATTAACTCCAAATGTAGACAAAATGATTGGGTCTCAGCTGTGTGCATTTTAGTATAAGAGCTCAACATTTTTTCTCATGACTCGACAGCCCCAGGGGGCCTAAGCCTCCTGTATGAGGTTCGTCTATCACAGTCAGGCACACCACATTCGGTAGGACGCCTCTGGACGAGTGATCGCCCCTTCGCAGAGACATCTACCTGACAACACACAACACTTACAAGAGATAGCCATCCGTGCCCCCGGCGGGATTCAAACCAGCAATCCCAGGAAGCGTGCGGCCGCAGACCCACACCTTAAACTGCGCGGCCACTGGGATCGACAACAGACCAACTGCTGGTCATGTGTTCTGCGTTCGTCGGATGCTTGAATGAGAGAGAGCGAGAGAGAGAGAGCGAGAGCGAGAGAGAGCGAGAGAGAGCGCGAGAGACAGACAGACAGACAGAGTGGGGCAGTACGTCAATTTAAAGAAAACCCGTGTTTCACTTTGGGGGGCGGGGGGGGGGGGGATTTCGTGTAATATTCTCGTTTGAATTTTATTTACGCATAAAAGTGCGTAGGTTACTTTAAACATTTTAAATGAAATTTGCGCTAAGATCTGGATAGACAAACACGTTTCCTATTCAGAAAGGTCTAAAACAAGGAGATTCTTTATCGCCTTGCTTTTCGGCTCTGCGTTAGAACATGCTATGAGGAAAGTCAAAGTAAACGAGGAAGCTTTGAAATTGAGTGGCTCACATCAGCTTCTGGTCCACGATTTTGATATTAGTCTATTGGGCAAAATAACTTACATGCTATAGAGAAAACACAGAAGCTTTGTTTTTTTTTTGACTAGTAAGGAGGTTGATCTAGAAGTAAATGCTGGAAAGACTGAGTGTGTGTTCGTGCCCCATGAAAGGAATGCAAGACAGAATCACAACCTAAAGACAGCTAATAAATCCTTCGAAAACGTGGTAAATTTCAAGGGAACGACACTAACAGGTCAACATTGCGTGCATGAAGAAAGTGAGAACAGTTCAAACCCAGGGAGTGCCTGCTGCCCTTTCGGTTCAGAATATTTTGTCTTTCCGTTTTTATCAAATTGTGTAGAGTAAAATATGCAGAAATATAATTTTGCCTGTTATTTTATATGGGCGTGAAACGTGGTCTTCTAAATGAAGGGAAGAACTGCTGCTTAGGGTGCCCGAGCATAGAGTGCTGAGGAAGATATTAGGGCATAAGAGGGAGGCAGTTACAAGATACAGCAAATATTGCAAAGATACAAGATACAGCAAAATTATTCTGGCAGTCAAATAAAGGGGGATGAGGTGGTCGGGTCATGTGGCTTGTAGGGAGGAGCGGGGAAATACGAACAGAGTCTCGGTGGAGAAAGCTGAAGAAAGTAAACCACTCGCAAGACCTAGGCACAGATGGAGGATAATAGTTAAGTGGATCTTAAAGAAATACAGTGGTAGGGCGTTTACTGTATTACTCTGGCTGAAGGTAGAAACAAGTGGCGGGCTGTTTTGAACACAGTAATGAACCTTCGAGTTTCATAACAAGCTGAGAAACTGTTAGTGTCGCAAGAACTTTGCTGCATGCAGTTAATTGGTTATTATAAAGGTGTAGATAATGTCTCTGTTTTATTAAACAGTACGCCAAGAAGGCATATGGTAGAGTGGAGGTATAGGCCTACGCGTTTTAAACCTCGCTTGTCGATGTAAATGAATTGTCAGCTTCATGCCCCGTCGCCTTATCCCAGAGAGAGAGAGCCCCGTCTTTCCGTTGGGTACCAGGCCAGGCTGGGTGGCCCTCAAACTAGGTCTCGACTGGGCGGAGGACAGACAAATCTCTTGCCGCTACGGCGAATCTAATCCAAATCTTCCGGCCATCCAACAAAAAGTTTATCGCTTTGATACATGTCGAAATGTCTTGGACAGCTAAATATCAGTCGGATACTTTTGAAATTTTTCCCAGCGGGAAGTTAATAGTCATAATTTTGTGAGCTTTGAATTCTCAAGGTGGTGATTCATGTGACGTCATGCAGTGTAGTAGCAACTTTCCATCACTTCGGAAGAACCTGCTGCATCCATATAACATCCCTATACAGAAGATGGAAAGGAGTACGTTGCCATCAATGCGTTTTACGGGTCTGTGATATACGTGGGGTGTAAGTTAGCACTACTAAAATATGTAGTCTTTACAGTATGCATACCGTTGTGAGTACAAGAAATACATATGCAAGGAAAGCCGTCCTGACAACTTATTATTTATTAAAAGTTAAAAATTGGCAACATGTTTCGACCACCTAGGCGGTCATCATCAGGCCAAAATAAAAATGTAACAGGCAACAACTCGTGCCATTGAGATCTCAATTTACATTACAGGTCATCGTATGCATCATATGTATAACTTGGTTTTATATATATGGTTATATGTAGGATGCTTACCATGACCTGTAATGTCACTTCAGATCTCACTGGCAAGAACTGTTTCCTGTTACATTTTTATTTTGGCCTGATGATGACCGCCTAGGTGGTCGAAACATGTTGCCAATTTTTAACTTTTAATAAATACAGAATAAGTTGTGAGGACGGCTTTCATTGTGTATGTATTTAAAATACGTAGGCTGCGTCACAGATTCCTTGGCTGCAGTGAAATGTTCCACATGCTGCGAGTTTCCCCTTCATTTACTGACGTGTCGAACTGAGAGAAACTGGCCTCATGTAGCGAAGTTGAAAAGGCAAACAGCATTCGTTACTGTGCTAGTTTGGAAGTTTTCGCAGCGGTGTAACTGGCGATTCAGTTCCTCTGGGATATGACACTGCCTCACTGGTTGATCGGATCCTGACCTTCCGAGACAACGTAACGTTCTTCTGTTCGAGGCCCAGTAGGCGTTAGAAGATTCTTCTAGGACGTAACGTCGCAGCGCGGAACAACATTGCTTTATGATTCATGTGGAGAATTCTGACTGGCTGCGTTCCTAAAGCTACTGTATACGTATAGAGGTAAAGATAAAGCAAAGTTGTCCCTGCGCACGCCGTGAAGGTATATGGGGGAGTGGAGGCTTAGCTCCACACATTCGTAACCTTGGTACTAGATGGTTGTGAGTGGTCAGCTTCACGCCTCGGCTGCTTCAATCCTGAGACAGCTCGCCGTACGCACTGGATGGGGCTCAGAACCGCTCCGGACGCTTCAGAGAAGACGAAACATGTCTTACCCTTGCCCGAATCGAACCCCGATTCCTCGGTTATCCATCCCATAGCCTAGTCACTGTACTGCTCACTAAGCTGGTCCCAGTAATTGCGCGATGCAGAACTTGAAAAATAGTGTCAGCAAATGTAGTCTGTTAGTGAAAGTACGTTAAATATAATCAGGTAACGTAATCAAGAAGATGGGCATTTTTGGCTCGTTTTGTCTTCTAAACGAACGTCCTTCATTTCTTGTTCTAGTTGATTTGCCCGTATTAATTTGGGGAGTCCCTCCGCCTTACAGCGTCGCGGAAAATCCATTTCTGTAGTTAACAGTTTTGGTCAGTATTGAAATGGTGCTTTTAGACGGTAATTATGAAATATGAATTTGTAATTGTGCGTAAGAAACAATAAGGAGTTAATATTGTAATACTTATAATAACGTCAGCGCGAAGGACTCTTTGATCTTGAAAAAGCTCCCGCTGTTTATTGCGAATAAGCGCTGCAGGCTGGAAAGCATTACGCTGTACAGAATGAGTCCGTACCACTCCTCTCCTTCCTCTCGTTAGGCCTTTGGCTGTTTATGAAAGCCACATACTGCCGCCATTTGCCGTTAAGGCTGCTCCTGTCTTTCTGGATTGTTACAAAGTGCTAGTAAGAAGAAAGCTAGTGACTGTGCGTGCTGGTGCCCCTCGTCATTGGAAACGTCACCTCAGTTAACTCTGTAGAAATGTTAGTGAAGTGCGGTCAGGTAACTGTAAGAGGAGACTGGGCAATCACCGCCACAGCTTTCGTATTTAGCCACCCACTACCGAAACAGCTGCCACGTCGTCAGTATGTTTCAAACCACCGTGCTCGTAGGAACACCTGCAGAGTACAGAGACAACGGATGATGTGCAGAATCTCTTGAGGAGTTAATAGTGGCAAAGCTAATCAAATCCCGCCTTTCGTGGAACCCGAAGGTTCATTACCGTATTCACAAGAGCCCGCCAGTGGTCCTGATTCTCAGAGATACGTATCCAGTCTGCACCATCATACTTTAATATTCTTGAACCTCAGTTTTAATATTATTCTGTCATTTATGCTTATATCTGCCAACCGGTTTATTTATTTATTTATTTACTGACGCTCTCTGTAAATCAGGCTATACCCCATAGCGTAATATCAGGGTGTTCAGGGAATAACGAATTGCAAAGAATGTGGGTAGAAGTGGTCGTGGCGTAAAGGTAGGTAGTCCTAATATCCTCACTGTTCTTGGAGGGTCTGAGAAGGGCCATGAAACATTTTAGTTGAGTTAGTCGCAGAGTTGAGTTTTGCACCTTGTACTTTCAAAATACAATGCAGAAGTGTTACGCGATCGTCAACGATTTTCGATGCAAGTGGTCTCTTCAAGTCTTCCTACTAAAATTTTTTAAGCACTTGTCCCTCGATGTATGCTAGTGCTGTACCCACCTCGTCGTCCTTATTCTCAAACGCCCTCAGTAGATATGGAATTTGAGGTTCTCACTTCTGTGATGCGAAGGGTGCTGTCTTTTTGGAGGTAGCGCCGTGCATTCTGGTAGCAACAGGTTTGTCAGAGATGCTGGTACACTTCTACCAGATTATCCTCTGTATATGCTGCAACTCATGTCTCATTCATAAAACGAAGAGTTCCTGGATAGACACAACTTGCTAAATGGTCTGAATAGGTGGACTCAAATAGAGCACCTGAGAAGGTTCTCAAATACTGCTCTGCCACTCCACGTGTGCGAAGTTCGAACGATATAAAGGAATGAATAACCCCTGAGGAGTTGTAGCGGGGCTGAAATGCCTTATTCAAAGACAAAGGATTGGCTTGTGAGGAGCACCCTTAAGAGGAATAGCGCTAATGAATGAAGTTACTGTGTCATCCCATGTAGGTTCAAAGACACTTCAGAGGATTGTAGCCTTGTTTTGGACGGTGAAGAGAGGAAATTACTTTTGAAGTAGTTAGTTAAGATTTGCGCCTGCACTCTGTTTCTGCAGTGTGGTAAATTAATGGCAGTATATAAAATTCATGCCATTGAGCGCGCAGAGGTGCACTCTGGAGACAGCTACAGTATAGGCCTCTGTCAGAGTATGTCTGCGTTAACCGTTGCCAAACCAACGACCCGCACTGTCTGTGGTTGCTGGCGCTCAGAACGGCTGCATGAGAACGGTTACTCCTGGAACAGATATGCGTGCACTGACATGCACTTATTTCTGTTCGTGTAATGCATTGTCATTCGCGAGAAAACAGGATCGTTAGCAGGGTGGAAATGAGACGAACTGACAGAGACGAATTCCCCAATGTTAACTACATGCACTAAAAATTTAGATACAGTGCTTAAATGTCTATTTTAATCGAATTTATATTTTGTTAAACATGTAAAAGAAAATGGCAAAGTTACCCCAGTCCACACCATGAGGGCATGTAGGCGGAGCGGGGGTATAGCACCACTCATTCTTAACCTCGACACTAGGTGGACGTGATTGGTCAACTCCACACGCCGGTTGCTTTAACGGGGGAAAACAACGCGGGTACCCATTAAATAGGAGACTGTGTGGGCACGAGAAGCGGTCTGCATATTTTGGAGAAAGAAGAATTTCTTGTTCCTGCCAGGAATCGAAACTTTCGTCGTCCAGCCCGTACAGTGGTCATTACTGACTACGCAGTCCTGGCTGCTGCTTGAACTTGTTTCAGGCCGAAATGTTAAACATTCCCTTCCTCTCCGCTTTAAGTAGGCCTGACTGTGTAGACTTTGAGCCACCAGTCCAGCCTATGCTGAAAGGCAGATGGACGAGTCCACTTAGTAGAACGATGCGCAGAGGTGAAGCGAATCGTTTTGCTGCTTGCCTTTGTGTGAAGCACCTCGATTCACTTCCAGTTGCAAGTAAGTGACTAGTAGTGCCCTGACTAGATTTACTCCCGCTACACTACTATTACCTCCGCTCTCCTCCTCTTTCGCGCAGACATATTCCATGAGTTCTGGCACGAGGTGTACCGGTGTTTCAAATTGGGATCAGCATCAATTATCCACTGAACGAAACTAATCAGAGACAAAGCTTCGGAACGGCAAGATGGAGTTCGAAAATGAGAAATTCCGTGCGCTGTCAGTCTCTTACGATCTTGAACACAGTGACTAGAACCATTTTGTCTGTTTTATAAATTTCAGCAAACTGTGAAGTTTGACATCTCTGAACTTCGGACGCCGTGATATGACGTGAAGTACTAGGTAAATTGGAGTAAATATGAAGCGTGGTGGGAATTGTTTGGAATGTCGTGATGTTTAAAAAGCTCTGTGCACGCGTTTGCCTTTTTACGTCCGCTTGTGTTCCGGCGTAACTTGTGAAGCAATCATTCGTGTATGGCTTAGCATCCATTTTGACGTAATTTTATATTACGTACTAATTCAGTAAAAGTGTCATGTACAAAACTTGTTATACTTAATTTTCATTAAATCACCCTGACAAGTCTGGGCTGCACTTTTGCCGTCCTCAAGGATATCCAACTTTGAAAGTAAATTGTTAAAATTTTTACGACGCGCTACTTTACAAGACGTACAGTTCCAATATTTATTAATAATAATGCATATTTCTGCAAATCCACGTGTTTAAGTTATGTCGTAATTCGTAGGTTGAGATTAGCATGCTTATTAACATGAACACTACTCTATGCAAGAAGACAAATTTGTTTGTGCTGTTAATATACGTTGAAGCCTATTTTTATGCTTTATCTCCCGTTTTCACTTATGTCCTCTTCAGTAACCTACAGTACGATCATCTTAAAAGTTACCGCAAATCGTGACACTTTTGTAGGTCGGGGAGCCGGACGTTCCTCGCCCGTAGTCGGTGCGAGATTCGCCACTTTAAGCTGTCGGAGTAGATCTAGTTTCGGTTCTCGCCCGTCATTATAATGGCACATTAAGCCCAAACTGAAATTATTTTAATCTCTCAAAAATGGTTCAACAGTGGAATGTTACTGGACGGAATAAATTGTGAGTTTCGTTACGATATGGCAGGTATTTAACAAAGCACAATACCAGATCATGTGCTCTCTGTAACAGTAACTTTATGCCGGTTGTAGATGGACATCAAGGTCAGTGAGATAGGAAGAACTGCAAGGAAAACATCTGCAAAATTTATGAGTAGTTCATTTCAGTACATTCTTTGCTCTTGCTTGTGGCGTGAGCCATTTAAAAAAACGCAGTTTCGTGTGAATATCAGAACCGAGGTTACACAAACACAGATCACACCACATCTGACATGCTCCATGCAGACCCCTAGTTGCCTATCAAAATTTATCGTAATCCTTCCAGAATTTTTAAAGACAAACGCGACATAAACGTGGTTCTTTATTTTACGCGGTCTGTAGAACAAGTTTCTTTAGAATTCTGACGTAGCTGATGTTCACAGAATGACACTTGAATGGTTTCTTAAGTGTTGGAATTTTTACAGTTGACTGAGTAGGAAAATACTACAGTGGCCAGTTCCGGGTGCCCCCCCCCCCCCCCCCATTGTTTGATAATGAACCTAACTTTCAGTTGTTCGTTAGACTGGGTAAATAACGACAGACCATGAACTTCCTCAGCACATCATAGTTGTGACGTTAACACTTGTTTCGCTTGCAGAGCGTCTTTCTTTTCAGATAACAATTATCCTACGTAACAGTTTGATGTGACTAAAACTGTGGTAGCAGAACTCGAGGTTTCAGCGTCGATAATGCCAAATCCTGCCATTGGGCACGATCCAGAGACTGTTCCGTGCATCTCCCATCTTCGTAACTTACGCTGGATGCCCCTAATTGATTGTGTTTAAAAAGTTGCTGTACGGGGGGGGGGGGGGGGGCCGCGAGGAGACAAAATAAATTTCTTTAAGACTAATGTATTACAATGTTTGTTCAAAATGTCTGCCATTTTGTTTAATACACCTTTGACAGCGTTTGACAACGTCTCAAATTCACCGCAGTGAGCGTTCGTAGGTGCTCCAAGTCCCTGGGCTTTGGGGGAAAAACGCTCTTCTTCATTGTGCTCACACTGCCAAACCATGCGCCTTGAGAGCGCGTGTTTGAGGGGCCGGTCAGCTGTACCACATCGTCCGATCCACACCGGAAAGTGTTTATTGAGCAAATCTCAAACTTGTTGCAACACTGCGACGTACCTACAACAGTGGAATTCAGGGCCACATTGCTGAAATGCACAACGAAAGGGAAGCATGCAGAAACACGTTTTAACGGTGTTATGTTAGTTTTAAATCGGATTAGAGTTCGCAACAAAACGGCGTTACGATTGTATTCTTGGCAAAGCGACTTCTGTAGCAGCCCGAATTACCTTTCAGTGTGCTCGCAGTCTTACAAGGGGACGTTTCAATTTCGTTCCGCACCAAAATTCTGTATGCGTTTCTCGTCTCCCTCGTTCAACTTACATGCTTTGCTGATGGTGTCGTACGTTTCGCTATCCTAATAACACTAGAGGACCACTGTACATGTGTATCTATATTTTTAAGAAAGTCGCATGTTGTATAAGGCACTAAATTTCTCACCTGCTTCATTCTTCTAAAGTCAGAAGATTTTATAAAGCACCTCCTAAAACATGTCATTTATGTTCTTCCCATGCCTAGGAGACTACACTTTGTGCCTATACAAGAAGCTGGAGGATTTTTTTTTTACATCTTAATCTCTATAGAGTTTTAGAAATTGGCTTAAAGTGTGCGTAAATTACAGAAACTGAGTGTGATTGTAGACCAGTACAGATTGCGTAATAGAGAAACGTAAACCGTAGAAACTGTCAATGTTACTGGGTTAAAAGTGAAAGTTTGCGAATTTTATTAGCCGTTGGTTACTTTCGACTTCATCATTATGATGAATGTTTGGATTTGGTTCTTCTCGTGCCTTAATTAGCACCAGGCTGTGAAGATGCATGGCGACTGGAGACATAGCTCCGTTCATTTCGAATCTCGTCTCTAGATGGAGGTGTGGTCACCTTCATGCTCCGCTTTACCTCCAGCGGAAACAGTCCATGAAAACCACTGGGTAGTAGGCGGGGATAGGGGGTGTGGGGGCGGCTTAGGGCCTGTCTATAGACACTGTGAAGAGGAGAAAAATTTGTTGCCTTGTCCATTAATCAAATCCGGATTCCTCGGTAGTTCAGTCTTCTCGTGGTGTAGCCTGTTTTGACAGCAGAAGTTCTGGAGACCGAATCATGCTCAAGAAATTATATAGATTCGTTTAAAGATGGGTTTTGAACAACGGGTTTCCTTTGTTTGATATGTTGGTACTTGCAAATAATGAGTACGATTTAACCTTCAAACACCGCTGTTGGGTATTTAAATTTTAGCGCCCCGTTTATGTGAAACGTGAATGTTATATGACCCAAAAAAGGTAAAATTATTATTACTGGCATTTTATTCCGGGTGGGGGGGGGGGGGCGGCGGCGGCGGCGGAGGCGGACGGACGGGTATAGTTCAGGATGGTTCAAAATATGCACTGAGTAACCTTGTTGCCCCCCGGGGAAAGAATCTCCGGTTTTGATTCATTAAGAGACTGGGCCAGCCCCAGAGATCGAACCACGATTCATCGGTTATCCTGCCCGAAGCCTAGTCCTTATACCAACTGCGTTATCGTGGCTCCTGCATCTGTGCAAAAGGGGCGAAAATGTAGGCTACTGCAGTCGTGACGTGCGGAATGATTCCAATGGGTGTGGATGAGTATGGGTAAAATGGAAACGGTCTGCTGTCGCTCTGCGTGTGTTAGAAAAAGGTGGTTGTTTGTATGGTGTGCTGACTGCGCTTGTGCGGCTTGCCATTCTACCTAACCAGAATATGATGATAAGTGAACAGCAGCGAATGCAGCGCGAATTTCGTCGTGTTTGTAATACGCGAAAAGTTCCGAAGGACAGTTTCATGGCAGGGACATTGCGCGCGTGAGGGAACAGGATGCAGCGCCCAGCCACACGCCGGGGGATGTATTTGTCGTCAAGAGTGGAAGATGGTGTCCCTGCTCTAATGACCAGGAGCCCCACAAAAGTCCTGAAGCTACTGTGTGTGTGTTTCGTGTAGGACAGGCCAACGCAGGTCCGGCAGTACCTGAAAATGAACACTCCGCGGATAATGCACTGCACGTGTAAAGAACTGTCTTCCATGTATTTTATTAAGGATTCACCACAAGCTTGAGAAGGCAGCTTCAGCCGTGCAGGTGATGATGGCAGTTTGTAGGTTTTGTCCTGTGTGTAGGCCTGCCAGCATCTTGTATGAGGAGACATTTTGTTGTGGGGATCAGTAAATTAGATTTGAGCTTCATATAAAATGAAAGTTATGCTGGACTTGCGTAGACCAAAACCAAATCCACACAATTTTTAGTGCAGATCTCATAACATATAATTTAAGTGTTTTGTACTGACATAACGTAATGTCGTTACACCCTCTTTCTGTGGAAACGTGTAGTTTCCACGTATTTAGAGATACGGCAGCTGTGTTTTCGCAACTGAAGCCAGAAGAATGAACATGTCACGTAATTCACTGTTCCGACTGAGAAAGGATGGAAGAAGGTAAAGGTGCGAAAAGGATGACAGAAAAGAAGAAAGAGGTGGGGATGAAGACACGGAATACTTTACTTCCTTCTACATTTCGGCATGCCTTTCCCACTAGTAAGAAGAAATAAGAACACCAAAGGAGAACAACAGCGAGAAGGTGTAACAGGTTCATTTCTTACCGTGTCCTCAAGTTTGTAAACATCTGATTCCTTTTTACTGAACGCCCTTCTGTCACTTCGTTTTCCTTTCTCAGTTTTGTTTCGCTTGCCTTGTGTCCGGGGAGTCATCCGTGACGTGACTTGAATAGCATCGTGTTCCCATATTGTCGCTTGGCGCTGTAGGCGGGATATTTCAGAAAACGTTTTCAACAGCACGTACTTTACAAAATATAAAAACGATTTTGCGTGAAATAAAACATTTTATCGTTTCGTTTCGTTTCGTAGTCCTTCCCTCTTCTACCTACTTGTTCACAGTAGGTGTAGAAGGTTTTTACTTTCACTTGATCACACTCAGACACACACCACAGTCAGTAGAACTCCTCTGGACGAGGGATCAGTCCGTCCCAGAGACCTCTACCTGACAACACAAACACTATACAAGAGACAAACATCCATGCCCCCGGTGGGTTTCGAACCCACGATCCCACCAAGCGCTTGACCACAGACCTACGCCTCAGACTGCGCGGCCACTGGGATCGGCATAAAACATTTTATAATTATTAAAATTATAGAGGGAGGCTTCAATTTTATCGCAGTAGTGTTACTGTACTGCATGTGCTGTATTTGTACTGTTCTACTCGTGTCATGTGTAAGGTATATTTTAAGTTCAGATGCTGATACATTTATTGTTCAGTTACACGCTGGGAAACTGGCAACCTAGAAAGTTGGAGGGTCAGGACCTAGGACGTAGGCCTTGACCTCGGTCCAACCACCCTCTACCCAGACCGTCTTTTTTGTCACACGTGGCTCGGTCTGGGGTAAAGTTTCACTTGGCTTCCTGCGTTCCGTTAAAGCTGCTTGCGGGTATGAATTTGGTGTGATTTCGTGAGAGGTGTTGGTACGAAGAGAACCTGTGCGGCCTCAGGCCGAGAAGACGCCATCATAATTCGTACTCGGCGAAAGGGTGAGTGAATATTATTACTAGCTGCAGTCCCTGTAAGATTTTGTTTCTTTGGTTCGCCCCGCCACCCCGAATCCCATCATTAATGTAGCATAGTTATTGGATTGGTAGTGAAAGGGGACGGAGTTCTTAACTGCGGATTTTGGTTAACTTTCGTTTAATCTTAATTTAGTAAGTTGAAATACGTTTTTGAGCTATTTGCATGGGGCTTTCGTTGATATCGTATTTTCTCAGTATTAATTTAGCAGAATTTAGTACTTTCTCGTTATTTAGTAGATGGGATTTCTATTAGTTATATTATTAATAACTTTTAAGTAGGTTGGTTCCCCCTAACCCTTCTCAAGAACACAGATCCTCATGGTCTTGCCAACAGGTATTCTTGGATCCACCGGGGATTATGGTGGTGATTTACCCCAGCAGCACTATAACAGACTCGTAATTTGGGTAGTGTATTGTAGCCAAACGTCAGTTTCCAGTCCCCGAGAAATGTGCGTGAGCAAAAGTATTCTGAAAATTGAAGTTTTACGAAATTGGAAGCGCAAGTATTCACCAGTTAGCCGTGTCTTCATCCTAATCGAAAAAATAAAAAGACCCCGGTAACTTCTCAGCCTTCACATGCTGCTGTCCAGTTGTGACGGTTTCCTTATTCATTCCTCGAAGCTAGACCATTCGGAAGTTACGCATGTATGTATTCAAAGTTAATTTGGCAGTTTTAATGGACAATAAATTTTGAGTAATTTGGTCTGCCGATCTTCAGACCGTGAGCAGTACATGACTTTTCCAGCTTTCCTCGCTTGGAGCTTTTTGTGCCCACAGGAATTTTAATTAATTTGAACCAGTAAGGATAATGCTGAGTGCTGTAAGAAGTGTTGGTCAACCAAACACAGGAGGCCGTCCTTCTTTACCCGAACAATCCCAGAAGTCGAAAACAAATCTGTCTGGATTGTCATTTATGGAACACAAAATAGGTGGTGATACGATGGGTCGGCGTTCAGTCAGGCTGTTCTGTTCTCAGGACAGGCGGTATTCGGTATCCTCTTTGCGGAAAAATAAGATTCTCTAACGTTTGCATTCAGCTTCAATTTGCCGGTGTTCAGCAATTCCTGTGATACGAAACCTAATGGATCAAATAGTAACTGCCTGTTTTGCTAAGTGCTGTATTTCTTTCTTTAACGCTTCTATCTAAACTGTCGGATCCCGTTAAGAACTGAAAATAAACCTCTACGTTACTGAGCTACGCCGTACATTTTTACCTCTCGCCGACATTACCTACCACAAATAAGAGCTTCCATCGCTGTGATAGGAAGTGTGGACAGGTAGAATTTGGAACGGCAGCAGCGTGAGTCTTGAAGTTGGGCTTACTGCGGACGGTGGCGTTATTTGGTTTTCTTTTTGGAAATACGTAGATGGAAACCAGACAACCAGCTTCTGTGTTGACCCTTGCTCTTCATTCCTAAAAGTTCAGCCTTTCTGTCGTAACATCCCTCAACCATAACGAACAGGACCGTCAAGTCTCATATTCTTGATTTCGATCTACAGTAC
This sequence comes from Coptotermes formosanus, assembly GCA_013340265.1. NCBI lineage: Eukaryota > Metazoa > Arthropoda > Insecta > Blattodea > Rhinotermitidae > Coptotermes > Coptotermes formosanus. The sequence continues at coordinate 490,394 of BLKM01000783.1, read as the reverse complement.
CTCATCTTTTATTGCAGTAAAACAACAACAACAACAACAACAACAAACCAAGTACTGCATATTTTAAGAGACAGGGTCATAAAATTTAGAAATTGTACTGCTCATTTGAACATAATTAGTAATTTTCACTTATTATTATTATTATTATTATTATTATTATTAGGCTGATTAAATCACGGAATATGGGATGGACAGAGCGTATAGAGCACATGGGAAAGATGGGAATTTTGATCTAGACACCTGAAGGGAAAGGGCTACTTAAATATGAAGGCATAAGTGGGAACATAATGTTTTTATCAAGAAATAAGATGTGGGGTTGTGGACTAATGCATTAGGACCAGCACAGAGACCAGTGGCTGGCTCTTCTGAACACCATAATACACCTTTGGATCTCATTAACGAAGGGGAAATCCAAAGCAGGGGAGCGATTTGTATCTTTTCAAGGAAGACTGTACTTCACAAAATTAGGTAGTCGGTGAGTCTTACAGTGTCTGTTACATTTTATTCTCATGACGGGAAACTGGAACTTCTATAAATATTTAATGGAGTTTGTGTTGTGTATTATGACGCATTTACATTGCCATGCCACGGCTATGATACATTGGCTAACCCTGGTGAGAGGAACGGAAATCTTAAAAAAAAATGACGCTCGAAGTTCTCGACTCGTAGGCACTGATGGTTCAGGAAGGTGACAGGCCGAAAGAAACGTCAGCCGAAAGAGCCCAAGTTCCTCGATTGCCAGTCAGTGTCGAATTTCGTATCTGAAAGGAAGTCAGTTTCAAGCTGTACGATGTTTAGTTGTATTGTACGGGCTGTATACAACTACCAGACTGCATATCATTTGTTGTGGTTACAAACTCGCACACGAGTGAATATATAAACATGTATGTATGTATGTATGTATGTATGTATGTATGTATGTATGTATGTATTACTACAATGTTCTTTGAAACTTGAGTGGTAAATTTTCACAGTTTCCACAGCTAGCTATGTCACCCACGATAACCCATGAACTGATCCCTTCGCCTGAGGTATAGCCAGAGAGGGACACTGAAATCACAGCGTCACCGAATATGTACCACACAGATTTGTACTTACGACGCAGTTTGATAGGTCTTATCGACAAAGTACGGAAATGCAGTGCCAACCAACCGAAGCATAGATATCGCTTGACTTAATGCGCTTACACTGCATACTCGTATTCCTGTAATGCTGAAACGTTCTTGAGGGACAGCTTGACAGACGCTGTGGGCAACATAATTCACTGCAGTGCCGACTGACGCATAGGTAATTCTTGACTGCTACGTAACTCAATAGAATGTCACTAGTAATTCCACGCCACGAATTTGAATACTTTTTAAGAGACAGCTAGATAGACTTTGGCCGCAAAGGTCGACGCTGCAGTGCTGACCGAAGCATAAGTACGAGTACATGTAGCTGCCACTTAACAAGATCGTTTTCGGAAATCACTAGCATTTGACACATAATCAGCTCCTGTACAAGAATAGCCTGGGTGTCAAGCAACCACCAACCAAGGACGCTGTTAGATATCAAATGAATGAATGAATGAATGAATGAATGAATGAATGAATAAATAAAGGCGTCTCTGGGAATCGGGTTAGCATAGTGGGTGTAGTAAGAGGGTAGAGAAATCTGTTCGGGCCCCTACCGGCCTTGAGAGTCCGTGGAGGCTGAGGCTCCCAGATTTCCAGACAGTCGGCACAGGAAGGTGGTAAGGTTGTCAGCCCTACGCATGGGCCGCCTTCACCCCCAGGTGGTCCCAGTACTCATTTCTGTTGGAGGGTGGGTCGACTCCAGGGCCATAGTGCGGCCGGAAAGATTAAGTCAATGAAAAATTCCAGTGACACCATCCTGAACCGAACTCGCGATCTTCCGGTTTGTATGTGAACGAACTGCGCCACCACGTGCCCCAGTGAGTAGTTTACAGAGTGGAAGACCGACAAATCGCGTCTGGATTCCCGGCAGGACCAAGGGTTTTTTCCTCTTGAAAATGTTCAACCCGGCTCTGGACCCCACTCAGGCTCTGTTTAATGGGTACTGGGGTCTCTTTTCTTGGGGTAAAGTGGCCGGAGCGTGAAGCTGAGTACTTACTTCCTCTAGTGCCGAGGTTAAAAAAACATGGAGTGGTGTCTCGAATTCTCTTTATGCCTCTGTTACGTGCACGGCGCCAATTTTACTTTCACAGATTTGTGTAAACAGAAAGTACATAACTCAGCAGTAAACAACGATGCAAGTAAGTCAATTTGTTACATTAAGTTGATTGATTAAACAGTGACATCAAAATACAGCACACATAAAGTCACCAGTTTATTGAAGTCGAAAATGTTTACGATGGCGATATGTATAGACTGATCAGAATAGCTATTTTGTAAGTGTTGTGTTTTGAGGTCATTCTTATAATGAATAAAGAAAGACCAGAGGGGAGTCAGTGGAAGGAAGGAGAGGAAGAAAAGTAAACGAAGAAAGTCTAGGGAAAAATCCGAGAAAGACAAGTTAGCAGCGCTCTCGTCTTACTATGTCGGACAGCTTACGGTTTTCTCGGATGTGACGCCGTGTAGCTTGGTAGCTACCAACGTGTTAGAGGAACATGCTGTCTTCCATTTTCGACCCTAAATTTAGAGGCAGCGGCTTCTTACAAAACGTTAATTCATATCAAAATACACGGTGTCACATCCTGTGAGACTGTACTCCTGTTATCTTTTTGAGAACCTCGTATATACACAAATTCCATACCCAGTGGCCGCTTCCCCTTTAATAATGACTTTCCCTTCCTCTTGACAATTCTCTGAAAATTTGGGAGCGCAAAATTAAAAATTTAAATAAAACGAAATTAATGTTATTTGGAAACTTTAGAGGCACATAAAAATGGACAATGTAGACCCGTCATGAACCCTTCGTGGGGTCTGCTTTTAGTTAGAGTCAAATTAAGTAAGACAGTGTTTTGTAACATTGACCTGGGATGACCTGCATCTGTTTTGGAGATTATTCTGTGACATCTGACTGTGTACTACATGCAACACGCGCTTACAAAGTCGTCACAGCTGTGTCTCCAGGAACAAATCTCTCATGTGTGTCGTGTATGAGAAGGCTTTTGACAACTGAATAATGCTTTTTTATTAACGTTAAAGTGGCTGCGTGCGTAAAGACGGACAGGTTGATTTTAGTAGCTGGTCCGCAGGCATGATAACGCGCCTAAAACGGGGACATAACTCGGGCGGGAATCCCTGTGATCAAATAAGTTCAATACCGCTTCGAGACCCATTCGGCAACGTGGAAGGGGTCGTTAACCATGTAACTCTGGGAGTGAATCGACAGGACTGTGTTTCTGCCGTGAATAGTTTCGCCCAGTTGGATTTGACGCTTTTGTTCCTTTGTAACTGCAACTTAGGAGCATACCGTCAGGATCGTTTAAGCTTCAACTGGAATTACGTGTGTGAGGCAGACTTTTTTTCGGGACGTACCCGGTTTGAAATTCCGCAGCTATTCCAGTTACCACGATCATTTTCCCGCAGCCGAATTTCAGTATGTGTGGTCTTATCCTTCCGCCGCATCTTTGTTCAGAATTATTCGCACAACTTTTCCGACGTTAAATAACTTAAGCACTTGATACAGTCGTAAGTAATATGCGACTGGATCTAGTTCCAAGGCTAAGTTTGCGGAACTGTGCTTCTGTTTCCACATGTGCCTTTGTAATGCGCACGGAGACCCCCTTAGCTTTTACTTTAACTGGATCGACGACGCCAGACACTAGTAAGGGATTCGTTTAGTATAGCGGTGTTGAACGAAATCATTTCTGTTCCTTATTTTATACACTGTCACAAGACTGGCGACAATGACATGTCAGCAGACCTGGATAACCTTAGTCTTGTGGCATTTATCTTTTATGACAGAAAAGAGATATGTCTGTCGTGCACCCACAATCTGAGTTAAGAAGTAACAAGTGAAACAAACAACTTTCAGCTTTACGTGCTCCATTTTATGTCGTTAAATTTTAAACTAGCTGGTAACTTTGTAATTCTCTTTCAAAAACAAAGTAGCTATACGAAACCCCTTACGTTCAAACAGACTATTCGAGCTTGTGGCTTGGAATCCCGCTAAATATTTAATTAAGACAGGCAGATTGAATAAACGGAAGAAAAGAGTCCGTTTCCAAAAAGCAGCGTGTGTTGAACCGTTTGTTTCTGCCAAAATCTGCTTTCTGTATAACCCAAGTAAGGATGACGGTTAGTAGAGTCGGCAAGACTCAGCAGAAAGTTTCGTCTAACGCTAAAAAGACCCGGAAACGCTGAGCATATGTTGGGGAATTTTGGCCTCCTATTTAGGATCGCATCAGAAGTGGGTTTCGACCACATGCGTGCAGGTAGGTACAAGTAGGCACTGTTAGGTACAGTTAGGTGCAGTTAGGTGCAGTCGGGTAGAGTTGGACACAGTTAGGTACAGTTCGGTTCAATTACATACAGTTTCGTACGGTTGGGTTCAGTTACTTACAGTTGGCTACAGCTAGGTACAGTTACTTGCAGTTGGCTGCAGTTAGGTACAGTTACTTATACAGTTGGCTACAGCTAGGTGCAGTTACTTACAGTCGGCTACAGTTAGGTACAGTTACTTACAGTTGGCTACAGCTAGGTACAGTTACTTACAGTTGGCTGCAGTTAGGTACAGTTACTTACAGTTGGCTACAGCTAGGTGCAGTTACTTACAGTCGGCTACAGTTAGGTACAGGTACTTACAGTTGGCTACAGCTAGGTGCAGTTACTTACAGTCGGCTACAGTTAGGTACAGGTACTTACAGTCGGCTGCAGTTAGGTACAGTTACTTACAGTTGGCTACAGCTAGGTGCAGTTACTTACAGTCGGCTACAGTTAGGTACAGTTACTTACAGTTGGCTACAGCTAGGTGCAGTTACTTACAGTCGGCTACAGTTAGGTACAGTTACGTACGGTTGGGTGCGGGTAGGTACAGGAACCGCTCGCCCAGTGAGATTTTGTCTGTGCTCTCAGTTCTTCTCACGTCTAATTGAAACCAACTTAATGGCTGTATCATGTTTGAGCAATTATCTTTCTTTCTTAGACCTTCTCTCTTTTACCTACTTGTTCAGAGTAGGTGTCGAGAGTTTTTGTGATTTCATTTTATCATACGCAAGCACACACCACAGTCGGTAGGACTCCTCTGGACGAGGGATCAGCCCGTTGCAGAGACCTCTACCTGACAACACAAACACTGTACAAGACGAACATCCGTGTCCTGGGTGGGATGCGAACCCACGATCCCAGCAAGCGCTCGGCCGCAGACCTACGCCTTAGACCGCGCGGCCACTGGGATCGGCTTTGAGAAGTTATTTCAAACAGAAATACCTGCACATATTTATATCAATCCAACTAAAATGTATTTTGTTTAACGTCGTTAATGATGGTGTTGAAGTAAGTGATTTGGTTTGTTTTCTCCTTCGTAGTTTTTATGTCTTGTCATTTTACAGATTTACGAAATGAGGCTGGCTTTCAGTACATGCTCGATAGTATTAAGAATACTTCACAAGGCGTGGACTTGATATTTATTTGTTAATGTAGGACAGTTGTTACGCGTTTGACGTCATCTCGGCGATGCAATGTGGTAGAAAAGCATTTTAGACGAATTTATGTATTGACAAGGAAAACTAAGCATATGATATCTGTTTGTAGGACCACGTTGCGTACTTTCCCCTAATGCACATATATTGATTTAGTTGACGGATTTTCGTAAAAGTTGGTGCAAACGTCACGCTATTAATGATGACTAAACCTTTGTGCTTTTAAATTACCTGTCGGTAAAAATACAAGCACGACGGCCGTGCGAATTCGTGAGGTGGGAGAGAGACTAGTTCCACCAGCGCTCTTGAAGTCTTGGATATGGTAATGGTCGTTTGAACGGTATGCAGTCTTTAGCAGGGACATGTGTAATGTATGACGCCCTTGCGAAATCTGTGTTTTAGTTTGGTGTCTTACAAGTACGTATTTTGACATGCAAAAATAGAGTCTAAACGTAATGAAAAGTTTGTGTGAAGCACTTTCCGTTATATTGTATGTAAAACTGTAAGTGCGAAGATTCTGCATTGTGTGTAGGAAGTTTCAGAGGGTATGTCCAAGTAGTATGGAAATTATGAACTCGTTCTTTTCAGCGACGAAGCTTGGTGTCGCTTTGGTGGATACGTGAACTGTTAGAATTAAAGATTTCCCGCATTAGTCTTCGAAGTGGCATTGCATGATATTATGGTCGCTGTGTTGAACTAGGATTATTGCGTCCATTCGTTTTCTAGACCATAAATGTACACTAGTATGTTCCACACTACCTGACATTTCTTGAAAACCTCTTCGATTACGAGAGAAGCGATGCTTTTTTCTTTGCAGCAAGACAGTGCAAAAGCTTACAGCGTTTTTTGAGTGTATTCGTTATTTACTGCGTGTTGAATTTTTAATTTAATTAAGGATAGTACCACCATATATGGTCCTGAATGCTTTATTTCGGATTTTCTTCCGTGAAAATTGTCATTCGACATGACCCACAAGTAAAAAATCGCGATAGGATTACGTTACCCGTTTGTTTTCCTCAGACCAAAGATTCGCATCGATATGTTGCACACATTCTGACCTCATGTGTGCTGTGACTGTACGAGTGTTGATTAAATTTTATGCGTTGTTTGCAGGGGTTATGGTGACGGAACAATCAGTATGAGATTGTGGCCCCTCTCGGTCACCGTATTGGAACCCATGCCGTCAATTATTGCTTGTGGGGCATGTTAAAAGATACAGCATAAAGTAATGATCCTCACACTGAAGACTTCCTGGGGCAAGGAAACATTCAGCGTGTAACGTCTTCAGAACCTCGAAATGCAACAAACAACGAAAGTGTTCGTTAGGTGTTATGCGTGTCTGCGAGCCAAAGGAAACCATTTCCAGCACCTTCTTTAAATATGATGAGTAAAAACCTAATGGTAACCGTAACACATTTGTCTAAAAGGCGTGGACCCCAACTCACGACAATTTAAATGGCGGCGAGCGCTGCTCTGCCTGCCGTTAAGCGAAGCAGTCTGTGCAGTTAGCAGTTATATGGCCTGGGTAAGCTGAGTGAGGCCCGTGTGCTTAAGTGTGTGCAGCGGCACAAAGACTTTTGCCGAATTGCTGGCGAAACTAATGTGACCAAATAGTGCATTTTGAGGACGGTGGATTGACAGTACGTGCTCTGATTAAGTACGCTTTTAACACAACTTTTAGGGACTGCACCACGTCGCAGGTTTATGCTATAAAATTCAATAATGCAGACTCATCTCCAGCGCCGAACCGAGGATGCCTGCAAATTCATCAACGGAGACGGGCGAAGGAAAATTTAAGGAGTATGTTCCGTCGTCATATGTGTCTTGAAATGTGCCTGTTTAGTGCCTGGGGGGGGGGGGGGATAAAAGGAAAGAAAGCCGTAAAATTAGAAATAGTTACACGATAGAACATTTTCCCTTTTCGTTTACTCATATGTCTCGATATTGCTCCGTCGGCAAATTGACTGGCCATGAGTCTGAAAGCCAGGACTCGATTCCCGACAAGGGCCTTACTTTTGCTTCACCACTGCATCGACACCTGTTTGGGTCGCGCTATCCAGTACATTCTATGGCTCTTTCTCCGGGTTAAACAGCCGGGGCCTCAAGTTTACTACTCACTTGTCAAGTACCCATGTCAGATGTGAGTGGATACATACCTCCACTTCCCTATCCGTCTTCGTGGTGTGGTTGATATTTGAGCATGGGGAAAAACTAATTTCTTTGTTCCGCGTTTTACCTTTAGTTTTGTTTGTTTGGTTTCTGTTGGGCACAGATATCCTGTCGCCATCGCGTAATGCATTTTCGGACAGAAGGAAGAAAAGACAATTTCAAAAATGAAGGGAAGGAATGTTGTGCACGGTATCAACATGCTCTAGGCGCAGCCTTCCATTTTAATATTCACCTCTAGGCGCAGCCTTCCATTTTAATATTCACCTCTAGGCGCAGCCTTCCATTTTAATATTCAGAACAGATTATGTCAATTTCGATTTTCGTATCAACGGCAAGTTTCTTATCATCTGAATAATGACCAGTTGTTTGAGGAAGATCTGAGGAATGGAGGTATGTGTGTGTGGATTCCGGCGTGGAGCCGTGGCGCAGCATCACTGTGGATTCAGACCGAAGTCTGTCAGCGTTGGGTATAAGTCATCCGCAGTTCCCGGAAAGATTAAATCAGAAGAATAAAATACCACTTTTCACAGTTTTGAAATGTTTGTTGGTGTGGGGGGTTGGGGAGTCATAAAATGGATAACTGTTCCGAGGACTGCTGGAGACGTTCGTGCAGCCTCATCACGCCCATCTGAATGCTGTTTTGTAGCTGTGCCTTTCAGTTCTGGAATACTGTCTGTTTAGGCCCAGTACTTCCGTTAAGTTCTTTCACACTGTGTTAATCGAGTTGTATGCTTTGAGCGCTCGGATCTTGCATGATGAACAATGTCGCATAAAAAGGCCGGCTTTTGATGCCCTCACGGAGCCTCCATTTGACTTTAGCTTTACACATTACTGATATTTAGCTTATTTTTATTTCTTGGTGACTGACTTCGCCGATCCCAGTGGCCGCGCGGTCTAAGGCTTAGGACTGCGGCCGAGCTCTTGCTGGGATCGTGGGTTCGAATTCCACCGGGGAATGGATGTTTGTGCTGTACGGTGTTTTGTTGTCAGGTAGAGGTCTCTGCGACGGGCCGATCCCTCGTCCAGAGGAGTCCTACCGACTGTGGTGTGTGCTTCAGTGTGATCAAATGAAATTACAAAAACCCCCGACACTTACTGTGAACAAGTAGGTGGAAGAGGGAAGGACTGAGAAAGAAAGAAAGTGACTGACTTCTTGCAGCAGAGTCTTGATTCCTGCTTGAGAATCTAATAGTCTCTTAGCTAGTCAAGAAATTTCTCACATCTGTAGAACCCGCAGGTTTATTACTATGTTTACAAGCGACCGTCACTGGCCACTGTCTTTAGATGAATTCAGACCACGCAACTCACCCGATATTTAACATGATCCTTCCCTCTATGCCCCTCTATGCGGCCTTCTTCCTGCAGGGGTTACAACAAAAATCCTGTATACATACACTTCTGTTCTCCCCCCGTACATACGATATGCGCCGCCTATTTCATCGTCCTTGATTTGATTATTCTAATTATACGTATGTGGTGAGGCATATAAATTATGAAGCCTCCTCATTACACAGTTTTCTGCAGCCTCCTGTCTTATTCTTGTTTCTGTTCCTATGTGGGCGTACTCGTGCACCGGTTCCTTTCTGATACCAGTGTCCGTAGTATGTCCCTGTGATCTCTTGCTGCAGTTCAGTTACGTACTCCTAATAATGTTTACCACACAACTTTGACTTACGCGACAGTTGCGAGTTGTCTAAATTAAAACTAGTTTCGTTTCGTAGTCCTTACCTCTTCTGCCTACCCACAGCAGGTGTCAGGAGGTTGTTTATTTGCACTTGATCACACTCAAACACACACCACAGGCGGTAGGACTCCTCTGGACGAGGGATCGGCGCGTCGCAGAGACCTCTACCTGACAACACAAACACTCACAAGAGACAAACATTCATGCCTCCGGTTGGATTCGAACCCACGATCCCAGCAAGTGCTGGGCCGCAGACTCACGCCTTAGACCGCGCGGCCACTGGGATCGGCGTAAATTAAAATTAGTAACAAGCAATTCCGTGCAGAATCCTTATGCCAGCGATCAATTATTGTTGTTGTTTCTGTGTATTTTTAAAGGACTCTTTAAATAACCACAGAAACCCTAAACCCACGTTAAATTTGTCATATATATATATATATATACCAAACCCTCAAAATTTCGCATTGTCACCATTTTCGTAAATCTTTAGCAGTAACAGTATTGCACAAATAATGTACATGTAGGCATGTTTACGGTGCATCTCTACCGGTACCTCCAGTGCTCGTTGAATAGAAGGCTGGCTGTACGGAAGCGAAATCATAATTGCGCCCGTTGCAAAGAAATGTCGCTGCAGTGGTGCAGACAAGTGTTTTATTCATATAATTCCAAGTAAATGCACGTACAGTTAACAAACATATATTGTGTCATCTCGTGCTATACACTGTCCTACGTGTTTCGGCTTAAGTAAGCCATCTTCAGGGAGTATCAAGTACAAAAGAAAAACTGTGTAAACATAAGTACTCATCATTGTCAGATATGTAAAACACACTTGTATAGAATATTGCAGCTGGCTATGAGTATTTTGAATTGTTTTTAATATTAAAAACTGGTGTTTGTGTAGGAGTATTTATCGTTATAAAAAGTGGTTTTAAAGGACATTGAACCATTGATGTGTATATGTATAGCTATCATTGCAGTTTATTTGCCTTTTCGCTTTGGCATTGAGACATCTATATATACTTGTCTTCGATCCTAATATGAATTTTGTCCTGTGAAGGTATTACATATCTCCTACATAATGCACACCATGCGAATGATTACAGGATGTGTAGCATTATATTACAACACTATTAATTTTGCATTTACGGTCAAGCTCTGTAACGTTAACTTTAAATTCATGTGTTTGTAAGATCATTATATTTTTTAGTCTGTAAATGCAACCAATTTTTCAGTTTTTATTACTTTCACAGGACAAGATTCATATTAGGACCGCAGACAATTGATATAGATATTTGAATCCTAAAAGCGCCAACACAAATGAACTCTTGTGAAAGTTATTCATATGACGTCAGTGGTTCAGTGCCCTTTTAATTTAATTTTTAATAATGATAAATAGGCCTAAACAAACATCAGTTACTAATAGTAAAATAATTTAAAATACTTACAGCCTGCTGCAATATCCTATCCACGTGTGTGCTTTACATATTTGACGATGATGGTGTACTTTTGTTTAAATACGTCTTTCTTCCTTGGTACTTGATTCTCCCCGAAGGTGGCTTGCTAAAGCCGAAACATGTGGAAGAGTGTACATCGTGACATAATAGCGTACACGTTTGTTAATTGTAAGTGGATTTAGTAGACATTTTATAAGTAATTGCTTAATGCACGGGATATGAATAATATTAAGAATGAAGCGTTTCTTGTAATTCTGGAATTATTGTAGATGTAGCTGACGAACAAGTTTAGTTCCTCCCTTGCTGTAATCAAGAAACAAGTCTAAAATCATGAAGGACAAGGCTTCTGTTGAAGACGTCTAGTGTGCTTCTCAACCTGTCCGGCAAGTTTACCGCGGCAGTTCTGCGGCGTCTCACATGATTGAAAAACAAAAGACTGTGAAGAGTTTTCGCTGTGACCTTCAGAACCTTCTTTTCTTTCTTTTGTTTTATTATACAGACATGTGTGACTTTTTTTGTAATATGCTTTGCCTGGAACAGATGATTATTGCATTTGTGCCCTCCGGACGCTAGAATTCACGCGCGAAATCATTCCCTTCCCAAACCCCACCCTTACTGCAGTTGTTTGGAGGCCTGCAAGAGTCAGTTGCCGTAGGGCGGTCTCACTGAGTAGTGTAGTTTCGTAAGACAGTCATAATCAACAAATTAACCACCAACACAGTTTCTAACTACATGGTGTAAGGTTTCATGTAAAGTTTCTAGTTAGTATGGCCATCAAACATTTTCTGCTTGTGCGAAACCCTATACCAGTGGCCGCGCGCTCTAAGGCGTAGGTCTGCGGCCGAGCGCTTGCTGGGATCATGGTTTCGAATCCCAGCGGGGGCATGGATGTTTGTCTTGTACAGTGTTTGTGTTGTAAGGTAGAGGTCTCTGCGACGGGCCGATCCCTCGTCCAGAGGAGTCCTACCGACTGTGGTGTGTGTCTGAGTGTGATCAAGTAAAAATAAATAACCGCGACACCTACTGTGAGTATGTAGAAGAGTTAAGGACTACGAAACGAAACGATACTCTATAGTTCATTACAGTAATTAAGAGACACAGCAGGTTTTTGTGCGGTTTTCCGAATTGCAGTGGCCGCCATGAAAGCATATCGCTGGAGTGGTGGTTTAATACCATAATTCTTGACCTTGACACTAAATGGAGGTGAGTGGTCAATGTCGCGCCTCAGCCGCTCTGCTGCCGGGGAAAGAAGAGGAGGTGGGGTGGGTCTCAACCGGCCTGGGCGCTTAGGAATAGAGGAAAATCTCTTGCCTTTGCCGGGAATCGAACCGTGTCTGCTCGGTCTTCCAGCCCATAGCCTTGCCGAGTGGTAACTGTGTTTCAGGAATGTGTAGTCACATAGTTTAGACGATGATTTTATGTTCGTGTGTTGAACGTAGATTGCAGCCATAAAGAGCTAATTATTCGCTACAGACTTACGTTAGAGGCTTTACTAAAGATATAAATATACGAAACTGGCAGGCGGAAGTGTGACCAACGTGGAGTACAGTAATTTCCAGAGAAAATATCTGTTGTATTAGACAGAGGGCTTAAATAGAATGAAATCTGAACTGCAGCAGCGCTTAGTTCATAAAGTGGTGGTGGTGGTGGTGGTGGTGGTGGCGGCGGCGGCGGTGGTGGTATATCTTTTCCATTAGGAAGATAGGGCTTTTGTGAAGCATCTCCATCTGACTGCGTTGCCCCCCAAACTCTTAACCTCACTCCGTGTTTTGCTCCATTTTCCTGTTTTCTCCAAAATGGCCCTTTTACAGGTTTGCTTCGGTCTTCCTCTCCTTCTGGCTCTGTGTGGATTCCAATACAATGCTTGTTTTTCAGTGTATTCATCCCCCTTTCTCAGAGTGTGACTGATCCATCGCCATTTTCTCATCCTAATTTGTAATATTACATGCTTCTGTCCAGCATATTCTCACCGCCCGGTATTACTTGTTACCTTAGGCCCGTCATTCTTCGTAAACGTTGCTCAACAAACATTTGTAATTGTATTTGGGTAGTCACTTTCCATGTTTCGCACCCATACACCAGTAGCGATTTAACATTCCTATTATATGTACGGATCAAATTTTCATCAGTATATTTTTATTCTTCCGCAATGGGCACAATTCTAGCCATTCACAAAGCGTATCGTCAGAATCATATCAAAGACACACAGACAGTGTCCTTAAGGAATAGAAGTTTTCAACATAGGAATGATACGAGGAAGTACACAAATTTGTGTGTTTGTGGACCAAACAGGATGTACGTTTTAGTTATAATTGGGATGATGTTAACCTTTCGATATGACCTTATACGCTGATAAGGGCAAGAGTCGAAATATCAGGAATCTGTATGACAGCTCATCACGATAGCCCTGGAATGCGAGACCAGCCAGCACTGCCACTGAACTCTGCAGGCCTGTTTGTTATCGTGCGACATCGCGTGTCGTAAGATGGCAAACTGCAAACTAAACACTGATGCACTTTTTGGCGTTGGCAAGGCAAGATCCCATAGAATATATGCCAGTGCAGAACAGCCCGGAAGTATTCTCTTGCTGTTCTAAGAATCGTCAGTTTCCATTGAAACTCCTTATCACGTTGTCATTGGAGCAATCCCAGCAACTTTCAGCCAACCTCATGAAGATTCAAATGTGGCCGGCACTTGATATGTTATATGCGGATCCGTAAAAATACGAACGGCAACAGAATTCGTAAAGTGAGCCAACTTTTTTGGCCATTTTGTCTGGCATTAAAAGTAACAATATGGATGACTGCGCGGAGGGTATGTTCTGAGTTTGGTACTACCAGAACAGGATGTACGTTTTAGTTATAAGTGGGATGATGTTAACCTTTCGATATGACCTTATAGGCTGATAAGGGCTTGTAAAAATACGTATTGCACAAAATTGTAAACGTGACTACGACTGAAAATTACTGTCTTCTGGAATGGAACGCAGTGTAATCGGGTAGAATGATATCAACTTTTCAGAGCAGCTTGCTTGCTGCCTCCGTCTTTTAAGGTTCGAGATGGGCACAGTGGATTCAACCGAACTGTGGTAACCTTCAGATTCACATACCAGATTCGTACCCACCACCGTGATGATCTCAAACCTCACATGACTGCAAATTTGTGGCTCTACGATAATACAACAAGTATCAGCCCGTGCCTTGTGGAGATGGGTTGCGAGGATCTGAAGCAAATTGGTGAGATTAAATGTGAGGACTTTTGTGATCAAGATGGTGAACCGTCTGGTCCCATGAATTGCTTTCATTGCATCAGAAGTGAATGTGATCATGACTGTTGAGTTGGCTAATAATGTTTGTGCAGTTGTCGGTCGTGGTAGGTGGAGAGACTGCAGGAAAGTACTAGAAACATGAAGATTTGAAAGGGCGGCGCCTCGGGGATACAAGCATTGCAGCCTGCCGGGTTTTCATCGTTATTTTTACTCTTCTGCTTATTGTTATTATTGTTATTATTATTATTATTATTATTATTATTACATTATCTCCTTTATGCAGGGTATTCACACTTATATACCTGAAACAAACCATGTTTCTAGGGTACACAGTGTCGCAGCTACTCTGCGCGTACTGTTAATGGTGCATATAACGCTGTCTTCAATATTAAACTCTTTCGTGCTTCTACATTAGCACTTTCCGCAGTGTGTGTGCTGTGCCCAATATAGCTGTTTTCTGTAGTTCCTTGAGTTCGTGCTGTCGTGGTATGCTGCTCAAGTATTTTCTGCATGATTTTGAAATGGTTCCAGTTGCTGCTATTATTACTGGCGTCACCTTTGTTTTTACATTCCACATGCGTTATATTTCTATTATAAGGTCTTTATATTTTAGAATCTTCTCGGCTTCTTTCTTTATCACATTTCTGTCTCCCGGGATTGCTGCATCAATTAGCATGTATGTTTCTTTTTCATTATCCCGGATTATGATGTCTGGTTTATTATTGAGGACGGTTCTGTCGGTTTGCACTTAATGATACCATAATGGTTACCTTGCCGTCTTGATTTGTTTCTACTGATTTATTATTATTATTATTATTATTATTATTATTATTATTGTATGATTTTTCATTGTTTCTTGTATTGGCCACACGGCTGTTGACTCAGCACGTTAATAAACACGAATTGAATTATGATCATCATCATAATCAGCGTTACTGCTATTGCTGTTATTATTCTTCTTTTTCTTCGTCTACTACTACTACTACTACTACTACTACTACTACTACTACTACTACTATGGCAAACTGCACGATATCGGGCCTTGGCCTCTTGAATATTAACTCTTCACCTTTGTCTATCTATTGATCCTCTTTTCCAGTTTCTTGTGCCAAATATCTTCTTGTAATCCTCCTGTACGGTCTCAGTCCATCTTCTTCTAGGTTTTCCTACAGGTTTTTGCCACAGATTGTATTGTATATCTTCCTTGGTATGAGTGTACTATCCATACGTTGTGCCCAGTCCACTGTAGCCCTTTAAAATTAACAACTAATATACATGACTCATCACATAATGTGTATAATTCATTATTAGGCCTATGGCTCATTCTCCCTCAGCCATTTTCGGTTACTGGGTTGTTGCTACTACCTGTTTCATGATTATTGTAATGGATTCCATCTTACCTTTTAAAGTGTGCAGTTCATGTAGATAATAGTTACTTCAGGTCCTTCCTCACAGAAAACACACTGCTCTTGACGGAAATGATGGCTGTTTATTGCGAGAGTCGCACGAAGCACTTAAGTACACGGTGTGGGAGAAATGCAGGGATTATAATGTCGAAGCATGTGGTACATATGCTTACCACTGGGCTTGAATGTTTGGAACGACAAATTGCATTTCCTTGGACACACTCAGGAACGTTGTGTGAGGATCTGTGCTCAGACTTTCCATCCAAATCGGATAAACAGTATGAAAAACAGTTTGCTGTACTGTTCGTGAGGTTTGAACTGCAGACCACTGGTTGCGACGACAGTCTGAATGACCAACTTTGCAGTGGTCTGACTTCCTTTCTTTACTTGAAATAGCGTGGCGTGATATACTCATTAGTCGTGGCGAATCATATTCCATACTGCACAATATGAGTTGTCAGCCGGAATAATCAAGAGTAACGACGTGGGATTTTTGTTTGGCTTCTTGCTTGTTGGAGCTATTTATCAAAAAAACCATACTAATTAATTTGAATATACATTCACAGTGTTTTATGGCCCAACATGCAACAGTAGTTAACGATTGTTATTTTTGTGTTGGCTCGTGTTTACAGCTAACTGTATGCATGGAGCAGAGTCCGGCGTGAGAAGGCGATAGTCTTCATTTCAGGCTTCCGCTGCGATGTTGATGAGCTCTGCGCTCTGCTGCGGTATTGCGCGGCGTCGTGTGGTAATTGTTTAGGTAAACAGTCACCACACGACGCCGCGCAATATCCCAGACGAGCGCAGAGCTCAAGATTATAGTCGTCCAGCTGACCAATACATGTCCTCCGTTTGTAGAACCAGAAAGTTCATTACCGTTTACACAAAATCCCGCAACTGGACGTCATCCTGATCGAACCGCAATTTAGAGTCCAGTCCACATCGTCACATTCTTCATCTTTTAAAGTCTGTTTAATATTATTCTCCCATATTCATAGATCTTCCATGTTATTCTTCCATTAAGGTTTTCCCATCCAAATTTTTCAGTCTTTTCTTCTGTCTGTACTTCGCTCATTCCCTGCCCTTCATTTGGTTAGCCTACGAACGTCTGGTGAGCAGCACAAAGTAGAACCTGGACGCAATGTTACGGCACTGTGCAAACGACCGATTTTGGTGTCTCCACTTGGCATCGTCCGCAGGCGGTACTAGAGGGGTGTCGGGTTAGTTGGTTACAAGACGTTACGTTCCGTGTTGCCAGCTATTAGCCGGACAAAAGCATTGCCCTTCTTAGAATACCGGTACTTCACTGTGGCCCTGTGTAAAATAGGAAACCATGCAGATTGTGGAATGCTTACATTATCGTCGGATGCCGACTGAAGAAATGATATGAGAACGTAAGAACACAAACGCGTGTTTTTAGAAAGATAGGTGACACGGTGCCCTGACATTCTCTGCCCCTCATCTGCCCGTCCTACGACCCCCACTCCTCTTGTACAATAAGCTGCTCACGCATCCGAGTTCCATAACTTAGCGATTCTGCTATACAGAGCCGAGATAGTTCAGTCGGTATAGGGCCTAGGCCGCACGACCGAGGAATGGTCGCGCGATTCCCGGCAGGGACAAGAGATTTTTCTGACCTACAAAATCTCCAGAGCAGCTCTGGCTCCCATCCAGTTAACCATTAAGCCCTTAAAAGACAAAGAAAAGTGAAAGTAATTTCCTATCCAGTGCTTTCCGGTTTCCGAAAGAGCATTGCTTTTTGGAAGGTTTCCAGGCTTCACCCTTTAGTCCTGGTCAGAACATGTAGATGTAGATGAGTGTGGGACATTGTTGGAATATTAATGACATACTCTTTTGAAGAGGAAAATTAAACTGAATAACAAAGATGCGGTTTTTACCGCCCAGTAAACACACTCCGTGTCAGTTATAAAAACATGTCAGATACTGTTGTGGAGGGAAATAATCGCTGTTTGTTCCGAGGTCCATACAAGACGCAGAAGTACACTTTGTGAACAGAACGTAGAAATTTTGAATGTTAAACCTGATGTTACATATAGTGACCACTGGGCACCAGAAAGGCTTGAATGGGTGCCGGGGACAATTTCCTTGGGAGTAAAACGGTCGGGGCGTGAAACTGACCTGACCACTCGTCTCAGTCAAGTACCTCAACCACCCCATTTTCCGTCGTGGTTTGGTGATTAGTTAGGCAGAGGGATCGCGCATGAATTTGAGTAAAACTTGGAGAGTTTTTATGCAGAAATGGGCTGCAAAGGAAGTAGAATGTGAGATGTCTTTACGGCGATGGAGGCGAATATTTTAATCTTCTCACTTGTGACACGTGTGGTCTCGTAGGTGTATGCCGGCGCTTTGGAGGTACTGTACAGCAGTACAGCAGCTCGCTCTCCAGAAGTCTGGTGCAATATGTTTCTCTGGAGCGTCGGTACCCACATGCCTACCAGACTACACTAACGCAGAAGGCTGCAGGAATTGCTCACTTTCCGACATGGCCGATCCTTGTCATCGGGATTCAGGACCATATCTTAATATGAAGACAGTTAATAAAATGTGGCAAAGTTCAGATATTTGGGAATGATGATAGCAAATAAAAATTGCACTCACAATTAAACTAGGAACAGGACACATTTTTGGGAAGTGTTGCTTCCCTTTATTTCCCGTCTGCTATGTGAAATCACAGATATTAAAATAGTATACATACGTGTAATACATATGTATATAATTTTGGTCATAGTTTTGTGTGGGAGCGGAACTTGCTGTCTCATGTTAAAAAGCATGAGATCAGGGTGCTGAGGGGAATGTTTGGATCTGAGAGGGATGAGGCAAGAGGAGGTTGAAAAGCTTGCACAACGGTGACATCATAATCTGTACTTTTCACCAGATATTATGAAGATGACTAAATGAAGGAGAATGGGAAGGGCGGAAAGTTTAGAGCGCATGGGTGAGATAAAATATGTACAAAATGTTGATCGTGGAACCTGAAGGGAAAAGATGGCTTCCGAGGCGCAGATGGCAAGACAACGTTAAAATGATCCTTAAACAAGTAGGATGTGAGGGTGTTAACTGCATTAATGTGGCCTGAGCTAACATCCAGTAGTGGTGGTTCGTGTGAACAAGGTCATGAACCTTCGGGTTCCAGAGAAAACGAGAAATTCCGTGAGTAGTTAGAGACTGTCAGCTGCCGAAGTAGGACTTCACAGATTTAGTATATATTTCCATCGCAATTCAAATTATTCTAAACGTTGCCTAACACATCAAGCAAGCCATCAGCTAAGTTTCGCACTAGTAGAAGAACGTCAGTTTTGTCGTGTCAGGCTAAAGAAGGTGGCCTGTGTTCCAGGCGTTGTCTTCCTGAGACTTGGAATTGTTATACATCGTGGCACATGCAGCTAAAATGGGAGGGGTTTCCCGCATTTATGTCTGTAACTAGTATCTGACAAGTATGGACGCTCCGACTGTGGCTTGTCGATACAGTGCCACTAGAAGCTCGGTTGGAAACGAGATGTTAGGCTTAAGAAAGGCGTCCTCCTCCGTACGGCCTAACGCGATCAATACTGATGGCGGTTTGTATTGTTCTACAGACTGTGACAGTGTATACAGAGATGAATTATGGTTGAAGGTTCTGCTTCAAAGAAACAGCGTGTCCTGAGGGGACAGACGAGATAAAGTTACCACCATATGGAACATGTGTGACATGCAGACCTTATGTTCTATGTACAACTTGGTAGTGACATCTTTCTGCAAGCCACCAAACTAAAGGCCATAACAATTTACTGCCATAACGACAGTTGTGTGTTTCATTTACGGTTTTTGCAAGGAGTTGATGTATACCACATGGATGTGCCAGCAGTAGTGCGTTTGGTCTTTGTATCCAGGCAGCGTTTAACTGCTAAAAGATTACTGTCCTAATCAAACATCAGACGACTTTCTCTGTGCGGGTTCTTATGGTGTTACCTCCTCTTCCTTTACCGACAATCAAACTGTTTTCTTACCAGATCTTAAGTAGGAAGGAAAGGTGAAGTGGCTCAGCGTTGTCTGAGACCTTTCGTCCTAAGGGAGGTGTTCTGGTATGTAATGCCGCGCAGTTTCGTAGATAGTGACAAGTTTCTCAGGGATAGTTAGTGACTTTATTGGAAGGTGGAGGTAGCAGTCCTCTCCGACAAGGCGTTTATCGTCTGCCGAAGTATTCGGTGCCACACCTTCCTTGTTAAAAAAAAGAACTAGTCCTGTGAGATCACTGTGCTCTGTGTGTGTGTGTGCGCGCGCGCCCCATCTCAGCGAATCATTTCACCACTTTTTATAAAACTTGGTACGAACATTGGACCGATCCAAAGATCCTACAGACGGCAATAGCACAATGACTGAAGCGCGAACATAAGCGGTGGCAGCGCCACTAGCGTCACTTAGCTTACACTCCCTCAGTGACGTAACAGATCTTGGAAAAATACGCAACTGTTGGTAATATCTTTTGAGGAATGTAAAATAAGAACATTATGACCCTGCAAAAGTTTAATAACTGATGAAATAAGTATATTTTATACTTATTAACAGTACAGTCACAACCAACACGTACACTTGCAATAGGTATTGCAAGTGTACGTGTTGGTTGTGACTGTACTGTTAATAAGTGTAAAGCATGCTTCTGAGTGTACATACCAACGGGGATGTCTAATATTAAAACTGATGAAATGCTGAAGCTGGGCTTCCGAAATTTGTTTTTGAGGTAGGTAGTAAATAGACCTACACATTGTATATGAAATGTTAGTTAAAAGGCAACAATTGCAAACATGGCAGCGATGCGACTAATTGAGGTTATATCAGACAGACCAGACGTAGACAGGATCTGAACCCACGCAAAGAAGCGTACATAAAAATAATACATAACAGCAGTATGATGAAGCAGTAGATTTTTGTTTGACTAGAAATCTAAGTGACGGGAAAGAAGTCTTTTCGTTTTGCTACAAAGTCCTTATAAATTGGCGGTTCTAACAACCACGCCCCTAAATTGCTCTTTTCAGTGCTGCATTATTTTTTTTTGGCTGTGACACTTCCCACACTGCTTCCGGTTCGACTGAACAATTCAGGAGAAATCGGGAACACCTTTCCATTTATTTTGAAAGAATATGGAAAGAGGTTTGGCTCCTTAGTTTTGGTAACCACATAAATTTGCAGATGTGTATTATCTGCTGCGTTAAAACCGGGGTTAGTTTAGTATAGTGCCTGGTAAAGTGGGATTTCATTCCCAAAAAGGTACAGAAGTTTTATCTTTGTCGTCACTTACGTTATATGTCACTTAGGGGGCGTACGCAACGTCCTATCCAATCGAGGGGGGGAGCGTTGTGTTTAAGGACACTGTCAGTTGCGAAGGCCGTATGTCTGTGGTGGTAGATGAATGAAATATGGATATGGGGCACTGATGGAATGATACTGAGAGGAGAAAACACGTACTCGGAGAAAAATCTGTCCCAGTACTACTTTGTCCACCATAAATCCCACATGGACTAGCCTGGAATTAAATGTGGGCCTCGACGTTGAGGCGTCCGGCGGCTGACCGCCTGACCACTTTTCCCGCTGTGTGCTTAAGTGACCATTTGAGCAACTTTACCGAACCAACCTTCACTGCCAAGCTCCGATGATGAACCATGGATCGTTATTAATAAACAGTTTCACAATGTGTTTCTTGTGTTTTTCTCCCGCTTTCGACAGCAGTGGTCATGGCAAGTGTTGAACACTGAACGGCGCTACTGATGCTGTCGTCTTAGAAGTCAGTATGACAGACATATTGGAATAGTTAAATTTCTTTAAAGTTGCCGGATTCTTTCGAAAATTAGAAGTGGGGACTTGCAGACAACAGATAAAATATTTGTCTTTCCGGAAAGCGTTTTAATATGGAAAACCATGTGGTAGTACCACTAGTTAGACTTGATGGTTTGTGTAATCCGTAGTTTATGTTCTGCGAGGGGAGTTCGTGTTCGTTCATTTCATAGTCTGTCTTATGACTGGTCCGTCGCATTTTCCAAGGCGAGTTCTCCACAGAATGCGATCTAGTGTTTTCGCTTTCAATTTCCAGTATCCTTTCGCTTCCTTAAGTTCATCCAGTAGCTGCGCACATCTTCTGCGTTGTCTTCCCGTCACTTATATCATTCGTTCTGTCTTTCCTTCAATACCGTGTTTTAGAAGGCAGTTCCTACACAAGTTGTGACCAGTCCATGTGTCCTTCCTTCTTTTTATTGTTTGTAGGATACCCTTTCCTCCTTGACTCTGTCTAAAACTTCATTTCTTACAGGATCGGTCTAACTAATCTTCTCCATTCTTCTCCAGCACCACATTTTAAAACTTCCCACCTATTTTCTGATCTACTTTCTGAAGTGTCCAGGTTTCAGCACCGTACAAAGCTATGCTCAAATGTAGATTTCATTAGTTTCTTCTTCAAATTTAATTCCAATTTGCTGGTGAAAAGAGTCTTATTCTTGTTGAATGCTGCTTTTGCCATGACAGTCCTGGATTTAATTTCTCGTGTACATCTTACATGATTTGTTATCACGCTACCTAAATGTTGAAATATTCCACATTCTCCGGGTGTTTTTGATCTACCATAATCTGTACTGGTGACGGTTGCCTCGAGATTCACATTACTTTAGTTTTTTCTGCATTCGTTTCCATACCATAACATCTTCCAATTTGAATTAGTCTGCCAGTACCATTTTTTCGTAGCCAGTGACAGTGACACAAAGTCATCTGCATATTTCATATTTCACAGTGCGAATTACTTGTCCTGTTTTGAAGTCTCGAAACACTTCAAGAGCTTCCTTGGTAAGGCACTCGCTCTATAAGTTGCACGGAGTCGGTGGCAGATATAATCCTAGTCTGTCTACTTTTCCAGTCTGCACACTTCATATCTCTTCTAGTTCCAGCCTCACTTTAACACACTGATGCACGTACAGTTTGCTTGAGCATCGTCTTTCGAGCGAGTCAGTACCAGTTAACGTTAGGATCTGCATTAATTTGGTCCATTTTACACGGTCAAATTTCAGAGTTCGTGTAGGAAGAAAAAAGTTTTCGGATACACAAGGGTATATGTGCCGTTTCGGCGTGCATTCGTTCGGAATGGTCGCGTATAACGCAAACGACACCCGAAGGGTGAGAAGGTTGACAGTGTGAACGTTATTTCGTTGAGCAGTAGCTCTAGAATTGTACACAAAATACGGAAAATTAAAACATGAAGAAATAAACGGAGAGTAAACAAAGAGGACTTCTTGTGAATAAGGGAACTGCCAGTCATAAGCTCCCGTCCTCAGGCAAAACGGTAAGGAATATACTGTCTCAGCTGTGCCTAGCCCCCCGGTTCAGAATAGCTTGTCCTGTAGGATGCAGCTGATTTGGTGCTTCTTTTGCGGTCTTGGCTGTGAAGAGAAGTGATCCTTTCCTCGAAACGTTGTATTAATATTTTATTTTAGACATGGGACGATGGGCAAAGTCCAAAAGAATAAATGATTCTGACCATAACGCTTTGTGATTTTGTTCGAAAAATGCTTGGCTTGAGTATTTGCCAGGGCATCGACTATTCTGACTGATGTTTCTGCTCCTTGTTCTCAGTTCCGTCACGTAAATACGGGGACAGTACCATGAAATTAGGCCATGGTCGCTTACACACGCTTCTCTTTTCAATATTAACTATCATTCCAGCATTCGACGAAGTACTCTGAGTTACGCCGACTGACAGCATTGTTCAATCAAGTACAATAGACGCATTATGGTTCATCGTCGTCTCTATGAATTTTGTAGGCTTATGACATTTAAGATCTCTCTATATGAACCTCAATATGGCACTTCTCTGTCCGTCTTTATTTTGGTCGTTCTAAAGTGTGGGTTTTCCATCTGCCAGTAGCGGCAGGCCGTCTGTTTTTGTTTCTTCCAGAAGATTGTTTTTGAGTTCGTTGGTATCTGTCGGTTGAATTGTATTTGTGTTTTGACATTTCAGTGTTACTAAATTCCTTTTGTAACCTGGTCTAGTGAATCCTGTTAGGGGCCTAAGTACACATTTGTGCTAGCCACAATTTCTGGGATTATTTTTGGTTTAAGATTTAAAATATGGCTACCATAAATAAGTGTTGATCTTGATATGTTTTTACATACGGCAAGTCCTTTCAGTTGACAAAAGTGCCAAAATTTGTTTTACAGTTAATGTATTTTTGTAACTTTATGTAAACATTTCTATTGCATTTCCGAAATTGCGTTTCCTAAATTAATAATATATTTTTACTATATTTAATTGTTTATGTACATGTGTGTGTATATTCCTTCACATTTTAGGCGTTCTGCTACAAGCGAGACTTTCTACATATGAAACTCTTAGTCTGTAGAATTATATTGAAATTAGAATAAAGCGCATTGAAATTTTAACAGGGAATTACCGTCGTCGCCGTCGCCGCCACCACCACCACCACCGCTACCATCACCATCGTCTTTACCAAGAAGTTTGTAGCATACCATTTTCTGGAAAACAATTTACGTTCACAAGCACCTCTTTTGCATGGAAAATAAACCATCATCATCGCGTACGCTGAATAAAGCAGTTTGTATTAGAGCTTTACGTAACTAGGGGATACGCCGCTCCTGCCTGGGCGTGTTTCAACTTGCGCAACCCTCTGCATGGACTACCGTGTGTGAATTTTCTTATGTTTGTGATGTACCCTTATCATACAAAAATTGTACAAAGTTCTGTTATTTTTATGCTTATCCACACATTTCATGAAGCCCTTACGGAACACTGAAATTACTGTTTCACTGAATATGCACGCTATGGACTTCAGTTTTTTTTTTCGAAACACAGCCGCATTTATGTAGAATAACCACACACGCCAGGGTAAGCAGTGTTGATCTAGAGATACGTTGTGAACTGTTTCGGCAAAGGTGTGTACTGCAGTACCGACTCAGCATATCTCCTGTTGTAGCTCTCTCTGTCCTCTTCGGCTCCTATTCGTAACTACTTGAGAGAGAGTAGTTTTATATATACACACAGTAGACTGCTAATTTGAAGCAAAGAGGATTTCTCAGTGTGTGTGCGTTACAAGCATCACATGAGGAGGCCGTGTGTTTCCTTCTGTGCGTCATCAACACAGATGACAGTGGGGTTCCGGAGGTCATGCACGATGTGTTGTCCTTGAAATCCCCCCTCCCGGCGGTATATCTGTCTGTGTCGGGCGCCTGAAGCACATGTCCAAACGGTAGTGTTCTGTGGTCGGAGAAGATACACTGCCGCTGTTAGTGTTCTCGTTTGGTGGCTGCGAGGTGTGGAGCTGGTTTGTGTGTTTGTGTGTGTGAATGTGGTGTGAGTTTTCCAAGGCGCTTCTGGTTGGAAATCGTATAATACTGTAGGAACAATGAAAATTTTCTTTGTTTATTCGTGTAAAATGAGTTTTATTCGAGCATTTGGTTGCAGTAGTGATCAGATTATTTTGGAAATTGCTGGAGTTAAATTGAAGGGCAAACACACACACACACACACACACACACACACACACACACACACACCATATACCTGGAAATTTAAGGGCACCGATAACTAGATTTGCTTAATTTTGTTGCGTGTGCACATTTCCTGTTGGGTCCTGTTTGCTGGAATGCCTGCTGCAGTAACATGTATAAATGTAAGCGTGTCTTTGACGCTTGTGGTGGTCGGTGCTGGTGGGATTTATTATTGATATCCCTTCATTAAATACTATTAGCTTGATCAAAACAGGCGGGGCGGGACATGCATTAGGCTGAGAAATGAGAAATGCCTACAGAATTTTAGTATGAAGATTTGAAGGGAACAGACCACTTACGAGACCTAAGCATAAAAGAAGACAATGCTAAAGTGGATGTTCAAGAAACACCGCGTATGTGTGGGATGGTTTGTTCTGGCTCTGTGTTACGGTTACCGACAATTACGACCATGTTAGCACTTTTGGGTTGCACAAAAGTGATGAACTTTCTTGACAAGCTGAACAGCTGTTAGCTTCTCAGGAAGGCCGATGTAGTGTAAACAGTGCTGGTTACTGTAGCACTCATCGGGACCAAAAATTTGTTTTGTGGAAAAAATAAAGGGTTGTAAGGCTGTTGGCAAAAAGATGTGGAAAGTGAGTGTAAGCCTCATGTCTGTCCGTCCGCCTGTATCCGGTCGACTTCCACCAGAGGGGTTTTCGTGAATTTCATATTTGGGATTTTTACAAAATTTTGTCGACATATTAAGGTTTCAGTTAAGTGGGACAAAAATAACACACTTTACACAAGACCTACCTACGTTCATAATCTGTTTCAGTAATTGGTCTTAATAATTGGAGCAGTGTTCTCAAAGATATGCAGTGAGGCAGAAGAACCCGTTTTATAAGTGACACGAACTGTTGCTTTTGTGAGGTACGTGCTGAGGCTGAAGAAAAGAAGAGCAGCGAGACTGGTCGATTTCAAACGTAGAATATTGAGTTTTGAGAGACTGTAAATCTCCTTAGTTGCGATATCTCTATGATGATTGATTGTACATCTGTTGCTAAGACACGAAGAAATCTGACAGTGTATGTTAAAGTGACCGCCGTTTGCTACAAAATATTCCATAACCCAACAACTCGGAGTATTAAATGGTGCAGACGCGCCATAAGTATTTCGTTCTGTGGACGTTTCCTAACTCGTTTTTTACGAAACCTCGTGGTATACGAGGGCTATTCGGAAATCAACATCCGGTGGGCTGTTAAAAAAACAAGAAAGAAGGAAAAGTATTTTATTATATACAAAAGTTAGCTACATACGTAGGCTACTTCTTGAGTTACTCACCCTCTGAATTGGGGCACTTGCCGTAGCGTTACACGAGTTTCTGTGTCCCCACATCAAAGAAAGTTGCCGCCTGGGAGCTGAGCATCCATCTGGCACAAAACCTGTGGTAGCCAAGTTTCTTATGACAATTTCGTACAAAACCGTTCGAGAAACTTGAGAGAATTCCAGTGAAAGTTGAGAGATAGTGAATCGCCGTCGCTCGCGAACCAGTTTGTTGATTTCCGAATAGCCTTCGTACATAATAATAACCACAGACTTCGGTTAAAGAAAGTGGGTTTAAACTTACTGCGTTGTACAGAAATTCACGTAAAGCCGGTTCGTAAGTTATGAATAGCAACAAACGGAAGCGGTTTCTGAACTCATCTGCTACTTCCGCTGTCATTAATAACAAAAAGTTCCCTTACGATCAAGGGTTGGTAGAGGGGGCATACAGGTGGCAAGTTGTGACATAGAGAGGGGACTTAACAGAAGCCTGCAGGCAGCACAGAATGATGTGCCACATTTCTGCAGCGAAGTCAGTGTACTATGTGCTTGCGAAACTCATTTCTCAGTGCGAGTTCGATACATGATGTTATGAAAACAAAGTGCCGCGGACATTATACGTAGTAGGTCTGGACTGCCCGAGTTACGGACGAAATGCAATTCATAGCCAGTGGTACTGTTGGTTGTTTAACTGTAGACGTTGAAAGCCTGATGTTCTTAGGGTGTGCAAGAGGTTGTGCTCTTCGTTATGAAGGAATTCTACCCGCGAATTTTATCCGCGTGACGTAATTTCATGAATTATGTGGTAACAGTTCCTTCACACCAGTGTTAGGCCACGTCTTATTAATTACCAGCGATGTGCCCGTCACATGACACACTGCCATAATTTTCACTGTGCCATCAGTTTGTGCTGTGTTTCATTATGTACTCGGTGCTGTTTCTTCTGCCTCGTACCGCACAGAGAACATTGTTGCTTTATATAGGTGATGCATGGTTTGTGGACATTACATTAGACGGTGATTTCCTAGGTATTTTTCATAAACAAGTTTTTATCAACGTGGGTTCTCTTCTCGGTGGTTGTGGTGCTACAGGTGTTTTTACTTTCGCAAAGGCACTGCTGTGAACCGCGCAGCACATCGCACGGAGTTATTCACAACCAAGCGGCGAGGTGTGTTGCGGCTGAGGGTGGGATTTGCAGATACCTGCTATAGGCTGAAGTCAGTAAACTAAGGGCAGTTTGTGTCATAAAGTTACATTTACACATTAAATTTATCAGTGTGTTTATCCTTTTATTCCGTATCTTTTCAATAATCTTTACCTGTTATTCTAAGATTCAAGAGGCCATAAATCCGTAACCGTTCAAAATTGGACACATGTTTATATGAACTTTTTTGATCACAAAGACATTGGGAATCATCTCGTACAATAATTTCCGCAAAGCATGTATCACTGTGTATAAAGTGAATGCATTTTTTAGTGCTTCCCAATTTTTGAAAGAGCAGTGCTTCTTAAAGGTTCTAAGGGTTTACCAGTTTGCCCTTTTTGCAAGAGCAAGATGTAAATGAAGATACATTTTTATGCAATGTGGCTTGAGGGTGTAGGGTGAATGGAGGTAAAGCTGTGTGTGATGAATAGGAAAGGACTGAAGAAGCAGCGTTTTGATTGGTTTGAGGATGCTTTTCGACTGTTGGCGTGACATGACAGGGTAAATCTCAGGGTAAGAGGTGCCACGTCTAGGATTCAAGTCGGGCGCCTCCCAGATGTAGTTCACGTTCCGTTGCACTCACTATCCGACCTGACAGATTCTGGTTTAGGAGGCCTACCGTATGAGTACTTTCGTTTTTATTGCCTGTTCTGTGAATAATAAACTCTGGAGCTACAAACGGACCGCCGACAGTGGTTGGCAGTGTATTGTTGTGACAGAGTTCAAGTGTTTTGTGAGTTTCGTCTGGTTGAAGACGAAAGTAAAAGAGACGTGGTGTGTGACATAATTACTTCTACTTAGTAGTAATGTGCGAAGTTGTGGTGCGAACAAACCAGCGGGCCGGTTTCCGTAGACGAGCTGTTGTTTTCTAAAGAACTTTGGAAGTTCCCAGTGTTGCATTACGTTCGTGGAAATGCCCCCGACAGTGAACCCGGTAGTGTCGCGAAGAAGGGCCGTGCAGTGGAGGAAGCGCCCTGGACGACGTGAATCGCTGCTGGCTCCCACTGGTGGTGGTTCCAGGAAACGTTCTAAGGGAAACTTTCGCACGCGACGATGGATTGGTTGCCTGGGCTGTACGTCGCGACGCCTTTATGAGGTGCCATCCAGCGCCATCTCCAAGTTTAGGTTCGACGCTATCCGTCCTGCGATTCCAAACAGGTAACGTACTGAACACTGTGTAGGCAATGTATACTCGTTACCTGCAGCAATAGCCTGTGGAACCAAAGATTTAAAATTTGCTTGCTGACATGTCAGAATTAAAATCTGTCACGGTTGGCGTGGTGGTTGAAGGATTTAGAGATACTAATACAAATAACTGTTCTCTCGTTTAGTATTAGGGTGTAGCTTCTGACCTGTTAAAAGACCTTGTAGATAAGTAATGATCAAAGAAGAAATTATTGTTGTGACCGTTATCCTACACGTGGTCAGTTTTTGGCCAAATGAGACGGTATTCACACTTACATACCTGAAACAAACCATGTTTCTAGGGTATACAGTGTCGCAGCTGCTCTGCGCGTACTGTTCATGGTGCACATAACGCTGTCTGCAATATTAAACTGTTTTGTGCGTCTCATTATTATTATTATTATTATTATTATTAGTCTGGTGAGTGAGAACGTAAGTAAACAAGAACTGAATTGAATTAGTGGTACGTGCGGTAACTGTTTTGTCACACTGAATACTCGTACATGGATTCTACACGTCGTCTGTATTGTACGAGTTGACTACCTCGTAAAGTGGATAACATGCAACGTAATATGGGCACAGTGAATTAACCACCTTCACACACGTAGGCCGTACATATAATTATTGGTATTAGTCGGTAGTAGGGAACCTGAATTGCAGTAAGTGCTGAGGAAGCAAAGTATACGTTCGCGTCTCATGAACAGAATTTAAAACAAATTCGCAACAAAAAAGGCAGGTAATGAGTCTTTTGAATGTGCGGAGGAGTTAAAGTATTTGGCAAAAACTGTGACAAATCAAAATTGCATGCTTGAAGAAATCAAAAGCAGATTGTACGTTGGAATGGCTACTACCATGCGGTCCAGGTTCTTTTCTCTTCCAATTTGTTTTCCCAAAATGTAAAGGTTAAAATGTACAGAAATATAATTTTGCCTGTTGCTTTATATGGGTGTGAAAATTGGTCTCTCACATGGGCTGAGGGTTCATAAGGGGCACGAGGTAAGACGATACCGGAGCCTACTGCATGAGGAGCTTCATAATTTGCACTCCTCACCAAATATCAATCGCGTGGTCAAATCAAGCATAATAGTATGGGCGAAACATGTGGCACGTATGGGGGATAGGAGAGGTACATACAGGGATTTGGCGGGGAAACATGAGATGGGACTGCTTGGAAGACAATAAACCTAGATGGAAGGATAATATTAAAATGGATGAAAGAAATGGGACGAGAGGGCGTTGACTGCACCGGTGTGACTCAAGATAGGGACAAGTGGTGGAGATGGTGAATACGTTCTTGTTCCATAAAATGCGGGAATTTGACTAGCTTGGGAACTGTTGGGAACTGTTGGGAACTGTTGGCGTCTGAAGAGGGACTGCTCCGTGGACTTAGTCAGTCATTCAGTAGCTCTCACAGTACATTTTCGAATGATCATTCATATTGAGCAGGTAAATGGTGTAGAAGGAAGCAATGTGGGCCTAATTTGATGTACTATCGGTATGCTACTGTCGGAACTGAGGAAAAGCACGAAAAACCTTGTAACATACGAACCCAGGGCATTCCGAACACGACGTATGAATCTGCCCTTCCAATCACGACGTTTTAGAGAGTCGTTTAGGTAGGTACAAACAAGCTATCATCCGACGACGGTAGGTCAGGTTGGGCTTGGACAGATACTTGGGGGGGGGGGGGGGGGGGTGTGAATTCCGTGGTTTCTTCATAACAAAGTCAAATTTAGTAAAGCTGCCTCCATGCTTTGTAGCTGAGGTGTTTTCCTCGTCTGAGGCACACACATACATGTATGCAGACTATGGAATGCGCTGCGTACCATACCGATGTGAGGCTGATCCAAATCAAATATCCAGATGAAAGTTAAATACACTTCGCTTCCCTCGTTACTAGCACTGGCCCCACCCTGCGAGCCGTGACGCACAGCGCTGCTCGCCGCACCCTGTCTTGTATTGAAACTCTGTTCGTGTCTTCAGGAGCGTCACGTCTCTGAATACGAACATGATACGTATAGTGCAGACTGTGTTCGGTGGATGGCCGTGTGGCTTACCACGCGTACAAGAGAGTTAGAAAAAAGAAAGAAATAGGCGGTTTTATTTGCGGTTTATTTAACGACGCTGTCAGTAGCTGAAACTATATGGCGTCGATGGTGGAAGAAATGTGAATTAGTTGGAAAGGATGAGGAAGGCAGCGGTCGTGGCTTGGTTTGATCAGCTCAGTCACAGTCAGCCATTTCAGGCTCTCACATGGATGACTGTGAAGGTAACCACCTTCTGGGACGCGACACCGTGTACTCTGGTAGATATATACCGGCATGTTAGAAGAGCCTTATGGTGGCGTCAGTGTACGTCTGCCTGATGATGGAGGCAGGAGGGCTCCCTGAGACTGCGGTACAGATGCACCTGACTACAACGTGTCACATTGGGAGGATGACTACCTTCATAGTCGACAACCCGGAAGACATACAGTTTTTTTCCGTCACGGTAGTTGGTGTTTTGGCAGAGATTCTAACTGGGCACCTTCCAAATACAAATGTGAAACTTTGCCACATGAGCTACGTGGGTCGTAGGAAGGTGGAATGGAAGTGACAAACACAGGAAAAAGAAGAAGAGGAATAGAAACAAACACGAATACAGACGAATTGAATGAGGAGAGGGAGTGAGAAAAGAAAACAGAAAGAAAGGCATGAACAACAAATGATGAAAGACTGAAAAATAATGGACTGGATTGACAAGTAAGAAAGCAATATATAAATAGACAAAGACATGCGGAAGAAAGGGTGATGATAAGACACTGAAAGAGGAATAGGGGCATAAAACGAAAAACGTGATAAAATACAGACAAAATGCAGGACTGGTGTATAGAAATCAGTAAAACAGAAGACAGGAAGAAGCTGGAACTCAGAAGGCAGGGATATAAAACAGAAGAGAAAGAAAGAGAGAGAGAGAGAAGGATACGTAGTGCGTAAGCAAAAGAGATAACAAAAGGAAGGGATAAAGGAAAGAAGGAAATTACTAATTATAAGTAAGAACAAATAACATGTTGTACAGAGGAACTGAGCTTGTAACGACCAATTGTAGTAAACCTCGTGGTTTTTATTTTGAGCTTGATGCATAACATCACTCTCATTACAGCTGTGTGTATGTACTGAATATTTCCTTCATCATGTAAAGCACAGACAAAGTGTGCGGTAATGTGTCGTCCACGTACTTGCATTTATAGTTAAACCTCAGCATGACTTGGTGGCAACATCTGCAATCAGTCTAATTCTTCGCTGCAGTAAACACGTTATCCACCACGCAACAGGGCGATTTATTTCTTCAGCGCCTTGAAGTTTGGTATTTCTTCAAAAGGTAATCACCAACGGGGAACCAGCCGGCGGCCATTTGTTGTTTCCTTCAGCGTACCAGGCCATTTCTGTGGGACAGTTTCGTTTCGACATTGGTTGCGTGGGTGCTCCATTCTGCTGGAAAAGTTTCTGGCGGTATGAATTAACATCATAAACACAAAGTATGTAGCCTGCAGGATGTGACAGCAGAACACAAACACGTCGATACGTTTAGTGTTCGCATGGACAGTCTTCACTCCAGATGGTAACTTATTGGCTGTTCATGTTGCTTGGCAAATCAAATGTAATCACGACACTGAAAATGAGATTTGGTGACACTGAACAACTAACGAATGGTTTTCTCGATGGGGGAGGGTGCGTCTGGAGAAGCTACAAACCCCTAATTGCACTGCTTACCAGAAATTCCGCACCAAGTATTAAACATGTTGACCAGATCCCGCCACTAGTCCCGATACTGAGCCAGATTTATCCAGTCCAAGCCCTTTCATTCTGTTTGTTTTCGATCCATTGTAAATATTACACTGGCATCTACGCCTAGGTCTTCGAAGCTTATCCCACCTTAATGTTTCACGACGAATAGAAATTGTGAAGGTCCTTATCATGTAATTTTCTGCAAGTAAAGCTATCCCATTACTGCCGTGGACAGCCCGTTAGGCTTCCAGAAGTTCTGCACAATCAGCACATGAAGTTGCCATCCCTACGCAACGGCCGCTTCCCCCCGGCCCCCCGCCCTGCCCACAGTGTCACTACCCAAAAAGCCACAATATGAAAGCTGAATAAGATAGTCTGCCTTTTATGCCATGTACACAGGCCTAACCTATGTAATGTCTGATGAGAGAATCGATAGTTTTATTATAGCAGCGTGTGGGACTTGTATTATATGGGACTAATGCAGGCCAAACTCAATTCAGCCTTCCGTGTTGAATGCAGAAACCCTTCTCAATACTGCTAGAGCTTATAGAAATTATTTTTGTACCTGTGGGTTTAACATGCTGTCAAACGAGCACGACATCCACTTTGCAAAAACTCAGAATAATTATCCTGTTAATTGTAGACGACAGCCTTGCGGCTGGAAGTGAACTTCCGTGTTCTCGCTAGCGTTGACTAAGGGCCCTGGAGAGTGGAAATAGTGGGAGCTGGACTTGGTTCTGGCGAAGCATTGCACTTGCAGTACTTCGGTGTTCTAACGTTAAGATCATGGAGATTCAGGACGACCGACAAGTACACGTTAAACGCGTTCCCTCTGTTCAACGCAGAGTAAGTAACTACTGTGGTCATGCGATGACCGTGGGTCATGCCAACAGCCAGTATTTGCACTGTGCGTAAGAGGCCGTTCATTGTGCTGAACAGTTCTGCCAGTTTTGTTACAAGTTTTTGGCGCCTTCACAACAGAATGTCGCAAAAGCAGATAAGCCTATATCATTTTCACCGTGTCTGCCTTGCCGCATGTAACAGCTCTTAGACGTGTGAACGGATTTTCGTGAAATCTGATATTGGGAGGGTTAACTCTTCGCATACTCCCCAGTGTTTGCTAAAAAGCGGACAAACTTAACGGACGGTTTACATGACAATTTATTTGCGTATCTGCGCGTATCTCGAGCGTAGCTGTACGTAAATGCATAAATACGGTATTTATCGGCGTGAAATTCGCTTCGAAGGAAGTTGTTGAGAGAACTGAAGAACTTACTGCTTGTCCAGTACACTTCTTCCTCAAATTTTACCGTTTGCGACGCAATTAAACGAATGGGATCAAAGGCGCCGCAGTTGATATGCCATGCATACATGTCATAACTAGTTGTGGACTGAATTCCGATAGTGAAACATATGTTGTTCGTGATTTCTTCTTAACAACATGGAGCACATGAAATAAACCATTGCAAGTTGCATGCAAAATATATGAGTAAACACATAAATGAAATTCCGCAAATTTATGTTATTAAAATCTATAGTTAATTTATTATTGATTATACATCTTAATCTATGTCAGGTGAACAGTCTGGCTATGTTACAAACGGTGGCGCAAAGTAACGCCGACGAACGTTCAGGGATAGTAGAAGGGACCAAAATAAGAATTCTGAGATCAGGAACTTGTGTCCGGAAACGTCTTGGTTCGACGCATTGGAGCCTGAAAGTCGCGCAAGGCCTTCGTCGGTTGTCGTACTTACCCCTTCTTCCCCTAGCCGCATAAGCTGTGCTGCTGCGGGTTGAGTGGGCCAGGGCTGGGGGAAGAAGGGGTAAGTACGACAACCGACGAATTCCTGGCGCAAATTTGACGCTTCCCTGCGTCGAGTCAAGGCCTTTGGGAACATAAGTTCTTATCTCGAAATCCATATTCTGGTCCGCTCTGCCACCACTGTAAGTCTGTCGGTGTTAACCTGGTTCCACCCGCGACAACCGACGAATGGGTGGTGCAAATTTGACGCTCCACTGCGTCGAACCAAGGCGTTTCCGGACATAAGTTCTTTGTCTCAGAATTTTTATTTCGGTCCCTTTTACCATTCCTGAAAGTTTGTCCGTGTCGCTGTTCTACCCTGTACGGTGTCGGTCAGAATATGAGTTTACAACGCTTCTTGGTTTTGAGCTCTAATAAGAGCAGTTCAGAGTTAACTCTACTGTTATGCCGCTAATTGTCCACATAGTTCACGCCACATTCGAAGCATTTATCATATCCTGGAACGAGCTTTTCTGTTCCCTTTTTGATGGAAGTCCGTGTCTTATGCTATCAGCCATCGTGTCACAGCTGTTTCAACCGCGGGTCCATCTTAAAATTTGTGGTTGCCTACATTTTGCTTCTGCGCTGGAAACGACGAAATCACTCGGCGCCACATAGAGGCTGTAAGTGGGATCTATCAGGGGTTTTAGGTAAGAAGTTATGCGCCATGTACCCAAACTTATTTTCTGATCGACCCTCTTATTATTGAGGGAAGATACTTGAATATTGATTTCCAGTATGTACATAAAACACAGCAGGACGGTGCTGTTTGGAACGACCGTTTATATATAAGGACTGAAATCAGTATATTCCGCTCTGAGTGTAGCCCCATGTCCTTTCGACAAAGTTCTGGGTCTTTTGTTTCTAGTATAACCGCGGCTGACTTGCAAACCAACAGTGAGTCTTATTCAAAGCTTCAGGGTACGTGTTTCGATTTGCAGTTTAAATAAAAAGTGTGTATAAGGAATTAAGGCACAAACAAATACAGTAATAGTAGCCGAAAAGAAGTGGGAAAAATAAAAGAGCTCGAGATAGTAGATATTACTGTTTACTGCAGTATATTCTGAAGTTGCTACACAACAAAGAGATGCTCCAAGAGCAGCTGCATGAAAAGCACAAGGAAAAAAAAAAGGGAAAATGTGCACGCATAGGCCGTAGATTGAACGGGTAGTGACGTCACCCCTCCGCTTACATCACTTCCGGTTTTAGACTTACAATATTTGGGCGCTTGATTTTTGTTGTGCAGGTCGTACTTAATTTCCAGAAACTACAAATTTAAGTTAGTTCATCTCTGTACTTAATTAAGCATCACACCGTGAAAACGTATGGGGTAACTACTGGGCGTACACCTTTACGCATTTTTAACCTCGGCACTTGATGGACGCGGATGGTCAGCTTTACGACCCGGTGGCTTTATCTCCAGTGTCCAGTCCATTGTTTAGGATGGGACGCAGGGTGGACCTAACAGTCTGTCTGAACGCTGTGGAGGATAAACAAATCTCTGGCCTTGCCGTGAATGGAGTCCCTGTTACTCGGTCGTTCATCCTGCACCATAGTCATTACTCAGACAGCAACAGCTCACACATGAGCTGACAATATCTTTAACGTCCTAAACATCGTGTTAATGAAGTTGGAAAACGGCATGGCATCAACGCGCTGCAGTTGGCAATCCTGGTCCGTCACCTTCTCGGCGTATCGTCATTATACAACTATGATCGGTATGCAGTCGCCGGGCGGGCGGATAAGTTACGTCACTTTTGATAGCCCCACAGGTGAGAGCCGGATGTCACTTAACACCTGTGACTAGCCAAGAAGTAAAAAGTCGTGGTATTTCGTTGGGACGTGCTTTCCTGTTTGAAGTTTTAACGTGTGGAGATAGTTACATGGCTGTCTTACGGGATCTGGCACCGTACAGTTTTTTTAGAGAGGTACAAGCGTTTGGGAGGGGCTTGTTGTGTTCCGTGTGTTATTTAATGACGCTGCCAGTTGCGCAGATTATGCAGCATCGGTGATAGGTTAATGAATGAGTATGGAGCCTTGGTGAAGTAAATGATACTGAAACGGGAAAATCGAAGGACTCGAAGACGGAAACGTGCCTCTGTGCCGCTTTGTACACAAAACTCTCACACGGACTGGCCTGAAATCGAACCCCGGCTTCCGCGGTGTAAGAGCCATGGCGCAGCTCCGAGGAGCTCGTTGCCATCATTTTCGTGATAGACTACACGGCGTCGTGTACCAGAAAAGTGCCGCCTTCATAGTCATCATGAAACCCTCAGAACTCTTTAGATGTTTTTCGACAAAAACTAGAAAACTGCATAATTTGTTAGTCTCGACATTTCTGTGTTCACAAGGAACAGCAACCTGCATGATCGATCTCCATCAATATCGGCAAATTAATTTTGTCGAGCCATTTTAATTTTGCTTGTGATTCATTTTAAGGGCCCTTGAAGGGATAAAATGAACTTTTACGTATGCCTTCTGTGACGCAGTCTTGTTTTATGGTCTGGCATAGGAGGTCAGCAGTGTTTCGGAAGGACATACTGCCTGTCTGTTCGAGATAAAATTGAGACAGTTTGGAAACATGGCTGGTTATGCGAGAAAATGGGGAAAGAAATGCGTAACATAGGAGAAAAATAGCCCTACTGCCTGCATCCGATACTGAAGGTTGAAGCAGCACCTTTCCCAAAAAAGAATTATTCTCCTACTATCGTGCCAGAAAGTCGCAAGCTAAATCTGTGCCACGATGGAAACCTGAAATGTTACACATCCGAGTCCTTTGACGAATGTTGGTGATACTCGATAAGCGATATGTCTGTCAGCTCTATGCACGTATTACTATCTGTGACATTCATTCGTTTTAATGTGTTTAAAGGCCCCATATTACCAGGGCCCTTGAATGCATTTTTGGACTGTCTAATGTAGTATTCAGTCGACAAGAAGTGTTAGTAAAATTTGTAGGGATGTAGTAAGAACACGCTCCTTGCTGTGTATCAGCACATACGTAAACCTAAGTAATTTCAATAAACTCACTAGCGTAGGATCCTTATTTTGTTCAACGAATATAGTTTAACACTTCACAGAGCGTCGGGCGTGGAGACAGGCAGCGCATCCATCGCCGCTATTCCAGTTTGCCGTGAGTCGGACGGCACATGTTGCAGTGTATGTATTGCAGTTACAGGTAGGTGTTTGCCCGCCGTGCTTAAGTAGATGTTCGGCAAGTTTCAGTTCAGTGTATTACAGGTAATGGTAGGTTTTTGCTCACAATATTTAAAGAAAGCTTCTGTATGTGTTAGTGGAATGCGTTTCTTTATTCTCGTAGCCCTTTCTTTTTCTTTGGTGGGGGGGGGGGGAGGGGGGTGGGGGGTGTTGGAGAAAAATAGATCACGTCGTTTACTATGTCCGCTGCCCCTGATCATGCACTGGTATATTAAAGTTGTCCCTGTGCTTAATTAAGTACCGTTCCATAAAGAGTTGTGGGGTAATGGAAACGCAGCTTTACGCATTTTAACGTTAGCGCTGTGTGGGAAATAAGTGATGAACTTCACGCCTCCCCCCCCCCCCCCCCGCCTTACACTTGCTTCCGGTACCTGTTGAATAGGAGGCAGGGTGGGGGCGAGAGACGATCTCGACTCTTAGTGCAGAGAAATATCTCGTTCCGTGTAGAGAGTCGAACACTGAATTCGCGGTCTTCTAGTTTACATCCGAGTCACGGCGTGTCATGTTTCAGTCGAAGATAGATATTAAAAAGTAATATGAAAGTGGATTGGTGTGTCCGGGATGTGCCCCTTTCGTGCAGTAGCCTGTGTGACTGATACTGGCACACAGACAGGCAGGAAGTCAGATACGGTTGGCGTGGTTCTTGTATTGTACTGTGACACTACAAATTGGCAGTTAACCGGCCGATCTCAATTTTAGGTTCGATCGAACTTAACCTTAGCCGATTTCCACAAAAAAGTATATGGAAGTTTTGCTATGGCAGCCCACTCCGAAGCCATAATTTTTTAATTTTCTACAATCTGTACTAAGAGAGACTCGCAAAATTATGAGGTGGGATGGGCACTAGCGAAAGTAATTTCACGCACCTGAAATGATAGTATGATAGTCGCGCTTGAGAAAAATAGGCATCTGCGGCTCTTTTCATTTCCGTTATTTTGTATAACGTAAAATAATAACATGGCGATATTGGAACGTTTCTGTAGCTGTTTTCTTGATGACGGTAACCAGTGACCCACGGGACCTAGGTACCTGAACTTGGGCATGGCGATAGACGATAAACATATTATCAGTTATGAATGGACTTCTGTTTGTAAGTCGACAGTTATCGGCACAGAGACGGTACGAAAATTTCTGAAGCTATTTCCAACAAGTTTTAACGTATAGCCCTACAGAATCTGTACTCGAATCACAAGTTCTTACACAAGTAAAATAAAAGTACACCAGTAAGAGTAATAAATCTGTCGGCGTAGAACTCCTGTGTAAAGAACAGTGTTCAGAACTGCTTGTTGCACTGTGCAGTGGTTGACACTTGGGGTTATCATCCATGAGCGGAGTCCTGTCGAATGCTCTGCGGTTATTTTCATCAGAACTCTACGTAGTTAGTTTTTGTAAGTGGGAATAGCGGAACACAATGAGCGGTGAGTTTGCACTTTCCAGCTACATCTGTACCAGAATCCCAGCTGTTTCCAATCGTTATAAAAGCAGCTGAGCGAAACAGCGTTTAGTTGGACCGCTCAGGCGGAAGACCTTCGCCCCGTGACACCATTCTTTGGCGACAGCGGCGCTTGTTTTCTAGTCCCACTAATTTGTGGAATCAAACAGAAAAGGAATTTCCAATTTGCGCTCGTGGGAAAACAGTGTAGGCCCTACTTAGTTCGTTAAAGATTTTACGGGACATTTGGATATTTTTGAAAGTTTTAGAGTATCCGGACAGTTTTCGGTGTCGTTCTGATTATTTCCTTCTCGTACGTAACACGTGCATCAGTTGTTCGAAGTGTGGTCTGTGAAATATCCAGTCTGGCAGGGGCCCTGTGGCGGT
Organism: Coptotermes formosanus; assembly: GCA_013340265.1. Classification (NCBI taxonomy): domain Eukaryota; kingdom Metazoa; phylum Arthropoda; class Insecta; order Blattodea; family Rhinotermitidae; genus Coptotermes; species Coptotermes formosanus. The sequence continues at coordinate 451,028 of BLKM01000783.1, read as the reverse complement.
CTTGTTCTTAATAACACGATACTTGGTCAGTTTTTAGTTTCTCATGCATAGTAAAAAGGAAATGTAATCACAAAAATTAAATATTGTATACAGTTATAAATAAATAAAAAATACTCCCCGTTTTGGTGTTAACGAGTGAATAATTAACGTCGGAATCTGAGTTCCATCAGCGTAAAATATTTCCTGCAAAGGAAGAAATTTGTTGCTGAGCTGCAGCGTGTAAGAAGCGAAGGAACGTCTGCAATGCAGCTAGGCGTGAGACGGCTGAGACAGCGGCGGGGGGTGCAAACCTTGTGCATGTTACGTGGACTGTGCTGACGCTAACGGATTTCCTCGTCATCGGTGCAGGCCGTGACGTGATCACACTGAGGACTTCTGAATGAAATATGTCGAAATAATGTTAACTACAGTTCGTACTTCACAGTAAACATATTGGTTGTCCACTGCAAAGACCAACCGGTTAAACCTGCTTAGAGAAATGCGCCTAATCATTATTCTGAGGATAGTACGAAATGCGTAAGCATAACCTGTCGTCTTCTGGTTGTTAGAGCAGCTGGTTCCACGCTCGCGTAACGATACATGTCGGCTTATTGTGAGCTAGGCTTTCAAACGGTTGTACTTGCTTCCTGGTTATAAGAATTCTCTAATTGTTCTAAATAAAAGTGTTCTGTTATTTAACGACATCAGTTGCTAAGATAATGCAGCATTGGTGACGAATGAACGAGCGTAGAGAACTGATGTAATGATACGGGCACTTTGTTCACCACAAATGCCTCAGGATCTGCCCTGGGATCGCAGCCGGGCATCCGGTGCGAGGAGCCGGCTGCTAACTGCATGAACCATTGCATGGCGTACGCTGAATAAAATATCACCTCCACAGTGCCAGGAATATGACGTGAGCCTACGAGTGTAGCTCATAGCTGCGCCGGTAAATACATCGTGTATTCTTAACATGTGTCTTCTTTTGTTAGAACTTTACGAACTGCGGTTATGTATAGGCATGCCCGAAGCTTCAGCCACTCATATGGTGTTCAGAACTTCAGATTAGAGGTTCTTACAGCTGTTATTGCGACTACTGATGTATGCGGTGTGACGCCGTGTAGTCTGTAGAAACTTAGGTACGTTCCTCCGAAACGTGCTTAAGTTTCTAAAATACTACACGGCGTCACGGCCAGCATTATTGTTTTTAGTTTTCGCAATGCAAACATAAGTGGTAATTCAGGTACTTCCTGGTGATGCAGTTGTGAAGCACTAGCGATATTGTTATGCGTAAAGACAGGCACGGACATAGTCGTCTTTCATTGAAACGAGCCGGAAAACTTGACCTCGTTATACAGGCCCTCGCCAGTTTCATTCCAGTGTACACAGTTTTTTTCTTTCAGTGGTCTGAATGGGTATGCAGCTTTGTCTCTTACATTACGGGAAGAGTAAAGGCCGAAGATGTTCGAGACTAGGGTGCTGGGGAAACGAATAATTTGACCCTAAGAGGGAGTAAGTAATTAGGCAGGAGAAAATTGCATATGAGAAGCTTCGTCTTTTGTACACCGCATCACATATTCTTCACCAGACCAAATCAAGGAGGGTGTGGATAAACAGGGGAGAGGAGAGTTGCATACCGGGCTTCAGTGATGAAACCTCAGAGAAGTAGCCCACTTGGAAGACCTGAGAGTAAATGCAAGAATAATATTAAAATGAATCTTCAAGAAATAGGATGGGTGTGCGTGCCCTGCATTTGTGTGCTCAGGATGTAGGCGTAGCGAGTGCTGTGAACACGGGAATGAACCTTTGTGTTCCATAAAATACGGGGAGTTGGTTTACTAGGTGAGAAACCATTAGCTTCTCGAGAAGAATTCTGCCCTTTGGACTTAGTTTCTTTCAGGCTGAGCGGTGACGATGTGGAATTAGATATAGACCTAACAAGCTGCGATTCTGTGTTAATCACCTATACCCAATTTTCCTTTGATTTCAACTGACATTTCTTTAGTGTTATTATGTTTTGGAATCTTGTGTCGTGAGTTTAATTACGCATCACGCCGTGAAGATGCGTGGCGGCAGAATAGTTCAACATTCTTTAGTTTTTACATCCGGTTGTGACATGTACATAAGGAAGTAATATATTAACCGCCGATCACAACATGTTTCGACCCAAATGTGGCCATCATCAGGTATCACTATCGAAAAGACTTTGAGAAAATTTTACTGTACTTAATTTTCTCAAAGTATTTTATATTGTGATACCTGACGATGGCCATATTTGGGCCAAAACACGTTGTAACTTGCCATTAAACAACTGACAATATTTATGTTGTGATTGAGGGTTTATTTATTACCTCCTTATCGTTCATCATTATTAACTTTGATACTAGGTGGAGCTGAGTGGTCGGCTTCACACTGTGGTCGCACTATGACTGAGGAGGCCAGATGTGCCCCAGGGCCGGTCTGGACACAGTGGTACAGAGCAACCCTGGTGCCTCCTTTGGCAGTTGAACCTGTCGTCCAGCTCATTAGCGGTCGCTATACCGAGTGTGCTGTCCCGACTCTGGGCATAGAGTACCATATGGTGGATAAAACAGATGTCGCATGACACTCAGTTAGGTTCTGGGATAGGTAGGACAGTTGCTGTTTCTCCGGCCAGCGGTTGACACGACAGACAGCTATTTAGCATTGTGCCTGTACACACACAACCAGCACTTCGGAAAGCAAACAGAAAGAAAATTAAAAGCTGCTTTGCATTCTGTATTATACGCTGCTTTCTAGTGGGTATTTCTCTAGCAGTTTGTTTCGGGAGGTCGCGGAATCAGTTGTCGGGTGAAACACTGGCTATCCTGACTGATGTAAAAAGGTAAAGTCCTTCCCGTAACTGCCTTTAAGGCACGGGTGGGAAGTGTCAGCGCCACGCTCCAGCCGCTTTACCCCGGGAGAGAGCCCCGGTAAGTCTATAGGAGGCTGGATGGGCCCCAGGGTCAGTCTGGGCTGGTGCATAAAGTATAAAATCTCTTGCAGACACTGGGATTCGAACTCCGAACCGTACAGCCGGTAGCGAGGCGCTGTAGCGACTACCTTATTCCGGCCTCTCCTGGCTGAGGTTTGCTCATTTTTCTCAGTCCCTCCATGCAAATGCAGCGCTTGATAGTCTACTTCGAATAAAGCTATGATGGCGCACTTTAGACTTTTTACATTTCATTACTCACGAAACATATACGAAGGATGTTCTATCAATAGGCTTCCTTAGTTCGTGAAAACGAAATGAGAAATGATTACAACGTCAAACGTAGCTCACTTACGCAACTGGAGTATTATTATTCAGCACACTCCCTTAGCACTCTGTTGCATATGTCCGATGTTGGCACGTGTTTAAAAATTTAGTAGCTGCGGGAATCTGGCTCTTGCATTCGCAACAATTCACGAATAATCATCTCCACTCCCTCATTATTGTGAATCAGTTCCTCCATTTGTGCTGCGGTGAGTCCGTCCTTGATGAGTCAGGCCAGCCAGTGGAATTATCACCGTGGATGTTCTTTCGACCATTTTGAAACTCTGCGCCATTTTCTGAGATGCTGCGCTCTCATTACGTCATCATTATACAGCTCTGTTATTTGGCGGTTAAATTCGATGGGAAAAAGCATACTTCGCGCTCAAAACCTTGTCACACTTCGAATTCCTTCACGATAGCAAGTTGCTAATGTACTCGTACGTCAACTTGTCGCATGAATAGCATCTGACTGACTTGCGCCATTTGTGGCATGTTACCTCTGCAACAGGTGCTACCGCCTACCGGAGAACAGAGTGCTCTGTTAACAGAAGTTAACAGGCTAGAGAACTGCGTATTTAACATGCCTCGTACAGACTTTGATGTTACATATTGTGAACTGCCGACGCAATTAAATAAATTGCCAATAAATAATTATGAAGTAAACTCATTGCCGTTACATGACAGACTCATCTTCCCATTATGATCCGAAGACAGAAGGAAAGGAAAAAAAAAATGGCGAAATTTGTGTCTCAGGCAATTAGCCGCTTTCTTCCTTTGCTCTTCGTCTTTCGCGTATTGGGCACCGTTACATGGCCGGTGACAATAATTATGAAATAGTCTCCCAGTAATGGAGCAGGCGGTCTGATGTCCGAAAACAACGCAGAATCGCACGAACAAGATCTGTGCTTGAAGCATGTAATCTTGCTTGTTCGCAGTTTAAAGACCGTTTCAGTAAAGACAAAAGCGGTTGCTGTTCGCGCCGTTAAGGGAAATGGGGGAGTGGAGGTGAGTGGAGATACAGCTGCACGCCCTATTGACCGTGACACCAATCAGTTGTTAGTGGTTAGCTTCATGCTACGGCAGCTTTACCAGGAGGGCAAGGCCTGCCGCCATAGCCATTCAGCAGTAAACTTGGGAACTCACGAGCCCGTGAGGACGCTTAGAGGAGACAGATCACTTGCCGTGCGTAAAATCGAGCCTATGTTTCTCGGTTGTTCAGTCCGTGACTGCGCTGTCCTGATTTCAGTTAGGTTTCAATACTAGGGGTAAAGCGGCCGAAGTTTGAAGCCATCTGCTCACCTTGATCTGCTGCCAACGTGAGGTGTGCGTAGAGCTACACTGCTTACTCACCGGCGCAACGAGTTGTGTAAAGGATGGCGGGGGTATGAGTAGAATGATGCGCGAGTAGGGGTACTGTACTGTTCACTTCGAAAACATTTACTGCATGCGGCTATACTAATGAACGAATGAATTAACTGATTAACTTGTTTTCTTTGTTTTCTTCTGTGGCGTGTTTAGTAGCACTGTTTCGCCAATCCCAGTGGCCGCGCGGTCTAAGGCTTGGGTCTGCGGCGACTCGCTTGCTAGGATTGTGGGTTCGAATCCCGCTGGCGGCGTGGATATCTGTGTTGTGTGTTGTCAGGTAGAGGTCTCTGCGTCGGGCTGATCACTCGTCCAGAGGAGTCCTACCGAGTGTGGTGTGTCTGGGTGTGATCGTGAAGTCCTGATAATGAGGAGGCCCTGGCCCACTGGGGGCTGTTGCACCATGGGGGGAAAAAGAAGAAGCACTGTGTCATCATAGTTGGCATAGCCAAATTAAGAAGACAGTTACCGTGAGTGAAGTTACTTTCACATAATGAATAGAGTCGTTCGTGATACGTCACCATATTCCTGCAGTACATCACCTGACGTCTCGGTCAGCCCTCATGGTGTGGTGCTTAGCTGAAGAGATAACTAAATTCATAGGGTTCAGTTGTTTGGAAGAAGATATGAAACTGTCCCCGTGCAAACCATGTGGGATGCTAGAAGCATGTGTGTTACCCTCATGCTTAATGTCGGCACTAGATGGAAGTGTGGTCAGCTTCACGCGCCGGCCGTTTAACCCCGGGGCAAAGAGCTGTCTTACCCATTGATTAGGAGGCTGAGTGTGTTCCAGAGTCGATCTGGACTCTTTGGACTCTTGCCCCTGCCCGGCATCGATTGCCCACCCCATAGGTCAGTCATGTACTAACTGAGCTACTCTGGATCCGTAACTATGGTGCTGGTCTGATATATAAACATAAGAACGTAACGCACAAGGACAGAAGTTCTTCATGTTATGAGCAGTATCTAGTCGGGGGTCTTACGTTAAAGAACAGGGCTGACAGACCTTCTCCATTTTATTCTACCTGCATCGCGTATCAGTAGGTTTTACTCCCATAAAAGTTTGCTTTTGAATACGAGGCGATGCACGGGGTCCAGAAACAGGCTAATCGTATTATGTACCATCATCAGAACACTTGAGGACTGAAAGTTTTCGTTTCTTGAAAGTTGTGTTTTCCATTCAGAATTAACCCCTTAAAGACGAAAGGTAATCTGTTTTATATAAGGACTCAGTTCGTACCGCTCTGTAAACACTCTCCACCGCGGTTATAAAAACCAATCTGTTGCTGCTGTATGAGGTAAACGTTGCTGTTTGTTCTGAGATCCGTAGAAAGCACATGAACGCAATGTCAGTACAGTGTAGAATTTTTGAATGTTAAAACCAGGTGCTACGTAAAGTACCCGCTAGGCTTTAAAAGGTTGATCACGTTTTTGAATCAGCAGTTCTTGTGTAGTTGTGAAGCAGTTTAGTAAGTGCCGGTGAAGTTGGCTTCAGTCGTCGTTGCGACCCGAACAGTCCTACGTATTCAGGAAAATTACGTTGTGCTTCGGATGTCATACAGTGAGTGTTTGTGCATGATTGACATACGCTGCTGCTTTGTTACTGACACTGCGCCGTTAGCTGCTGGCAATTTGGGAGAGCAAGTTTAATCGTATGAAACGAGCCATAATTGTTGATTTGGGAAGAGCCCATCATTGCGTTGTATTCGCACGCTAATCGGATCGGACCGCTAATAAACATTGCGATTTAAGGTAATGTTTAGAAGCTGTTTTATGCTACCGTATTGGCAGTCGTGTGATGCTAAAAGTCAATATTTGCACATTAGCGATTATGGGCAATTTCTGTGTAAAACCATGGGTTTTGACACACGTTATGTTTTAGTACGCCAGAGATAAAGACACGTTCTCTATGTACATTATTATGAAAGCTTCTAGCACAGATTTCGGACTTATCTGCATAGAGCAGCGTCCTCGTTCAGACACAACAGTTTCTTGGCTATACTAATTCATTTTGTGGACTTTTTCTATCGTCAAATGGAGTAAGCTTCATGTACATAACAGTGTGCTTATTACATTAATTTTGGTGTATCTTTACCTTGTTCACAAAAGCCCGCTACTGGTCCGTATTCTGAGTCAGATGAATCCTACTAAAATCAAAACAATATCATATTAACAGTCCAACACAACTTTATGTTCTTAAAATACGCTACATGTTTCGAATTAAAGAAGCCACCATCCTGCTAAATTCTCACTTAAGTTGCGGGAAAAATGCAACTCATAGTACAACATTATAATTTTTGTTTACCGTTTTGTGGAATCCCGCATCACAATATTAGTGTAACAGTAAGATTATAATACACAAAAATTGGCCAATAGTGAGTAAAATTAAAGTTAATCTTGTTTTATTAAAACTAATTTTAGTGTATATTATAGTTGTGCTTTTAATTCAGGCGCCTTTGAGGTCTCAGAAGTCAACGGAGTATGATTACGTTGAAGTAAGTTAAAAACTCTTTTTGTTAAGAGCCTGTTGGTATTACAAGAGGTAAATAGGATAGTCATGCTTTTATACTGTTGTGCCGAGGAATTATAAGGCAAAGGTATTTTTATATATATTCTAAATGTGTTGTTAATTTCTTGATACTTTCAATTTGGAGTTATGTTTTATAACATATCTGTTTAACAAATAATTGGGCGTAACTGTCGTGGTACTATATTTCGATGTGTCTGCTTCTTTCTCTTGCAGTAGTCAGCGTAAGACTCATTTATCATTTCCCCACCCAATTTTTAAGATCCATTTTGATATTCTTCCATCCACACTTGGATCTACGAAACGGTCTCATCCTTTCAGCTTCTTTCGCCATAATCGTGTGTTCACGTCTCTGATGTATGCTACCTTAGCTACCCATACCAAACTCATTGGTGTGGTCTCCCGAAGTACCCATAAATCTGAAGCTCTACTCGTACATTATACATTTTTTCTGCGGCTTCCTATTGGTGCTCCCTGAGAGGTCTAGATGTTTTCTTGATCACCCTCAGTCTGTGTTGTCTCAGTGTGGGGGACCAGTTTGGCACCCATACAAAACAGGCAGAATCGTGTGATATCGCTGTGTTTGCTGCTTTTTTTCGCGGGTAACTCCAGCATTGCGTCATGACTGTCTGGGTGCAGCTGTACGCATTCTTCATCTTGTCGCCAGATGGAGTTGGCGTTTGTTCTCAGGGTTTCTGCCCGGTCACAACCCACGTCGCTCATTTTCGTGTAGCTGTTTTCTGCGTCGTGATGCAAACATGCAGTGAGCCCCTGAGGAATATCTCACAAAGGCTGGAGCTACCGACCCGGTCCCAGAAAAAAAAAACCGTGAAGGGTAGAACTGGAGTGCAGTTTTAACTCATAGAGGAGTCCAATTATTGTGCCTGTTTATTAGAAGGGCGATAAAACTCTGTGTTACTAATTATCGAGGGATATCACTGTTATCACCCATAGGCGTAACTTGGTGGGGGGAGGGGTGGGCAAGTGCCCTTCCCCCAGTATTTTTTCTGCCTACTGGCTGCTGAGTTGAAGAGGGGCAAATAAAAAAATGGGGCGTGCGCCGGGGAAAGGAGCGTCTGTATATTAAGGACTGGTTGAAAACAATCTTCCGCGTCATTCTACGTGACTGCTTCATAAATTAAAGTTCCTAGTACCCGTGGTTGATTCCTCCCCCCCCCCCGCCCCCCCCCCCCCAAATGTTATTAGCAAAGTTATGCCTGTGTTGTCACCTATAGTACATACCAAATTGTCTCAAACATTCTGCTGTGAAGGTTAACTCCACGTGTGGACGAAATAATTGAAGGTCATCAGCGTGGGTTTCGACGTAACTGATCAGCTGCTGTCAGCTCGTCTGCGTATCAGATACCAGTGCATCGCCTATGTACAGACTTAAAAAAAGCCTGTGATTGGTTAGGAGGGGGGTTTTGTAAAATATTCGCACCGAGTTTGGTACACCTATGAAACCAGTTAGGTTAACAAAATGTGTTTAAATACAACATGTAACAGCGACCGAACAGGCAAACGTTCGTCTCGTACAGTTCCAGTTCACAGTGGTCTAACACAAGGAGATTATTTATCGCCATCGAGTTGAGTTTGACATGTCACCCTCTGGTTTATCCTGATTACGATAATGTATTTGGCGAAAGCAAGTATACTATAAAGAAAAACGCAGAAGCTTTTCAGTCGATCGTAAGGAGGTTGCCGTAGAAGTAAATGCTGTTAGAACTGTATGTTTGTGTCTCGCGAATAGCATGCAGAACGCAGTCAGTACATAAACACAGCTAATAAATTCTTTGGAAATGTGACAAACTTTTAATATTTGGGAACGACAGTTCAAAAAAATTGCAGCAAATTAAATTCGGAGATTGTCGGCTACCATTCGGTTCAGTATGCTTTGTTGTCTTGTCTGCTGTCTAAAAATGGGAAGATTAAACATATAATCTTATCTGTTTTAATGGGTACGAAACTTGGTCTGTCAAGTTGAGAGAAGAACAAAGACTGAAGGTGTTCGAGAGCAGGGTCGTGCGGAGAACAGGCGTAACTTGGGGAGCAAGGGGGCAAATACCCCCCAATATTTTTTATACCTAAGAATAGTTTTTTGGCTACTGAGTTGAAGAGGGGCAAATAAAAATTTGGAGTGTGAGGGAAAGGGGTGTGTGTATATTAAGGGCTGGTCGAAACCAATATTCCCCTTCTTTCGAACTTTACAACTTCGTAAATTAAAGTTTCTAATACCCGTTTGCGGGAGGTTATTTGGAACCAAGAGGAAGGCCGTAACAGGCAGCTGGAGAAAGCTGAACATTTAGGTGCTTCATGACCTTTAAGCATTGCCCGATGTTGCTAGGGCGATGCAATGGAGAATGGGATGGGCGGACATATGGTGCCTGTGGGGGTGAAAAGAAATGCGTACAGGGTTTCGGTGGTAAGACATGATGTAAGGAGTCCGCTTGGAGGACTTAAGCCTAGATGGGAGGATAACATTGAAATGAATCTTAAAGAAACAGGATGGGAGGGCGTGGACTGAGTTTATGTGGCCGTGAGTAGAGACCAGTGACCAGCTGTTGTGAACACGGTAATAAACTTTCGGCGTCCATAAAATGCGTTTAATTGCTTACCTGAGGAACTATTAGCTAATACATTTTCCATTGCCACTGGGTAGTAGTTCTTGGCATGTTAATCGTCCTTGGGTTCGGTCCGCAAGCTTCCATTTCGCATGCCAGTGCGTCAAAGTGAATGTTAACAGGACAGGTAGTACAAAACGAGGCTCGACATGTAGGTAGGTTGGACCCGCGCGAGGCGGCGCGGCCAGTTGCCAGTTACTATCGGCTGTAGAGTGACGGTGGCGTGACAATCGGTGAGCAGCGGAGTTCCTCAACAATAGTTAGGGATTAGACTTGTTAAATCCCGCGTTTTTCGCGTCACCCTAGAACCATCGAAATCGTTTTAAAAGCTATATGTGTAAGTCCGAAGTTATATTGTAAATATTCGCAAGTCTAGTGTTGTATTTGTTGTGGTTTGTGCTGGCATTAAGTGAAACGTGTTGAAACGGTGCATTATGAGAAGGCGTGTGGCTAGCAGTGGTTGCGCCGGATGACATAAATTGGAAACTTTAGTGTAGATTTGTTACTGTGAACTTTGCATAGGTTAAGTGAACAAGAAAAAAATCAAACTAACTTTTGTGTTTGCGCGAGCAAGTCGCGTACAGACAACAAACTGTAACAACAATGCTGTGATATGAAGTTTTATTCTTTGTTGCATGTAAATTAACTGTTGGTGGTGAACTGCACGGTTTGGATCATTTAAGGACTAAGGTAAATAAATTCTAATATAGTTGTGACGTGTTTTCGGAAGTATTGATGTCACTAAATGAGTAGCTCATGGGGTAACATAAAAGGAGCGTAATGCCCTTTAGTGAAAACTACCAGAATAGTAGTTATGCGGAGAATTAAAATGTTCAGCCAGCAGAGAAATTTCATCGCATGTTTAAGGTCGGTCGAATTTACTGTTGTTTTTTAACATTTTTTGCGGGAGACGCTGCTGACGGAGTGTACCGGACGTGTTTGTCGTAATGCAGTGATTAAGTGGAGTCAGCGTGTTGTGGGTAAGAATGTGATGACGTGTATTCCGTGTTTGAATTCTTGTGTGTTGATAGTGTGTAAATAACAGTGTATGAAACTAGTGAAAGAGTGACACATTTGCATATAAACTGCAGCAAGTTATTTCTGATACGTAGAAAGTTCTTGTGAAACAAAAAAAACCGTTTTAGTGTGAGTGAATTTGCTCTCAGGTGGTGATAATGCTTCCACTTGGTGTTTGTAAACAAAACAGAGCACACTTACAATGGCAACACCACATTATGGTCCCGCAAATTCTCAACAGCAACATGAAGCTGATAGTGAGGCGGTCAGAGAGGGGAACCGATTTCGTCACCCTCTCCCAACGAGGTAAGAGTCCTGCGAGATAACACGTTTTCACAGCGGTGTTTAACGTGTGAACTTCTGGGCTAGTAACGCGGTTTCGAGTAGTAAGTAGTTTCCGACGTTCGCTAACAAGTTACCAGTCTATACGGCGTTACATTCCGGAAGATTTGAATCTTCATGTAGGAATTTTGACTGTGTGTCTGTTAGGGATGTTAGGGAGTGGGCAGGTCGGGCATTTGCCCCTTAAGCATTGATGTTTGGAAAATAATTAAAATTGAAAGACTTTAAAAAGAAGTCCGCTAACATCAAGGAGTACATCCTGACCCGAAGAAAAAGAGTTTAAAATTATGGCAGTACAGCTAACATTGTGGGCAAATTCTGTGGGGCGTCTGGCAGCCCCCGTCATCCAAATTGTGTTACACCTGTTTCTAATCCTGCGGAGCAGATCCTTGGAGCACCGTACAGAATCGTATCCTAACCCTGAAGGATCCACTCCGCATCCTCGTAGCCAGTTTCCATAAGATCGATTTTAATCAGTCGGTCCATTCTTTATTGTCGCCAACAGCAACGCCTTTGTTTCTTGTAATTGTTTGCATGCGTCGTGCACCGTCAGCAGACCATTACATAACGTGGAGACATGCACAAGTCATATGTGTAGTGTTTAGCTTGTATTTAAGGAGATGCGCTTATCCATACGTGACATGTAATGGACATGGGCCCGGGGGGGGGGGTCTAATTTAATGTTATCTTTCATTAAACGTTTACTTCTCCCGCATGATTGTTGCTTTCCATTCCGACGAAACTTCTGTACGCATTTCTCATTTCTCCCATCATTGTTATATACACAGACGCATCTGACCCATCTTTTCTCATAGGCTGCTGTATTGACTGAGCATCCCGGCTCCTCTTCAGGTATCTTTTTTATTGAAGTTGTTGTGGGTGTTCGTCATGCCGTTATTTTATATTTAAGCAAAACACTGGCAGTATCGCACATCCAGTGACGTTACTCTTCGACGCCCATCCTATGTGACGGATATATGGATGTAGATAACGTTCTTTTGGGCATGAATATATTTGCGAATAGCGTGAAATTGCTGCTGTGTTGAACCCTTTTCGAAGGTCACTTTACCCGTGGGAAATCCCCCTCCCCGGTAATCATGCGGCAGGAGGTTGAATGGGCGTGGAGTTTGTCAGGAGTATCTGAGCACCCAGCCCGTAGCATGGTCACTGTACCGACTGAGATATCCTGGCTCCTTAATAATGCAAACAAGAAATAATTTAAAGGAAAATGGTATGAAAACAGAATGAGGAAGCTGTCAGTTGCTGTGAAAGTAAGTTTACCTGCACAGCCCGCCATAAAAACGTTTCCCATTTGTCACCGCGTACCAGAGAAGCCTTAGACATTCGCGTCTCGCGGCTGTCGGTGGGGAGTGTAACCCCAGTGGTCACGTGGATTAAAGTCACGTTCTTAGGGCAAGATCAAGGGTGAGTAAGTGACTGTCTGTACGAATGTAAAATTTACATGGAGTGGGGGTGAATTATGTTTGAGAATTTTAGTCGTAGTAGCTTGTATTTCTTGTAAGGTACCTGACAGAGAAAGCGTTCTGTGAACTCTGCTTGTTTCCACCCGTATGGCTGATTCGAAATACAGTGGTTACAGTTTTTTTTTGCGGAAAATATTATTTGAGCCTCTCAAGGCGAAAGAGGGTTCAGTACCTTGAACTTTGCCACTACACCTTCATTCGAAATCCGTTATGAACGGCTTCATGTGTCGTACTGTGCTTTGTGAAGTGCGGATGAAACAGTACCATCAAAGGCTAGTTCACACATACAAGTAGAGGGCTGGACTACGGCTGTGCCCACACCGTGTAGGCACGGACCGTTTTGAAAGTGATACGGCCATGCGCCGCACAGTGTCAATCCAGTCCTGTATGTGTGAACTGAAATACGGCGGTCTGTTGGCGGTCTGTAAACCGTCAAAGCTTGCATTGGAGGCGCGTCTTTACCCGGCTGCCAGGCGGATTCCCACGACGGTTGTTTCCAGAATGCTTATCAGTCAGAAATAAGATGTTAAAACAGACGATGGGTGAAGCCATGTTAACTAGCAGTTCAGATTTTTCTGGCTAACACGCGGACTTTCACGATAGCCGCGGCCCGACTTCGCACAGTCGCATTCCAATGCTGTATGTGTCAGGCATGTCCGTAAAGGTAAATATCCCCGTGCGTAATTAAGCATCACACTATGAAGGCAGAGGGGGGAGTAAAAGTACAGCTCCACGCATTCTTAGCCGTGGCACGAGATGGAGGTGGAGTGGTCATAACGCCGTCGCATCGCCGGTATTCATGTAACAGGAGAGAGGATGAGTCCCACTGCCTTTATCAACGCTTTCGAGAACAGCAAGATCTCTTACCGCGGCCGGAAAACGAACCACGATTCTTTGGTCGTCCAGTTTATCGCCTCGTCATTCTACTGACTGAGCTATCTCCGCTTGTCTGTGGCAAAGCCTTTACTGTAGCAACTAATGCATGCCGTGAAAGCACACAACCTGGAGTGAACACAGCGACAGTCACAGGACAAATGGAGCTGTCACTTCATTACAGACACCGATTGTAAAGTGCTGTGACGAGCCGAGAGCTGTACAATTGCCGGTAAGTCGCACAGTTTGAAGCGTCACTCTGTATCTCCCGTACTAGGGCTGGCAAACCACTGGAATCGACCGAGATACTGACTGGCACCGGTCGTTGCAGGTTTTGTACGTGTTGACGTGTGGAGCCGCTACTGAATTGTCAAAATTCACTAGTCCTAGTCCACCGGGTCATAATAGATACCTTTTTTGTTGCCACCTGATCCACTTCGAGTACCAAGAACTCTGATTGTCGAAAGGTAGCAGTAAGAAAACACTGTCCAATTGTTGTGCTGATTGTTTTGAATCGTGAAGTACATGAATTCGAAAATTTAAAACTCCGTCTCGTAAATAAAATGAGCTTAGTTTGCGGTGCTTTCAAGACCAGGTACAGGCTAAGAATTAAGAACGTTGTAAAACGTTATGTCATTTAGCTTGCCAGGTGGTACTGGAGAAATGATTTTGGCGGACACCATTTTTGGAAGTAACTTTTTATGCAAGTGTGTCACCAGGCGGCGACAAGTTTCGCCATTCCTCTACGAATTCGCGTATCACCGTGGGTCCACTGTTACTACGGCGCAGCGTGACATAAGGTTTTGGAAGAAGCGTGCAACCTCCGGATATACGTATGTGGTGACGGGGACTGTACTGAATAAGAGTGGCGGGCAACTGATAAAGGGTGGTCCTACAGGTGGGTTATTGGGTGGGGAAATAACAGCTCGTAACTCTGAAAAACTAGTGCTTTGCACAATGTTACAAAGCGCCACGGACTTGAGTGTTTTTGTGAAGAGAGTAATGACAGTCAGGCTCCATAAAGGACCGAATTGCCTGAGTACTTGAGCGACTGTTATGAGATATTTTATTTTCACGGTAGTGAATATTTGCACTATCATCTGGGTTATGACGCCAAGTAGTCTGTATTTGGAGGAGCGTGTTAACAAGTATGTGTAGAGAAGCCCCTACTCCATAGACAGAGGCAGAAGCAGATTCCCTCGTAACGTTGATAACCACCTAACCAGACTGTACAGTGTCAAAACCAAAAATATAATCGTGTGCAGCTACTGCTTTGTAGCGTTTTAAGTGAATCTGCTTGGTGGACTCTTATGTCTTATAGAAGGTTTTAATGTGTTTTGATGATGGAAGATGCTGATGTCATTGTGTTCAAGATTGTCTCTCAGGTGGTGGGACGTAACGGTTGGCTGCGTAGAACGTGATGTATTGAAAATAAGAATTTAAGGTATTAATTTAGTACTTAGCCGATCCCGGTGGCCGTGTGGTCATAAGGTGTAGGTCCGCGGCCGCTCGGTTCTTGGGATTGCGGGTTCGAATCCCGCCGACGGAATGGTTATTCGTCTTTTGTGCTTGTTGTGTGTTGTGTAAGTAGCGGCCTCTGCGACAAGCTGATCACTTGTTCAGAGGAGTGCTGCGGTCTGTGTATGTGTGTGTGTGTGTCTGTGTGTGTCTGTGTCTAATTGTGTGTGATCTGGAAGTCTAAACATTGAGGAGGCCTAGGCCCCATTTGGGCTGTTGCGCCTCAGAAAAGAAAATTAATGTAATATTCAAATGTACACAGTTTTAAACAAGATTGGCAGTGTGCGTATAACGTAACATTGAGACGCGTTTGCGTAATGTCTGTACCTCCTCGATTTTGACCAAATTTGAATTTTCTGGGCAGACTTTAATGAAAGTCCCCAATTTCAAATGTCGCTGAAATCCGTCGAGTGGGAGGCGCGCTGATGCCTGCGGAGAAAAAGGACGTGATGAAGCTAATGATGGCTTTTCGTGACTTCTACGAACATGCCTAAAAACACGTTTCTTGGGAAAAGAGACGGTTTACGTTTTTTATATTTTTCATTCCTGCATTGTCGACGATCAACTCACAGCACTCAGTCCAACAAAACATACTGTGTTGTTTCCAGATACTTGATATAACAACATCAGGTTGAACACTCCAACGGTCAACGTGATGTTGTAAAGCATCTGGGACCAATGTAGTGCAATTTGTTGCACTGAGTGTTGTGGGCTTACGTTTCCTTTGGTGGGACTGCGATGTGTGGCAAAGTGACCAGTGGGAGGTACATTTAAAATGTTGAGAATCATTGATCTTAGAAACGAGTTGTTTGTTACGTGTTTTGCATCACTTGGGCTCACTTACAGCAGGCCATTGCATTCACGGAGATGTGTCGTGTGGACATAGCTGGAAAATTTTCATGAGCTATTCCTATTTATTGCAAAGTACTGGGTGCGTTTGGGTTGTTGTATTGCATTTAAATATGTGCATCAGCGATATGTAGTCATTGAAAGGAAGAGAAGTAAGTTATTTTCAGCAGCAACAGCAACAACAGCAACAGCAGCAGGAGCAACAACAAGTACTAATCGCGAAAGGTTTTGTGTTTTTTATTTATTATGGGGCACGATACGACCTTGCATTTTTGTTACCATGGCCACCAGGTTTTATGATCCGTAGAATGGCAGTGCCTGCAGCTTTGAATCGGTTCATTACCGTGTGGGCAACAGGCCGCCATTGGTCTGTACACTGAACCGGACGATTTTACGCTCTGTATCCCGTTTTATTAATACCAATATTAATCAGTTTATGCCTACATACTCTGAGTTTCCCTCTCAGCTTTGCCGAACAGTGTTTTATCTGTCACATCCCTACGCATGCTACATGCCCCTCCAATCTTGTTCTTCATTTCATTGCAATAGTGATATTCGCCAAACAGTAGATGCACTAATTACAGAGCTCCTCATTGTACAGTTCTGTCCATCGTTCTCCTGCTGTTATGTTCAAATATTTTTCTTCGTATCGTGTTTGTTGAAAATGCAGGTAACCTTGGTACAAGATGTGCCTATTGGGTTCTGCATTTCCCTGTCTGTTGCACACATGTCGTCACTAGTAGAGCGAGTTCATTTCACTTTTCGATTTTGATGGACAAGTATTTGTGTCGTAGCTCGAGAGCTTAGGTCATGAAATGGCTGAAACTTCGGGAAATAATATAATCTATCAGTTTAGATATGATTTAATTGGTGTACTGGATGCAAGACTGGATGGGCTTGTGTGATCGTGGCAGAATGTTAGTAGAGAGAGTGATCTTCCGTCTTCTCCTTATTTCACGTACTGTTGATTACAGTATTGGTCCTTTGTTTTCGCAATCAAGATGAGTGAAGTTTAAAATATCAACCTGAAAAATTAAGAAGGTAAGGTTGTCCCTCTGCAAACCATGAAACCATATAGGCAGTGGAGGTATCGCTCCACTTATTCTTAACCTCTGAAGTAGTTCGAGGTAAGTGGTCAGTTTCTTCCTCAGACCTGTTGCTCCAAGGGAAAAGAGGCGCAACTTCGGTTCCCATTGTAAAGGGGTTGGACCCCGCAGTGTGCCTGGACGCTTTGGGGAAAAGAAAAATGTTCTGACCCTGTTGGGATTTTTTAAAATTCGAACCCCGATTGCTCGGTTATCCAGCTTGGGTCTAGTCTTGGTAGCGACTGAACTGCCACTTGTTATAGTGTAATGTAGTATAAGTATAGTATAGTGTGCCGATCCCAGTGGCCTCGCGGTCTAAGGTGTGAGTCTGCGGCCGCTTGCTTGCCTGGATTGTGTGTTCGAATCTTGCCGGGGGCATGGATGTCTGTCTCTTGTGAGTGTTGTGTGTTGTCAGGTAGAGAGGTCTCTGTGTCCGGCTGACCAGTTGTCAAGAGCAGTCCTACCGATTGTGCTGTCTGAGTGTGATCGTTAAGCCTCGATAACGAGGAGGCCCTGGCCCAGTTGGGGCTGTTGTGCCATGAAAAAGAAGTAGAGTGTAGTGTAGTATAGTATATAATGCAGTATAGTGTATACTGTGTACTGTGATTTAATGGACTTCGTTTGTAAAGTGATGTCCTGAGTATTGTGTTTCTCACATGCTGTCTCCAGTTTGGCGTTTTCATATTGTGAAGGACAGTCTGTCTTCACACGTCGTTTGTTTCTCTGCACGTGACAGTGTTGGTGATTATGGAGTGCCGAGGTGGGTGAGGTTATTAGTCACGCCTCAGTTGCCGGCTGCGTCACCAAACAAGTGTTTGAGTTTAAACGCGGAGTTCTGGTAAGAACTGACGATGTTTGTTTTGTTTGAACATCCTCATATCTGCAGAGAACAAGAGAACCAGTACACCGATATTGAGTTGGATGCTATTTTTTCGGTCAAAATTTCCACTGTGAAATTGTCTGAATGCTCATACAGAATGTCAGGAACGCGTGTAATTTGGTTCAGATGTGAAGGTAAAAGTCCCTGTGCACGTCAAGAACGCATATTCTGAGATTGGAGATATAGATCCACTCATTCCTCGCCTCGGCACTGCATGGAACTGAGTGGTCAGCTTCACACCCCGTGTAGTTACATCCGGCGAAGAAGCCCCTGATGCCAGTGGAATAGAACACTGAATGGGCCCCGGAGCCCGTCCAGACGCTTTCAGTCGAGAAAAAAGAATCTTGCCATCTCCGGGAATCGAACCACGATTCTCGGTCATCCAGCCCATAGTCTAGTCATTACCAGCTACCCTTATCCTGCTCCTAAAGCAGGAAGAAACGTTAGAAATATGTGGGGACCTGTTGAGGCATCCCACAACACCCAAACAGAATCGACTGTGTGTCACACTAAAGGCAACCCATCACATCCCGTTCCACCTGAGCCTAATTGGCCCCATCCCATCACACCGGGCTTCTCCCATGCCCAGTCCACCCGCGTAATTGTCATTTTTAATGTTTACATGTGTTAGTAACAAGTCACCGTGATCTGTGTTCATATCGTATCGTAGCGCTTACTTCTTCTGCCTACTCACGGCAGGTGTCGTTGTTTATTTTCACTTGATCGCACTCAGGCACACACCACAGTCGGTAGGACTCCTCTGGACGAGGGATCGGCCCGTCGCAGAGACCTCTACCCGACAACATAAACACTCACGAGACAAACATCCATTCCCCCGGCGGGATTCAAACCCACGATCCCAGCAAGCGCTCTGCCGCAGACCTACGCCTTAGACCGCGCGGCCACAGGGATCGGCCGTGAACTGTGTTCCGGGACGTAAGTCCGTGTAGTTTGGTAGCAACCTGCTCTCATTTTGTAGGAACGTGCTGTGCTACAGGGCAGAGGAACAGCAGGCTCCTCTGAAACGGTGTTCGTGAGAGAGAGAAAAAAGTGTTACATGTATAATAATGACATCGACTGGTAAGATTATATAGCGTCGGTGACGGATGAATTATTGAGTATGCAGGATTGGTGGTGTGATTACGACGCGGGAAAACTGACGTACTCGCAGAAGAACCTGTTCGAGTGCCACTGCCTAACGTAAATTCCACATGGATTAACCTGATAGGCAGGCTGTTACGTAAGTCATTTTCTACCAGACTACACGGTGTCACATCCCAGAAGACGGCAAACTTCATGACGACCAATATGAGAACCTCACCTGTCCCACCTAACCTGAAGTCGCGTTTGTTCACCTGTTCCATGAGGATCTCCGAATAAACAGCACACATTCTCCGGCTTGCTGCTGCTGTTGTACGAACACTGCAGCAGTTAACTGAATATTGTCAGCACCTAACGCCCCTCGCTCCAGCTTTGTTCATATTGCGATGCAGTCCTCAGACCCAGGGCTGTGGAGTCGGAGTCGGAAGGAATTTTAGGTGGAGTCAGAGTCGGAGTTGCAGTCGGAAGGAATTTTTAGGTGGAGTCGGAGTCGGAAGGAATTTTAAGTGGAGTCAGAGTCGGAGTTGCAGTCGGAAGGAATTTTTAGGTGGAGTCGGAGTCGGTAAAAATGTACTGATTCCGACTCCGACCTCAGTCTAAAATCTTAACTAGATACTCCAACTCCAGTGCCCTGATAGCTACAGTAACCATTAGACTTATACTTAAATATAGGTTATAAGTCTAAAAAGTAGCCTGATGATTCACGTGGTGGTGGCGATGAAATGTCTTATAGATTTACCATTGTTAATACATATGGAGCTTTTATGAAGGAGTCGGAGTTTTAAAAGTCGAGGAATCGGGGTCGGAGCTTTTGTGTACCGACTTCACAGCACTTCTCAGATCTGGAGTGCTTGTAATTACCGCGTGTTATAAGAACCTGACGCCCTTCGCACCAGTGCTGTTCACATACTGATACAGCCCTCGGATCAGTAGTAGTTACTGAATATTATCGACACCTGACGCCCTTCGCACCAGTGCTGTTCACATACTGCTACAGCCCTCGGATCAGTAGTAGTTCGCTCCACCTCTCCATATTGCGATACAGCCCTCGATCTGCAGTAGTTAATGAATATTATCAGCACTTAACTCGCTTGCTGCAGCTCGGTACATATCCTCACAGTTTTTCGATCTGCAGAAGTTGTCACGCTGTACAGATCTTGGCTTCGTACTCACTGCCCTGGATTCTGCTTAGCTTTTTATTCTCATTCTGCTGTGTGTTCTTTTTTTCTTCCTGCATAGAACGAGCGAACTTGTTTCAGGCTGCCTCTCCACAGCCGAGGGGTTGGGCTTTCTCTTCATACTCGGAAATTAAACCCTGCCACCAAACAATTCCGCCTTTAAATCAAATCCTGCGGACAGTTCCCTGACTGAAAACTGTTGAAACTTTATATTCAGTTAAGTCCTTTTCCTTAAATCTACGAACTACATACTCAATCATCTTTTCGGTCCGGACACCTTACTTGTCATGTTCTTGTGTTTCTGCACCCTCATGTGAAATACATTTTGAACCAGTTGACCGATTGTCATAAAGGTTCTGTACGATCGTCATGTTATTGTCATTACACTTTACACATTCTTCAGATTTTACATTCATTGATACCGTAACAACCGTTCAGACTTCGGAGTTAGGAAAAGCACAAACTCCATGGGGCTGTCCTTTTAGTTGAGACGTTAGTGGCTGCTCATCTGATCAAATTCCCCTCCTGTGAAGCCCGCAGTTTCTTACCGTGCTCAGAGGACCCCCCGTTTATTAAGACGTAGACTCATAATTTTAAGGACGTGGGATGCCTCAATCTGTACAGAGATAGACGTCGGTCTGGACGACCGAATTCGATTCTTGGCAGGGGCAAGATATTTACCTCTTCTTCGAACTGTCCGGCTTAGCTCCGGGGCTCGCCCAACCTCCTGTTCAGTAGGTTCAGGCGATTAAGCGGCTGGGGAATGAAACTGACCACAAACCTGTGTCTAGTGCGGAGGTTAAGAATGAGTGGAAGTGTACCTTCAGTCTCCCATATGTCTTCATGGCGTGCACTGGGACAACTTTACCTTTACTCTATTTCTCATTATAATCTTTCGGTTTGCACATATCGCCCAAGTGGTCTCTTTTATTTCATGTTTTCCGAGCAAAATTCTCAGTACATTTCTCGTCTCTCCCATACACGCTATTTGACGTGTCTGTGAACGTGCTGGTGCTGATGTTTTATTACCAGAACATTATTAAATATTTTACGGGTTTTTGAAAGTATTTATATGCCGTAAAGTAGGCTTACTGCAGGGGCAGCATTTTCCAAGAACTCATAACTGGGCTTTTAACCGCGAGGGTGTCGCCCAATTTTGGTCCAGAAGAAATAGAATTTTACGAGCAAAAGGTATTTGCAGCATCCGATTTTGTACATTTCCGTTTCAACTTCGCAGATTTAGGATTTGTTTTGAATCTGCAATAAAGAACCGTCGCCCCTAATCTTTAAGCAGAGTGATAAACCGTTACATGGACAAGTCAAGTGAATGCGCAGCCATGACGCTCTCCTTAACACGAGCTCCGATCCTCAACTTCTGGAATGAGTAGTTGTGACATGCGAGGGTTATATTGTGTTTTGTTAGCACCTGCACGTAATACATGGACCGTACCGCCTGTTGTTCTGAACTGGCTTCAACGATGAACACTGTGGTCCAGTAGAAAGAGTTTCTTGAACAACGGTTTAGCAAGGGGCACTTTAATCGTTAGAGTTTATGGTTACCTTGATAAACATTTGCATTCCTTAACAAAAGTTAATTTCTCATTTGCATGAGCAAGCGTCTTCATTTTAATGAGTAGCTTTTGTAGCAAAGGTGACGAACTGCGGGTTTCCTGAAAGTAATTTCCTGAACACTGATGAACAGTATAGTAAAATAGAACCTACTTATGCTGAATATTATTATCTATTTAATTAACCGTAGTCTCTAGTTCATTTTCTTCCCGACATGTTTCGGCAACAACTTTGCCATTATTAAGGGGGTTACATCAAATTACATAAGACAGTGTGCATTAAAATGTGACTCATAAAATTGTAAAGCTGTATTAAAAATTCTTTAAAAATTTTTGCTGCATAGTTTTTGTAGTTGTTTGATGTTACGGTGCTATTTCTGGCTTGGCGTCCCTAATTCATGTAATTCCAGGGTTTGTGTTTGTCGTGGGACATCTCAAGTGCCAAGCCGGGTGATATCGTGTGGAAGCGTAGTGGAACACGGCAGTTGAGTAACTGAAGGGAGTAGGTCATAGCACCGTAACGTAAAACTAGTACAAAAACTATGCAGCAAAAATTTTTATGGCAGAATTTTTAATACGGCTTTACAATTTTATGAGTCACATTTTAATGCACATTGTCTTATGTAATTTGATGTAACCCCCCTTGAGAATGACAAAGTTATTGCCGAAACATGTCGGCGAGAAAATTAACTAGAGGTTAAGGTTAATTAAATAAATAATATTGTGCGTAAGTTGATTCTATTTTACTATACTGATCAAATGCACAGAGATGAATGACATAAAATATGAACACTTTGTTAACAGAAGTTCAGGTGTAATCTGCTTAATGAATGGATTTTGAGGTGAAAGTGATGAATCTTGTGTTCTGTAAGAACTGTGAACGTACAGAACAGGTCTAGCAGCTGTAGTGTGCTGAATGAATTGGTTTTGTGGTGGAAGTAATTAAATTTTCACTCATATAAATATGATTTTAGTAAAAGGTCAATTCTTTGAAGATTGACTAGCGTGGGAAAGAGAGAGAGAGAGAGAGAGACGTGAGAAACAGCATACGAGTAGATGAATGGGAAGGTCATTGCAGAAGTGAGTGGTAGTTTATTTCTGATGGAGAGGGGCAGAAGAAGCATCACCTTGCGATAAGTTTCCCAGGCTTCACCCGGTCATAATTTTGATGGGAGGAACAAGAAAATGCAGTGGCTTAAAATGAGGGCTGCGGTATTTTGATGCGCTGTCTGTTTAATACCGAACAAATTCATAATTTTGGAAAATTATCTTAGAGTCTTTAGAGCAGGAAGATTAATTTCGATTAACTTAAATTCATCGAAATCAATCCCCTTGTTCTGCATTCATCTAAATTATATGTATAAATTCAGTTCCTACCTGTCAGTGAAAACCGTCTCTATTGTGAAGACAGATCAGTTAATTCCGTATGGGGGAATAGTCTGTATTCGTTCTGAGAATCATACGGAGCACACAGTAAATACACGGTGTGGGCCAAGTGAAGAGTTCCATAATCTTACAGCACGTATTACTTACAGTTACCATGGGGCTTCAGATGGTTAACCGTTTGATGCACAAATGTAAGGTAAGTAGACTTTATGAGGTATCATTTCGTGCCTCACAAGAAGTACGGTGCGTGTGCATTACAAAGACTAACAGATTAACATTCTTAATGGTAATAATTGCTGTTTGTGGGGGGATCATACGAAGCCCTTAAATGCCTTCTGTGGACTAAGTGCAGAGTTTGCAGAGTTTCGTTTACAGTTGCCTTAAGGAAATAATTTTTGGCTTTTGTAGTTACGAAGATGAGCATTCGTGTTTCTTAGTCAAATTAATTTCGTCATTAGCTGAGTGACGTTTGCGGCAATGGTGACGAAACTTGGGATATTGTAATGGGGCGAAATGTCTTGTATACAGCCGAATAGTTTTGCTTGCTCTTCGAGGCCGACTGTGTAAAACTGAGACAATTCGTTCCTAGGTGGAGATACACGCAGTATTTCTGAACTGCTGTAATGCTTCTGGAAATGTCACCAGAAAACAATAAACGTAAGCACTTATCTTCTCTTGGGCTTTCGTAGTTTCTGTCAGCAGTGTCTCGTGTAAGATAGGGACTGCGGTCGGTGCACCCTTGAGCCGTTGGTTCACCTAGACTAGCTATGAACTCTCAAAATGCTGCGCCCAGCCAAGGCCACAGTGTCACTAAATACGACTGTACAATCGTATGTTTACAGTTTGGAGCGTTAACCTTTTAAAGCCTAGCGGTAACTTTACGTACCACCAGGTTTAACATTAAAAAATTCTGCGTGGTGCCCACATTGCGTTTATGTGTTTTGTACGGATCTCAGAACAAACAGCAGCTTTCGCCTTATAAAACATTAAGAGACTGGTTTTTATAACCGAAGTGGAGAGTGTTTGCAGCGCGGTACGCACTGAGTCTTTACATAAAACAGATACGCTTCGTCTTTAAAGGGTTAAACGTAGTGTGTGTGAGAATAAATGAAGTAGGCTGTTGCCCAAGTGAACAAAGAAAAGCATTTATAAATTATGTTGGTTAGAAGTATCACTTGAGATCAGTGGCTGGATTTAACAGAAAAACACGGAAATTCGGGACCAGTTAATATTACGATTATAATATGGGGGGAAGAAATGGATAAACAACAGACGAGTTCGTGTCTTGGGGAAGGAATTAAAATAGACTTCCAAAGATTCTCTTAATTTGGAGACTGAATGACACGAAGTCACGGAAAGACCTAAGGAAGGATGTAAAGATGATTAAAGATGGAACAAACGTGAGGGCCAAACCATGAAGTAGAGAAAGAGGAAGAAGTATCATATCTGACTTGATAATGCACAAACCCTTGCTTCTCTGTCAGAGAGAGGCATTGTCAGGAAGCAACAGTCGAAAGTAGGGTGCAGCTGGACAAGGCCGTGGACCATTCCTCGGCCCTTGAAATGAAGCCAAGACCCGACATACCCGTTTTAGCTTTTCTGCTTGGGGTCTAGACGACAGCGGGGAACATACAATGACCAAGGCCAGAGCTGACAAAAGCGAGGTCTTCCTCTTTTTGTAGGTGTTAAAAGAGTTCCGATTGTTATTATAAGAAAGACAACAGTTGAGGAAGTCACGGTTTATTTGTTTAAAGTTGGAAATGACGGTAACGGTGATCGCACTTTGAGTGTAAGGACTTTGTGGATCTCAGACACGTGTTGGTGGCTTGGCACCACTGTCGTCCACTGCCACACTCAGCTATTCTCCTGTGGTCGACCAGAGGGAAGGCAGTTAAGCATACTGAAACTCATTAGTCAGTCAAGATTTTGAATATGGCACAAAGCATCGTCACAGAACCAACGCTGAAACGTGGCTGGCTGATGCTGCATGAGTAGCAACATCATAGTCTTCGACAGGATGAACGCAAATTCGCGTTTCTTGATTTCGAACTCACATAAATTCACTGGCGAATTCACAGACGGGAGATACTTGCAAAGTACTTCGGAACCGAACCCGCACTTTACGCTGAAGGGTTCCAGGAAGTTGAGGGACCCAGATTTCAAAACGGTCGGCACGTGAAGGTGGTAGCGTTGTCAACCCTGCGTACCGGCCACCTTTACACCCAGGAAATATTCTTGATACTCATTTCTGTTAGAGCCATGGTGTGGCCGGAAGGATCGTGTCAATAAAAAATTCCAATGACACCATCGGGAATTGAACCCGCGACCTTCCGGCTTGTAGTGCAGTGCCTCAACCAGCTGCGCCACCACCACCTGACAAACTGCAAAATACTTTTTGCGATCTTGTTAAAGTTACTGAAGTAAAGTGATACATTCTGTATCCTTCACACGTTGTTCGTCGTGTATCCTCACTGTTGAATCTAAAACTTAGCCAAGTCATTTCACTCCAACCGTCATTCCCTTTACCATAATGGTAACGTCGCCCAACTCTAAACCATAGGTGTGCTTGAAATTAGAAACCAGAACCGCCACGGGAAGTCTGTTTGCAGCAGTCCTTTCAGTTATGAAGTAGGCATAGTGGGTGCGTATTTATGCAGTGAACGGGAGACGTTAATTCTGGATGTTGCGTTTTTGACATAAGGTAGAAGGTGCGAAGACTCTTATGCGTCTTTGAGCGCCACACTATGAAGGCATATGGGGGAGTGGATGTACACCTCCACAATTCTTAATCACTAGAAGCAGGTGAGTGGTTAGCTTCATGCATTGGTGACTCTTCCTCTGGGGAAACAGCCCTCGGTACGCCTTGACCAGGAGTCCGTGTCGTCTCCAGAGCTGGTAAGGACGCTTTAAAGAACAGAAAAATGTATACAAGTTCCATTACCAATCACTGAACACAATATTTTTTGCTCCTATGTGTTTCGGCTGCATGTCATAGCCATCGTCAGGGAGCCACATTACACACACACACACACACATGCACAGCGTACAGTGCGTCGATGATTGGCAACATGCACATTAGCTTTTCATACAGTAGTTAGTTGCTATATAGTGCCAATAAAATTGTTCAGTTTAACTGTATGTGTGGTATTAGAAGAGTGCAGAACGATCACTCATGGAGTAAACATCGGATATCAAAGCCTTGGATCTCCACCCCGCCAAATATAGAAGTTATTTTGCAGTGCAAGATGTGTGCAGACAGACTTTTACATTTTACGTTTCGTATATTAACATTCTGTGTTCTGTGTAGTTGTGATTTCAATTTTAATAAACTGTTGTGTTGACGGTTTTTCGTTAGTAACATTTTTAACATTGTTAACGTGAAAGACAACGTGATGACCCACATTCAGTTCGTGTTTAACCTCAAAACAGTTGTATCTATCTTATATCTTGGCGGTATTTAACTTACAGCTGCATTCGCAGTCACATTTCGGGGTGAATTACGTTCGATTATTGTCAGTGGGTGTGGTATGGAGCACGTGTCTCAGAAACGTCCGAAGACTGGCCGGGTGGGAGATGTCGCGCGATGTTACCTCGCTGAAGCCTCACAACAGGAGCAATGGCCCTCCTTGACCCCCCCAGATGGCGCTAATGCAGACATCATCACGAGTGGAAAGCCTCTAATTTTCGAAACAGTTTTTGAGCGACTCGTCTTCAAATTCTGAGCCGACATAGCTTCGACATGACGTCCATGAGTATGTGGTTGGTAGTATTGCAGGCATAAAGGGGCCGTAGAATAAAGGTGACCACCCCATCTTATTCTTGGACAGCTTTACCATACGCATTCATAGTGTGTTGCGTACGTTCTTACCGTTCTGACGATTTGTGCTGCTCTGTGAGTTCTGTATTATGTGGGCTGTGCACAGATGTGTCATAGTTTTATGGCGGAATGTTTTAATACGCTACCACGTGAAGTCTGGTGTTTCATCTTACTGTTCTTGACAAGATAACTTATATTCATCATGAAATCAGGTATATTTCGCGCGTTATCGGGGTTATTTTCTTTTGAAACAAAACGAATCCTTAAGAAATAGTACATGTTTTTGAAACATTCTGTATTGTACACATTTTCAGTACGCTACATTGCGTCAGTAAAACAACTAGCTGCTCGCTTTGCAACGGCTGGCATTCGTTCCGTGGCAGGAGCAAGAACTTGTAAAATTCTTCACGAGGTTCAGACCGGTTCTGGAGATAATCCTGGCTCCAGTCCAATGCATGCTTGGAGAGTACCTGCCTGGGGATGAAGCCGCTGGAGCGTGAAGCTGATTGCTCCCAGTCATGTGATGTCAAGAGCTAAAGTGCGCCATCAATATCCACGCCGTATGTCGTGGCCGATCCACCAAGCAACTGTTCAGGGATAAAGCAAATAGGTTTATGGAGGTCGCCGCTGTAGAGTTCGAGAACATGATTTATACTCAGCCAGCCTACCGACGAACTAACCGACCGACCGACCAACGAACGAAGCAACCAACCAGCCGACCGACCGACAAACCAACCAGCCGACCACCCAACCATTCAACCAACCGACCACCCACCCACCCACCCAACCAACCAACTACAACCGACCGACCAGCTAACACGGACAGCGTAATTCAGATATTCAACAGTAAAGATAGCAAAATCCGCTATGATCGCGATTTTGAGTTAGCTCCTTCCCATCCTTACACCATACGCGCGTAAATTCCATGTTCCTTATTTATTCCCGTCTTCTTGGTCTCCCAAGTGGTAGGTTTGTCGGCTAAAGTGGTGTGTGCGAGCTACGTGCCCAGCCCATCACGGTCACCTGTGTATAGAGCACTGCTTCTCCGTTTTGGCTTCAGCGTTTTGAAAATTAATTGGGGCCGTAATTTTTGAACCTAATAATAACAAGCAGTTGACATTGTAAGGTCGACAGTACGGTGTTAAGAACTCGTTTTACTGAGAGTTCACCCCGCCATTGTTGTACGCCCTTTGGCTGGCGGCGTTCTAATACGCTAACCTCATACATCTGATGGCAATGTCGTGTTACGCCTTTTTGATTTAGGCCCACTTTTCTGGAACGCAACTACGGCGTAAAACAAGGGCTGGGTTCACTCCATTTAAAATTTTATCACAGTACGGGATCGTTGCGAGGAAAAACATATATGGAGGATAATTTTAGAGGCGCTACATTAATATTTGTACTTTTTTTGATAACGTAAATACAGCCGCCGTTTTATTAACAAAGTTCCACTCCGCATGTTTTGGCAAAACTTTGCCATCTTCAAGGCGTGTATTTGTTGTTGGAAGCTGATGCGATTTTCGTGGTAGTGACCTATTCTAAAAATCGGAAATTAATTAATCAACTTCTATGTTTAAAATAATACAAAAAAGGAAATGAGTGTAAGTTTTAGTATTTTTGCAATGCCATGTTTTAGTTAATTGTAAATTTAATAAATAACAAAAATGAATGCGATGACGCAGTTTGTAAGAACGTGCCCTGAAATATGTACCGCTGAATATGGCTAAGCATTGCCAAAACACGCAGGGTGAGAAGAACTTTGTTAATAAAAGGGTGATTGTATTTAGGTTGTTGTGTATATTGACCGAGTGTGTGTGTGTGTGTGTGTGTGTATGGGGGGGGGGGCTGACGGGAATACTTTTTTGTAACCAGGAGGGAGGAATTAACAGGAGGCTGAAGGTGCTGTATAATGGGGGGCTTCGTAAATTAAATTGTTGCTCAGATATTTTTATGATGATCAGATCATTGATGGGACATATATTACACACAGACACAGCTGAGAATTGCTTTCAAAATTGTTATCGGAAAGTTCGAAAGGAAGTGAATGTTTTGTTTGTAGACTCGGATATGATGAAGGGGGAAAGTAAAAGTAAAGTTGCCTCTATGCAGGCCATGAAAGTATGTGGCAGAGTGTGGTATATAGCTTCTCTCATTCTTAACTTAAGCCCTAGATGGAGCTGATTGGTCAGCTTTACGCCGTGGCGTTATGCCCTTGGGAAATAGCCGAAGATACGCCCTGACTAGGAGGCTTGTCAATTCCTCTGTCGGTGTTAAAGAAAGTAGAATGGCAGGATGTGGGCAGGATATGTCTGTTTCTTTGAAGGACGAGTGACTGGATCTTGTGAACACTGTAATGAACAGTCGGCTTTAACAAAAGGCGGGAAATGTCTTGATGGCTGAGGAACTGTTAGATACTGAAGGAAATGTTCTGTTAATTATTCCAGATCACTGCAGATTCTGGACAACAAACTGACGAACGCGACTGCATGCATATAAGTCGGGAAGTGTCTTGTCTTGACTTTAATATTTCCTGATTAGGGAATTTGCGTTCTGCTTGAAGCTTCACAAGACGTCGTTCTTGAAGCAAGAGCAGATCATGAGGGGGTGAAGCATACCTTCGTTTCCGTTATTTCTGAAGTGGAGTTTACTGCTCAAAAGAGGAACCGCTAAAGGGCGTACAACCGTGGAAGACTGAAATGATATGCTTCACCACACAGCACGCTTGGAATGGCCTGAATGGCATGGTTTGTCTGTCTTACGCTGGTGAAATGTTAAGACTTCTTATGGCGCAGATATAAACGTTGTATTTTATAATGTCCGTTGGATGGTTCTGCCCTATATTTTCCGACAGAGTAACTTTCATAACTTTCATAATGTAATGTATTTGTGTGTGTGTGTGTGTGTGTGTGTGGAAAGCATCTTGACAACAGGGTGCACCTGCCTGATTACTTGTCTGTACACAGTCCGGTTAGGTTACCGTATCTGTTCCCCCGCTACCACCGCACAGGGCTTTGTATTCTAAAATGACGTGGCTTTTAAAGCAATCTCCGGACGTGCTTCATCTCTGCCTCTCTTTTTGCTACAAACACATTATTTTCACGTTCAACGATATACCTGGCTGCTTTTGTATCCTGGCACCATTCAACAGTAGGACAACGCAAAGTGCTACTCGAACAATGAACTGTGTAGTGATAAATGCTCTTTGGGCGGCCACTTTTCTTATAGAGAAGGGATTTAGACACGTTGAAGGGTGTAAGCTTTTGCTCTCTCTCTCTCCGCTGTCCTTCCTGTAATCAAACGCTTTTAGGTTGATATAGGCTTGTAAAAAGGGCTGTAGCGGCGTTCGTTGACACTGTCACAATTTTTGTCGTGTAGAATTAAACTTGATGCAGTGCGACATTCTTTTGTCTGAAGCGTGACACGTAGTCTTTTAAAACAATTGAACGAGTCTCGGCATCGTTTATTTTTGGTTTATTATAGCGACGCAGTCAATAGCAGAGATCACAGAGCGTCGAATGGTAGGATGACAGGTAACGAATGAATTTGTAAGGGATTTGGAAGGAAGCAGTCGTGGCCTAACTAGGTTATTGTCGCGGCATTTCTCTACAGGACTGAGGAAAATCAAGAAGGAGTCCTTTAGAACAGCCGGTCTTCAAGTCAGGATTCGAACCCGGTACCTCGAGGGCAGAAGTGTTAACTACTCAGCGCAGTGTTCGGTGACTTTTTTTGGTACTCAAGAGCCCCGTCTGTGTGACTCATTGTTTTTGTCGTGGAATAATTCAGTATTGTGCACATGTTGCATTGTATGATGATACGACAGAATTAATACAGAGGACGACATTTTTTTTTTTTTTGGTTTCTTTGTCGCATTATGTGATGACGAAAAGATGTCAAAGTGTATCCGTTTAACTGGAGGTTTCTGTATTTTGTTACAGGTGAGTAAATGGAGTTGGTCCTGTGAGGAATGCCCTGCTTTACCGGTGAGTTCATGACCAAACAAAAAATCTGAGCATGGTCCAAAGGCTTCAGCTTGCGGCAAAGTGCTTTTGCTATAACGAGCGTGCGTAATCTGTGAACACTGTTTGAGCAGTTTGTGGTTATTCTCCTGATTAAGAGATGTCTTCCTCTTCGGCTCGAGAATGTTCATCTCTTCCTTCACAAGCTCTCGCTGCAAGATCCTTTGCTTTGACAGTTCTGGCCATTTTCCATCCGCATAACCTGCTCCGACGATCCGTTTATGGTGCGTTCGCAATACAGTTGCGAGAAACGCGTGTCAGCGTTGTCATACCCGTCCGTTTGTCAGTCTGTCCGTCCGCGTGGAGCATCTCGGCTCCCACTGGACGGATTTTCGTGAAATTTTATATTAGGGGTTTTTTCTTAAAATGTGTGCATCAGTTTCATGATTTGTTGAAATCTGACAAATAACAGACGCCATAAGTGGAGACATTTGTGATTGTGTACAGCAGTGGCGAATCCTAATCCGGAAGTGAAGTGATGCGGAGGGGTACAGAGTGCGTTCCTTTCACTCTACCCTTCCGTCCCCCTTCCAAGGGATTAAAAGCCAGTCATCCAGCATTGTCTTACAGCAACAACAATGCAATATAGCAATAACTACAATAAACTAAAATGTAAATGTGACAACACACAAGTTTTCCATTACCCGCAAAAGAGAGAAATCTAAGATTGCTGCTTGATGTATTTTGTTAATTTGCAATGAAATTCCGCTGCCTTATTACGTTAGGTAAAGGTGGCAGGGTCATCTGTCCTCTGTTATGTGAAGTGTCTCTTCTATACTCTTGGGAATAGCATCTCTGGTAAGTCCAAAATCACACTTTTATCAGACTGGCACACATCCATTTTACAGAGTTAGGGTTAGTAAAGAATAAAATCGTTCCAATCAGTTCTGTGCGTCACACAGCTGCGGTCTTATAAAACCTTGCCTCACAAAACAGAATTCACATTTACTTCAGCCATCTCATGGAAAGGAACTCAGATCATACACTACTTTCGTGACAAAAAAGAACCCAACTGTCAGATTCCAGCTGGGAAACGATGGGAGTGTTTCAGGAAGGTAAGCATGAATGAGCTCCACCGAAATGCGCAACTGTAGTATATGACGGTACTGTCCCGCCTCGTGCGGCACCTGTACCGCAGAACCACCATCTTCTATGAAAACAGCCTTATTCTTAGAATTCTTGGTACTAGCATTTAATACTGAACAATTTTCCCATCGCTTTTTCTAAGTGTTATTGTTATATATGTTTTAATTACTAACCATTGCGTAACATTTATTTTTACTCCTACATGTTTCGGCTACCCATCATCAGGGAGTCACTTTGCACAGACGTGCGCAGCGTACAGTATGTAAATGAATGGTAATATGTACATTAACTATTTACAGCAGTAATTGTTGTAGAGTACCAACACTGTTCCCTCTAAGCTGCGCGGGTGCGCGGCCACGCAGTAACTGAAATGTTTCCGCGCACACTGAATTGTTGCAGTTCAGCTGGATTTTTCAGTTTTCATTGTAAATATTATTATTGTGCATATTACAAAAAACTTTTAAATGCTGCGCAGTCGTCAGGTCGTGTAAAAATTTTCTGCTCAGAGCAGTAGCAGGGTCGCACAGCTGTAAAAAAAACAGATGGAACGTTGAGTACCGATGAGTTTATACAGTTTAAATTTTATATATGATATTAAATATCATGTGTTAACATATAAAATATAAATAAATCTGTCTCCAGGCATCTGCCTTGCAAATAACTTCTAGTTTTGGTAGGATGGAGACCCCAGGCTATGGTATCCCATGTTTATTCCATGAATAATATATCTGTGCGGGTACTCTATAGCGGTTACTGCTGTAAATAGTTACTGTACACATTACGATTCACTGACATACTATACGCTGCGCATGTGTGTGAAAAATGACTCCCTGATGAAGGCTACGATGGGTAGCCGAAACATGGAGGAGGAAAAAGAATTGTTGTGCAGTGGTTGGTAATAATAAAAAAAACTTATGTGTAAAGCAGCTGCACGGAATGTGTATAACATTTACGTCTATAAATTCCCAACAGGCAAAAACGGTACTGTACATCACGGGTCCCCAATCGTTTTTCGCAAAGGGCCACAACTGTTATTGTGAACTGGCTCGCGGGCCGCACGTGTAAAAATCACAGTATATGGTACACCTGTCCGCCTAAATTGAAACACTGTACATATTGTGGGGTTCTGTTACAAAAAGGCAACATTATTATATTACGTTAATTGCCTTAATAAGAGGAAATATTATCTTGATAAAAATCTTAAACACAAAAGCATTTCCTTCTCTGGTTGCTCTGTGTCAAGGTCACGCTGTACTTCCAAATGGATGGATCGCGTGGATTTATTCTAAACTAAAGACAACTGCATTATTGTTTAATTTATAGTGTATGTATAATTTACAAATGTGGCCGCGGGCCGCATAACACAGCCTGGCGGGCCGCGGGTTGGAGACCCGTGCTGTATATAGTTTCATGAACGTCAAAGAGAAACTGTTTCAGAGACAGCACAGAGATGTTACTTACGGAGTAAACAACAGATACTGTAGTCTGGGGTCTCTACCCTACCAAAATAGAAGTTATTTGCAAGGCAAATGTCTGGTGACAGACTTTTATTTTTTATATTTGTATTTTATATATTAACATGCTATATTTTAATATCATAAATACAATTTAAACCGTATAGATTTATTGGTACTCTATAGCAATTACTGCCGTAAATAGTTAATTTACATATTACAATTCATTGACGCACTGTACGCTGCGCGTTTCTGTGAAAAGTTACTTCCTGATGATGGCTGCGACCGGTAGCCGAAACATGTAGGGGTTTCCACCGAGTGATTGTTGAAGAAGCAGGCCATCTGGGTTGTTGCGCCGTAGTGTTGGGTAATTCCTTCCCGACGTTTCGAAGAAACGTATCGCATTCATCTCCAGGGTTATGGGTGAATTCACGGGCTGATAACCCTGGAGATGAAGGCGGTACGTTCCTTCGAAACGTCGGGAAGAAATTACCCAACCACACGGCGCAAGAACCCAAAATGTCTGCTTGAGAAATGAGAGAACCTGTTTGCAACTAATAAAATCCTTGGGCAGTGTGTAATTTCCAGTGGGTAATGCTTGTCGCATGACCTCGGTTGCGTATGTCGTCGCAGTCTTCTTTCTCTCTCTTGCTTGTTACACAAGCGACCAGGCGTCGTCGGGCTGTGCTGTGGACCGTATGGCTTGGAGAGGGAGTGAGTTCAAATGGACGCTGCTGAGAAACAGCATTGCCTTCTCTGTCTCTGTCTCTTCACGCACGCACGCACTTCAAGCGGCAAGGTATGGCAGGCAATACCCCGCAAGCCTAGCCTTTTGGCAGATGCACTGTACAAATTGTAGGCTATATGACACGAAGTGATAATTTCCGGGGAAAAAATTACAACTTCTCTTTTTTTGAAAAACAGAGAAAGAAAGTCATTTCTTCCATTTCACTGGTATGGCGCCGCGATGCTAGTCGTACCGAGAATTTGCCACTGATATATAGGCGTTTACGAGATAAGTAGGGTATGCAGAAACGCAGTTGACTAGCTGCATGTAGGCCTAATGTGACGTCACATGAACGCGGTTTGCATACTGGGTAATTAGGGTAGAAATACAAAAAGAGTTATAATATTTAGTGTGTATTGCTTTGTACTTGATTACAATTACTTTATACAGTATGTGATTTGTTGTGCTGTGACAAAATAACCGAGTGACATAGTCTTCGTGTGGCCGTGTCATGTTCCCGTGGAATTACTGATGTGTGCTTAATGCACTTTGCGTAATGCATAATTAAGTAAAGTAAAAACGTTCACTTAGGCGTCTGCTGTGTAATGTTTGTTGTTTTACACTGTATCCGGAAATATATAATTTGTTATGTAGATTATGAATGTACTGTACCTACAAATTCTATATCAAATATTGTTTTAAGTCAGCATTTACAAAAGAGTTCGACGAGCTGAAACTTTTGAGGTTATGTACAGCGATTATTAGAGACAGAATCAGTGTAGGCGTGTATATATACTGGTATAAGCTTTTTAAAGAAATGTAATAACAGACACTAATAATAATAATAATAATAATAATAATATTCTGTAATTTGTGCATAATAGTGAATGGTAACAAAAAGTGTGACTGGTGGATTAAATGGTATGACCATCTTAGCACGATCCTGGATGCAGAGATACGCACGTGCCGCAGTGTTAACGTTATGCAGTCGAACCCGGTTATAACGACATCGGTTTATGTGACACATCGTGTATTGCGTCAGATATTTTGTGGTACAAATTCATTCCTCTCTGTTATCCATAACAAATACACTCCTCGGTTACAACAACGCTCGTTTAAAAAGGCACAGAATATTCAGTCCCTTTCACGACCTTATAACCAACTTCGGCTGCACGTACATTTCGTGTGTTACTTGTACGTCTTTTTGGACCCTGTAGTAACTGCTATGTCAGTTTTCCTTTTCTGGAGTTAAGAAATTAAGAATTCACAATATTACAGCGAAAGCAGCCTGAAAGTTCGGTAGTGAAGCCTGGGTGCTGAAGAAACGAGATAAACAAAGAGTGGAAGCAGCACAAATGACATTTTTAAGACATGTATTAGGAATTACTAAGTTATGCATGGAGAGAAATCAATCCGTCAGGGAGAAACTTGGAGTACAGAACATAGTTTTGGAAATAAAAAATACGGACGAGAGTGGCTACAACACGTAGAGAGAGTGGGTACAGGCAGGATACCTAAACAGGCATTGAAATATAGACCAAAAGGGAAGAGAAACATAGGACGCCCAAGGAAAAGTGGAAGGCCCAGCTTCATCTCGAGAGATAAAGAGCAGGTACTACACCTACTAATCCACAGCAGATGATGACGACGACGACGACGACGGCGACTTGTATTTCTCTTACATGCACACGTTAGCCTGAAAATCAGTCTTTGTCGAAGAGATGTTATCAAAAGTTTCTTTTGGTTTCTTGTTTCCTGATAGGTAATCCGTTTGGCCTGTCTCAGAATTCTTTATTGAACCAATTTAACAGGAGTTTCATGTGAATTGGAGTTCATCCTTTGTCTTTTCTGCCATTAGATTATGTGTTTTGGATCAGAATATGTTTGTTTGCAGCTTTATTTACTACAGGCCTTACGTAATTTTATGGTTGTCGCTGAGACTGAAATGCTGAGGTTCATACCTCTACAGTGAAAAGACAGTACTACGTAACTTCAGGTTTAATGTTCCTCGCCCTTGTGTGAAGTATTGTTAATTAATTTGTTTAAAAATAGCAGAAGATAAAGTATTTTGGATTGACGATAGCATGTTATTGTCCATTCTGGTGACTGTGCGGTGTAAGGCGTAGGTTTGCGGCCGCTGGCTTGTTGGGATTGCAGGTTCGAATGCCGCCGGGAACGTGGTTGGCTTGTCTCTTGTGAATGTTGTCCATTGTGGAGGTAGAGGCCTCCGCGACGGGCCGATCCCTCGTCCACGGGAGTCCTGCCGAGTGTGCATATGGGTGTGATCAGGCACACCAGTAACCCCCTGCACCTGTAATGAGTAGGTAGAAGTCAGACTAAGAAAGAAAGAAAGAAAGAAAGAAAGAAAGAAAGAAAGAAAGAAAGAAAGAAAAAGAAAAAAGAAAAAAGAAAGAAAGATATTCCTGACTGAAAATGAAGTATGTACCAGTGGCGAATAAACAAATATAAGTGAATTACTCATTTAGTCCTTTAGTCCGTCAACAGTTAAGTAAGGGTAAATCGTTTCGTAGTCCTTACCTCTTCTACCTACTCACAGTAGGTGTTAGGAGGTTGTTTATTTGCACTTGATCACACTCAGACACACCACAGTCGGTAGGACTTCTCTGGACGAGGGATCGGCCCGTCATAGAGACGTCGACCTGACAACACAAACACTCACAAGAGACAAACATCGATGTCCCCGGTGGGATCCGAACCCATGATCCCAGCAACCGCTCGGCCGCAGACCTTACGCCTTAGACCTCGCGGCCACGGGGATCGGCATAAGGGTAAGTGTAAAACCTAATCAGATATTCTGTAGGCATGTGCTTGTCTGATATTCCACCAGAGCATGCCTCGACTGCTTTCCACATTTTTAGGCCATAATTTATCGCACTGTTGCCTCCTGCAGTACTATTCTGATTGTACACATACTCCAAATGAATGCTTTTATTTTTCTGTGGTGCCTGTTATGTTGCCTTGTTAATCTTTCACTTGCACCTCCCACAGCCCGTATAACTTTACTGCTAATAAACGCTATTACTTATCCGACACTTCATTTACAGCATTTCAGATTTGTACCTAGTAATGTGAGAATTTTAGTTAAATTGCAATCCGATGAAAATTGGATAGGATTTTTGACTTTAAGTATATGAATTGTTGTCATCTGGGAACAAGTTTAGAATGAGCCTACGCCATTCTATAGGATCATTATTTTATCTGGCAGCTTTCGGTTGCCACTTACCGTCGGCTCGCTTATTGTATTAACGTAGCCCACTCGTCCGACAGTCCTCACGCGCGGCGGAGTCGCTGCCAAAAGTGACAAACTAAAGCTAAAACAGGGACTGTGGTTTGTATAATTTTAGGATTGTGTTTTTGGTGCTTCCTTGCACGAAGTGAGGTAGACCGAGTTCCGCAATTCTTTCGTCACAGCAACCGTAGTGTATGACTTACGCCAGAATTTTTCTTGCACTTTAATTTTCCCTTTGCATCTGTCATTTACGTTACCTTTCAAACGTGTTTAAAATCTAAAATTCGGCATGGCGGCATCAGATCGACATACTCGTATATTTTATGATGCCAGCGTTCCAGTTCCATTTTGGACAGAAACTGTCGTTACAATTTCGCGTACTTCTGTGTAGAAGCATGCCATTTTGTGTGTGTACGAGTATTAACCGTTTAAAACCTAGCGGTAACTTTACGTACTACCCGATTTAACATTCAAAAATTCGACATGGTGCTCACATTGCATTTATGTGTTTTGTACGGATCTCAGAACAAACAGCAACTTTTGCCTCATGCAACATTAACAGATTGTTCTTTGTAACCGAAGTGTAGTGTTTACTGCGCGGTACGCACTGAGTCCTTAAATAAAAAAGATACGTTCCGTCTTTAAAGGGTTAAATATTTTGTATACGCCATGTTAGTGTGGCAGTTCCGTGACATTTTAGCTACATGTTTTGAAGCACTTCATCATCATCATAATCATCAAACTATGTGTTGCTGTTTCTTGTGACATGTACATACTGTAGACACATTGCTGACGCAATTAATGGATTTATCAATGCTACAGTGTGCCAGAAACCATTGAGGTTAGCTGAAAATTGTCAGAGAGGCGGGATTATTACACATTCTGTGCACGATATTTTTAATGTTGTAAAAATGTGATGATTAAGCATTGGGAAACCACAGAAAATACTGTAAATCTGAGGTCTTAGGATGTTCGGAAAGTGGTTCAGTAAGATTAGATACTAATAACAGCAATTTGTGCGTCAGTTATTAATAATAATTGTAATTATTAATTACTGCATGACTAATATTACATTTCCTTAAACGTTTGTTTACTTTGGTAATTCAGAATTTTGTGTGTTTAGTTCAAGAAATGATCTGTAGCAATTTCGATTGCTAGTGGAGTGCAGAGTTGTCGTGTACTTTGAGCATTTCACCTGTGAGTATCCATTATAACCATTGTCTCCTGTCCAGCCACATGGTCCAGTCTCACATTTGTCTCTGCTTATGGGTGTCAGAATCAATCCACAAGTGAAAAATCATATGCTTTTTGAACTGTGGATTTATTCTGACATATTATAATTATAATTGTAATTATAATTGTATTGTTGTTCATACCGCCCTGAAGATAGCCACATGAGTGGCCGAAACATGTCGGTGGTTACTGTGTAATAAAATTACATCCATACACTCAAGTGCATCTGTTGGTCTTTTTAAAAAAATTTGTACACACGGTACTTATTGACTGGGACAGTGGATTATCGTTTACTGCCGACGCCTTTTGCATATCATTAAACAAGTCTGCGAAAGAATGTAGTTTAATAAAACAAGCGAAGTGTTTGGCGGTACAGGAGTGCAGACCGTATTGCCAGAGACGGACGAGTAGTAAGTGATTGCGGCAAGAACTTGGTACTGGTTGAACCGACGAGCGATGAAGCGAATTCTTGTCAGCTGTTGTTACCCCTCGCAGCTACTCTGTTTCTGCCTCGTGTACTGTTGCATCACACTCCGAGTCCGAGTCAAGTCACGTTACAAATGACAATCAGACCGTCCGTCTTGGTGTTGAAACCCTCCCGGGGCACATGGCCAGATTTTTGTCCTTTTGCGTATTGAATGATGTACTGTCGTGGGGTGACCTCTGTGGTGAGTATGCGGGTCTCTGCTTAATCATAAGTCAGTGTCCTTGCCGGTTGTACATATTTACGTACAGGATCTCTTTGTTTAATCTCCGCACCGATTACTGCGGCGTTATGGCATAGAAAGTGTACATCCGCCGGCAAATCCCACTACAGCTGCGATGCTCAGGACGCCAATAAACGGAACGTCCTGTATCATTCAGTACTCAAAACTATATATTCGTACAGGCCATTGTCACTCCACGCCTTGTACAGCAAATCGTGCCTTATCTTAAACAGCTGCTGTGGACGACATCATAGCCACTCCAACGGCCGTACGCTTTCCGTCGCCAAGTTTGAGAACATTTTCATTCTCGCTATTTTTGTGTGACTTCTGCTTGCTGCCTGCTTAATTTTGTGAGAAATCATAAACGTAGAGATTTTGAAACGCTCTGCAGACTAACAGTGACATATAATTATAACACTGGACTTCAAATCCGGAAGACGCGAATTT
This sequence comes from Coptotermes formosanus, assembly GCA_013340265.1. Taxonomy (NCBI): domain Eukaryota; kingdom Metazoa; phylum Arthropoda; class Insecta; order Blattodea; family Rhinotermitidae; genus Coptotermes; species Coptotermes formosanus. The sequence continues at coordinate 411,247 of BLKM01000783.1, read as the reverse complement.
TAACGTCTCTTGGTGTTAAGGTGTAAACATTGTGGGGTATGGTAGGTCAAGGTGGAGACAATGATCGTCTTCTGGTTTGTGACGTATTGCGTTCTAGGTATTTACTGGCATTTTGGAGGAAATCGACGCATCCAACTTCCTGAAAATGGAGGTAGGAAGTTTATCCGAAACATTGGTAGGGAGCTACATACTGGAATACAGAACTCCATATCCCGAAACAGGGTTTGTAACTCCTGGGGGGCCAACTCAATAAAATTCCAGCCTTCGGGCAGTAGGTCTGCCGTTGGACAGCCACATTATCCGCCGGTGATTGTCTCTGACTCACTCCTTGAAGGAGAGTCCTTCTCGAGAAGCTGCCGGTTTCTCAACTCTCAAAGTTCCTCGCATGTACGGGACCAGAAGGTTCATTGATGTTTCGGGACGATGCTAATACATCGAAGTTCTGCGCATGAAAAGATTAAGAGTAGGTTATATTGGCGCAGGTTGTAGGTGGCGCAGTTGGTTGAGGCACTGTGCTACAGGCTGGCAGGTAGCGGGTTCGATTCCCGATGATGTCATTGGAATCTTTCATTGACATAATCCTTCCGGTCGCCCTGTGGCCCTGGGTTCGACTCAGCCTCTAACAGAAAAGAATACCAGGAATATTTCCTGGGGTAAAGGCGGCCGGTGCGTAGGGTTGACAACCATACCACCTTCATGTGCCGATTGTCTTGAAATCTGGCAGCCTCAGCATCCTGGAACCCACAGGGACTGTCGAGGATTGTAATGGGACTGCTTTACCTTTTTATGTTCAAGAAATGCTGCAATGATTCAGTTCGGAATCTTTTGTCTTCCTCTTCGCCAATAATAAAGGTAAAACTACAGAAGTATAATTTTGCCCGTTGTGTGTGAAACTTGGTTTATGGTAGAACATAGGTTTAGGTTCGAGAGTAGGATTGTGAGAAGATGAGACGGATGAAGAAACAGAAGGACGGAGAAAATTGCGTAATGTGGAACTTCATGAGTTGTACTTTCCACCACGCATCATTTGGGTGATCAAATCATGGCCGTGAGATGGGCGGGATGTGTGGCACGTGAGAGAGGGGAAATGCACACAGGGTTTTGGTTCGGAAACCTGTAGGAAATAATCACTTGGAAGACCTGGGCGTGAGTGGGAGGATAGTATTAAAATAGATACTGAAATAGGAGGGGAAAGTGTGACTGGATTGCTCTGGCTTACGAAAGGGATAGTTGGTGTGCTTCCAGTTCCGTAAAATAGGGGGAATTTCTTGACTAGCTGAAGGGCTGTTAGCTTCTCACGGACAATGCTCCGTGGGGTCGGTCGGTCGGTTTGATGGTTTTGTGTGTTTGGTTGGTTGACTGGTTTTAGTTGGTTGGTTGGTTGATTGGTTCGTTAGAGTGTTCATTACCGGGTATACAAGAGCCCGCTAATTGTCCCAATTCTGAAGCAAATTACTGCAGTCCTTATCCATTTTAGTAGTATCCTCCAATTTACGCCCAGGTATTTCAGTGATTCTTTCCTTTGGGCCTCATTTTCTTTCGCCTCAGACTCAAAGTCTTTTCTGTGTGGAGGATAGCGGCCCCTTCCCCTTGCCGGGGGTTTATACAGCTACCTACTACCTAACACTTCAAGGAAGTACCCTCTGCGGTCATTGTCATCATCATGACCATCGCCTTCGTTTTCTGCTTTTTCATTTATCTTTCCAGTAACGGAAGATCAGCCGTGGTTCTGAGTGTCCGAGGATAGACGCCGTTACATATCCGTGAAGCGATTCATCCTCGAAAAGGGGGCAGCCTGATCGCTATATTAAGGCGACCAACGTCAGGCATGTGGCGTGGCGGGATTTTCGAAATAAAGTATTTCAGTGCAAAAGAGAGAGAGGGTACGAAACCTCCCCCTGTTGATCACCATATTGTCTGAGGTAAAACTGAAATTCCGCGAAATACTGTTCTCATCTAAAAATATGGATTCCTTCCTTCGCTTTGCCGGGCAACAGAGGCCAGGGTGGCCAAAAGTCGTGTATGAAATCAGGATTAGTGGGTTTATGGGTTTCGCCCATGGGGTGCTCTTCAGAACAGACCACAACGTTTCGGAGTCACGATCCGCTTCCGTATTCCGGTGTCTAGGAAGTTATGCAGTTGCTACCGTCGTCAGTGCTTGCGATCGCATCTTGCTGATGGACTAACTTGTTTACTTAAGGAAAGGGAGCATCCAGTTGCCCAGATATTCAGTTCTGTTTAGAACTCCTGACCGTGTGCGAAGTCCAGAAACCCGTTAGTCATGCATGCAGGGTACCGTTGTGAGAAACTTCAGAAATGGCCCGTATTTGAGACATACCGCAACAGGAAGCGGAGTGCTAACCGCCAAGCCGAGACCTTCGGTGTCCTGTGATCGATACACCGTATCCCTCTGTGGTTGCCACGCAGTATTTCACTGCTGTTTGCGCTGCTGTAATCCCTTATGATCTGCAGTCTCTACAGAATCTAACAGAATCTAACAATCGACTTTTTACTTACACTCGAAGTCGAAAGTCTGCTCGTCCATTTCAGGTCCGTAGTCCCGAAGTCTTACCACATCACGAACAAGCATAATTCGCTAATCCGTACGTAGTGTGAGGTTTTTCCACAGCATTTATAGTTCACATGTTCCTGCCAGGCCTTCAAAACGGCCATTTCGTTTGTTTCGTTATCACGCATTTAAATTTTGTCACGGTAATTCATTAATCATTCCTCGCCACAAAAGAAAATACCTGCTATAGAGAAATAACGTATACCTTGCAACTACTTTATATGCCAGAAACACGCTACTGTTATGACACAGATGTGTTCGATCAGCAGTGGGTATATGATTGTTTTATACATATTAACATTTGAGTGAGGCTTTGCGATAGACCAGGCGGTTAGTCGTTGGATTTGCATAGCAGAGGAATGAGTCCGATTCCAGGTTAGTCCATGTGGGATTTGTGGTGGACAGAATGGCACTACGACAGGTTTCGCTTCTGAATCTTCGGTTGCCCCTGTCAGATACGATTGCAGGAATTCACCATATTCGTTCAGTTACCCTACGGGGCTCGTAACACGATCGTTCAGCAGCCTCAGCGGCCTCGGTTTGTCTCCACCCCACCTCACTCGAAGAAGAAAGAATTAGCTCCTTCAGCCACAAAAGTAAGTTATCCTCTTACGTTTATTGACAAAATGAAGATGCTATCATATAGGGGCTAAGTGAGTTTTCATTCACGCCAGTAAAGATTCGAATTCTGATATGCAGTGCACATCGTAAGCAGTTACGGAAGGACTGCAAACAGTGCTTGTTGTTCCACGCAGTTTTCATCCCTTTATATTTGCTGTATGAAAAATTTTTGAATATCACAGTTTCTTTTTTTGAAGTGTAAGACTTTATGTTCTGGTCATTTTCTCTATCATTCATAATTTGGACGAAAGTACTGTATTCTGGGATGTGACATCGTCTCGTCTGGTAGGAATTTAGCGATGTTTTGGGCTGAGAGAACCTGCGGCCTCCGTATCATGGTAGAAACCTCAAATCTTACACAGTTCAGATGCACGTAAACGTGTTTTTGAGGTACTGGTGTACCTGTTACATATTCAGAAATTTTTGTTTTCTTTTAAGGTATAAGCGTGTAATTATATTTATTCTGTCGTGTTTTTATTTCTGCGTTATGATTTGTTAAGCATAATTCTTTCGCGCGTATTTTAAACGTTGTGTAATGACAATGACAGTTGACCATGCGTCTTTCTAATTCTGAACATTTGTGGCTTGCGACTGTCCATTTTTTGCAAATGTAAGGGGATATCTCGAATAGGTAATTTGTCGTACCATGTGTATACGGTTAAGTGGCGCACTACAGGCTTGTCAAGAAAGCTGGACCGGGGGTCGTAACCGAATCTAGGATAAGTCGAACACGAAGCGGAACTGACAGCTACTGATACTCCCCGACTTAGGCAGTTGCTTCGTTCCGGAAGGTCCAGCGTAAGTATTATTTTACTGAAGTCAGAGTTGAATATAAATTTGGTCGACTGTATGTGTATCTACGAGGAGTCCATTTGAAATCAAACTGCAACACACTGTAACCTGATGGAACAAAGCATTGCCGCCTGTGTTATCCCCCAGCACCTGTTATCCTGCACCTGCGTCTCACTGCACTTTTATTTCCGCAAGGAAAAATATCTGATATGCGTTTCAAAAAGCATTGTTTCTTTACTTTTTAAAAATTTCGTAACTCTGAAATGGTATAACTTGACGTTGCATAGGTTGGAGAGTGTATGTATACGTATTTTTACTTAATATTACGGTGCGTGACGTGACGCCGTGTAGATTGGTAGATAGGTAACAACGTTTCAAAGCAATGCTATTGCCAGTTTTATCGAACCTGATGATGGAGGCAGCAGGTTTCTCCGAAAGGTAGTACCTATATGCCATAGTACACGGCGTCATGTTAGAATACAAGTGTTCTCTACCGACATGAGAACCTCGAATCTCTGTTTTAATTGTTTTACAGTCTCCTTTCAGTTGCGATTTTATTTCGCAGTTTTATTTCTCATTCTGTCTCTCTCCAAATGATTAAGTGGAACAAGAGATACAGAGACGTGATGAATTACTACTTTTAGAAAGAACAGGAAATGTGTAGGCTTTCTACTCACCTACCTTCGTGTGGTTGATGATCAGTGACCGTAACAAACACGTTGAGCTGGGGACGCAAGAAGACAGGACAGCTTGGTTTGCTCTGTTATCTTCAATGGAGCTGATCTGTGAAACAATAGAAGTATGGCAGAGCGCGGTAGCATTTTGACGGCTCAAAATGCTTTGCACCGTCAGCCAAGCATATCGCAGAAACGTGGCAGCTAAATTCGACGGACTGCAATGCAACAGAAGTTCCGTGGGTGACAGCCACTTACAGTTGCTTGGAATAATGATACCTTGAAAACGAAGGTCTTTTCCTCGACTGAATCTACAGCTTTTCGCGGAAGCACTTAAGGCTGATTGTCACCTGGCAGTTTGAAGTAACGGTGTAACTTGTGTACTCAGCTGAATGTCGTGATATTTCTGCTGTCTAGCGGCCAAAAGGGCATCCGATGCAATAAGGAGATTATCTGACGTAAGATGTTTCCGTTGTGAGATACAAGGTTGCTGAAGATGCAAATTTCTTGGGATGTCACACCGTGGCTACTGGTAAACAGTTACCGACGTTTCCGTGTGGAGATTATAAATGCACACACAGTTTTAGTGTGGGAACCTAAAAGTAACAGGTCAGTGGTAGTCCTAGGTATAGCTGGTAGTATGCTGTAATGACGTACGTGAAAGAAAGAGAACGCGTTTTGTGGCTTGGAATCAGCTGGCCCAGACTAGGGTATTTTGGCTGACAGTTGTGAATATGATAACGAATCTTGGGGCTTCGTAAATTATAGGCAGGAAATTTCGTGGCCAACTGAGCGACTATCAGCTTCCAAGGATGACTATGCTTTTTAAAGTTTCTTTTCGATGAAGTGACAGTGCGTAACGCGTTACATGTAAGTTTTGTCCGCCCCCCTCGTATCGTTATCGGTGTCAATCTTTATATACGGGCACCCGTGAGTTGCTAATGTTATATGGCGTCGGTAGTAGATGATTGAATGGGCACGGAGCATTGGTGGAATGACACCGACAGGGGGAAACTGAATTAGTGGAAGAAAAGCTCCGTATGCCTTCCTCTTGTCTCGCATGTGTGCCACATGTCCCACTCATGTCGTTGTCCTCTTATTTTTTAGCACTCTAACGCAATTTGGGCTGGAGTACATATCGCAAATCTCCTCACAATGCATTTTTACTCTGCCTCCTCTAACTTCCTCAGAACCCTGTTCTCAAACATCCTCAGTTTGTGCTCTTCCCTCATTGAGAGGGCAAAGTTTTGCTCTCATACAAATAATGGGGAAAGAAAATTACAGTTTCATGTACCTTAGATAGCAGGCAGGAACACACAAAAATTTTAGAAATTGGTAACATGTTCCAGTTTTAATCTGCTTGTAAGTTCTTTGTTATTGCAATTTTGATTTGTCAGCGTCGCTTCCAGATATTTGAACTTCGCTCTGTTTCGCAAGGATTCGTTAGGTATTTTTATGTTGTAATTTTGGCGTGCGGTCTGTTCATGTGACATGAAAATACATTTCATTTTCTCAGTATTTACTTCTTGACCATCGTATTTACTAGCGACCATTAAAGCTTTTGGGCTTCTATTTTGTAGTGTTTATATTTTCGTCCAATAATGCGTGTGTTACGTACAGTGCCTTTGGTCACGCATGCGACTCACGGACCACACATGTATCAAAATTTTGCTCGCTTTATACTTGCTACGATGAGGGTTTCAGCAAGACACTGTAGTTGCCATAGCAACTGTTAAACCGGCCACACCATCTGTTAGCTGCGAACTCTGACCTACCACGGCGCAGGCAGTTTTGCAGAGCGAGAAGCAAATATCAAGCATGTCACTGTGTTGTGTGGGGAACACATCCTTCAGCGACCTTTGAACTTTAGACTGGAATGTCTCCGCTGTCTCCTCAGGTATCTGTTAGCATTGTCCTTCGGGACAGTGCGATATGTCATGTAGCTTTATCATTTAGTTTGGAATTACGATTACATTTAATAGGAATTTCAAGAGAATTTTAATTATTCTGTTGTACTTCAATAAACATGCCTACTGGAGTGTTAACATTTCGTCGAAATTACACACTGTCACATTTTAATGGCGATGCGTTCAGGTTATTTGTGTTGTAATACGTAATATGGGACCACAAAGTCATTAAAATGTACGTTTGTACAAATTTCGTCTGAACTTTATCCGATAATAATAATACTTACTCGTATATTACACTTAAATGTACCTAGTAATCTACACGTTATGTATCTGTTTACAGTTTGAAATCCACTAATTGACTGGATGAGATACAAAAAAGGAAAAACTGCGGGGAAAAACTGTATACGTAATACACCGTACCTTTTCAGCGTTGACCAACTTTTTTCCCAATGGCGCGACAGCCCCTAGTGGACCAGGGTCTCCTCATTGTTGAGGCTTCACGATCACACTCAGACACATCACACTCGGTGGGACGTCTCTAGACGAGTGATCAGCCCGTCGCAGACCTAATCCATTTTCATACATATCCTGCTCGCAGAAGCTATTTCTGTAAGCGTGTTGGTATTAACCTGGCTGCTATCCAAAAGTATCTCCGCCAGCATTCTGCATACATGGTAGCATACTTCCATGCAGTCTGTGTTTCCCAGCCAGGGTTCCGCACAACAGCGTTGCAGGTTCCATGAGAAATCGTAAACTGAATACACAGATATTTTGAAACACTGCGAAAAGAACCAAATAGTATACCTCGACATATCGCAGGACTTTTTCCGGTGGTTGGCAGTACTGGAGTTATTTCCGTCCAGTACTAACATTCTCTTTTGTTTGTTATGTATAGTTTCACAAATAATTTTGTTGACTGCACTTTAAACTGTAATTGATCTGCGCTGCTCGGCCTGTAGAGGTTTGCGTAGTTCGAGGTCTCTCGGAATAACTAACTAACTAACTCCATGGAGCAGAGGCCTTCTTGAGAAGCTAACAGTTTCTCAGCTAGTCAAGAAATTCTCCGCATTTTATGGAACCCGAAGGTTCATTACCGCATTCACAAGAGCCCGCCACCTGTCCCTATCCTGAGCCAGCTCAATCCAGTTCGTGCGCCCCATCCCACTTCCCGAATATCCATCTTAATATTATCCTCCCATCTACGCCTCGGTCTCCCAAGTGGTCGCCTTCCCTCGGGTCTTCCCACCAAAATCCGGTATGCACCTCTCTCCTCCCCCATACGTGCCGCGTGCCCCGCCCATCTCAGTCTTCTCGATTTGATTACCCGAATAATATTTGGTGATGAGTACAGGTCATTAAGTTCCTCGTTATGTAGTCTTCTCCAATCCCCTGTCGCCTCGTCCCTCTTAGGCCCAAATATCCTCCTCAGCACCCTATTCTCGAACACCCTCAGTCTTTGTTCCTCCCTCAGTGTGAGAGACCAAGTTTCACATCCATACAGAACAACAGGTAAAATTATAGTTCTGTATACCCTAATCTTTGTGTTTTTGGATAGTAACCTGGAAGACAAAAGATTCTGCACCGAGTGATAGCAAGCATTCCCCGACTTCAATCTGCTCTTAATTTCTTCATGAATGGAGTTTCGATTCGTTAGGGTTGCTCCCAAATATTTGAATTCTTCCACCCTTTCAAAGGATTTATTATCTATAATTATGTTGTGATTGTGTCCTGCATTCTGATTTCGAGACATGACCATGTACTTAGTTTTCTCAGCATTTACTTCTAGACCAATCTCCTTACTAGCAATCATTAAATCTTCTGCATTTTTCTTTATACTATGTACGCTTCCACCCAATATATTAACATAATCAGCATAAAACAGAAGCTGATGTGTACCATTCAATTTCAAGCCCTCCTGGTTTGCCTGAACCCTCCTAATGGCATATTCTAAAGCAAAGTTGAAAAGCAATGGCGACAGAGCATCTCCTTGTTTCAAACCATTCTTAATAGGAAGCGTGTCAGACAAATGTTTGCCTACCCGAACTCTGCTATACGTTTCACTTAGGCACATTTTTATTAACCTTACTAGTTTCCTGGGGATACCGAACTCAATGAGAATATTATACAAGACCTCCCTCCTAACTGAATCATAGGCTTTCTTGAAGTCTATAAATAGCTGATGCACTGAATTATTGTAGGGGTTCCCTGGTGGATGAAAGGTTGGGGGACACTGGCTAATCGTACTGTAACGTCTTGTTCTTGTTCTTGAAATTTCGGGGTATAGTCCGACACATTTAAGTGGTACGCTTACGGTAATTTTCACTAACGATTATTATTTTCGCATTGTATTTTGTGATAAAAGTTACACACTTAGTTGTGAATCCTCGTCTGGAGATGGGGTGATGCAGAAATGCTACACACGACCGGACAGTGCTTTCAGAACCGTATAACGTTGTGCATATTTCTCTCTCACAGAACCACGTTCATGAAAGCACAATTTTTAGATTTGCAGTCCAGCAGTGACTCGTCCATATTCCGGACCTGCCGCATATTAGGTAACGAAAACGTGCGACTTATAAACTACACGATATATCGCTTCCATACAAACTTTTTATAATTACTCCAGTTGCGGAGTGGCAGCGGTCAGACGGAGCATTCTCCACTACTAAACCTGTGCTACCACCCCACTGCCTTTCCATGAGACAGCTTCGTTACGGTAACTGTGGACAGTTACGGTCTTTTGCCAGACTTCGTAGGAATGAGGTCACTTCACTATTGTACTTTCTCATTTTTTACCGTGAACCACACTAATATGGAGGACATGCTAATTTCTGCGGTGGGAATGACATTAATGTCATTAAAACGCACCAGTTTGGCATTCTCCAGCCTCTAATGCGTGAATTTATTTTGTGGAATGTAAAGGAGAATAAAGTAGACTCTGTAAATACGGTAGCCTATGAACGCGCGCGCGTGTAGGTGGCTGTAACTACCGAACCACTGGAGCTAGATATGTGGAAGTTCGTTTGGAGGTAGTTACATGAAACCACTTTATGTTCAGCATTCTACAGACATAGCGACAGGTCGAAATATTTATATTTACTGTGTAAATGTAACGTAGTCTGGATGTGTACGGGTGGAAATTTGTACAGAAATGGGTTAGTGAACTGTATAATTATTTATTGGGGCTGTGATTTTTGCTGAGGTGACCTCGTATAATGCATCTGAAGGCAGTAAGATAATAAAACCAACAGCGTTTACTTTTACAAGGCAGCTTCTTGCATACTAATGGTTCACGATGATTTCCTGACTTCCGGATTTCTTAAAAACAAAAAACATAGATGCAAATATGTCCACACACAGTAAAGCTGATGAGGGTAATATAAATTACGGAATATAAAATACGGTACTAAATATGAAGTGGTAAGATATACTTTAATTAGTTTAAGTAACTGACTGGAGGTCATGATCTTTTTATAGTTCATCGCGTCGTGAGGTGGTGTCTATGTGTGTACGTATATTAGTGTTATTCGTTAATGGTTTACAAGAGCCGACCCTGGTGGCCTTGCGGTCTAAGGCGTAGGTTTGAAGCCGCGTGGCTGCTGGGATCGTGAGGTTTGTCTCTCGTGTTTATTGTGTTGTGTAAGGAGCAGCCTTTGTGACGAGCTGATCACCGTTCAGGTGTGTGTGTGTGTGTGTGTGTGTGTGTGTGTGTGTGTGTGTGTGTGTGTGTGTGTGTGTGTGTGTGTGGTCTAGAAACCTCAACCATGAGGCGGCCTAAGCCCGAGTTGGGCTGTTGCTCCACACGAAATAAAAATGATTTACGGTAAGTCGGAGGTAAGATCGGTGGATCCGAGCGTCTTAAAATGCCTGGCAAGTGTACTGTTTGTGATGTGGTGTAGTGGAAGGTTTCTTCCAATATGCCGATCTCCGCTGTATCGATCGGCTACAGACAAGTTACCGAGCACGTTGGCACAAGCAGTAAGGTAAGGTGCCCGGCTCGAATCTTGGTCGGGACAGATTGTTGTGGCTTTTTTTGGTACGTCCTGACAGACTTCGGGTTAGTACCTGAGATCACGACACAATCGTTTCCATGCGCAGCGTTTCGTGTTCATTACTGATAACTCTATTCATCTGAGGTAGCCGACGGACAGCACCATTAAATAAACTGACGTGCAGGACCGGCTGAAAGTTTCTTTTTGCCTCCCAGTGTGAAGCTTGGTCTTGCAGTTTTCTCCCTCCACAATCAACGCCATTTTCTTTGTCAGCCCATTTACAGTGTACACTAAGAGCAATAACAGACTTTCATTTCAGTTTTATGAAGTGCGGTTGTCAAAGTACTACCAAGCTGAATTTTCTTACAAATTTTGCCGCCTTATGCGACTGTCTGGTTCACCTGGTGCCCTTGTGGGTTAAGCCGGCCGTGCATAAGTAAATGGAAGGACAGATGGAGACGGTATTAGTTCTTTCCAGAACTTGTTGGTTGAAGCCTGTAAATAGCCGTAAGAACTCATGAATACGTACTGATGTACTGCTGAAGTTGGTGCGGATGGAGGCAGTGGCCCGCTGTCTCTGTTGCGGTTTAAGCATAGCCAGCCGATCGGTATACCAGTGACTCGACCCATACATCTGCCAGCGAAACCCACCGCAGTTCAGCCGCGGCTGTGTATTTGTTCTGGGAAGGCCGCGCCGTGTGAAGCGCATGAATGAAGTGGAGACGTGTGATAGAGTTAGTGGTATCGATTCTTCCGCTCAGTTTCCTGCTCAGAGTGTGCGAGTTAATTTGCCATTTTACGTTAGTTTTAGAGCCGTCACACAGGGGGGCCAGTACCGTTAATAGCAGGAAGAAACTGCATTAATACCTGTTTAAATTTACAGATGAACTTGTACTGAATGGAGAACAGTGCCAAAATATAACATTGTAATAAATTTAATTGTTATAATTGCATGCAGGCTAACTGGGTAAGAATAATAATGCCAAGTACAAAATTTGTCCAAGCAATGCACTGTATTCTAACGTCTTTACACTACAACATTAACAGGATTTATGTATCTGTCCTACGTGTTTCGATTCCTTAGCACTGATACATAAATACTGTAAATGTAACGTAAAGACATTAGAATATAGTGCACTGGTTGGACAAATTTTGTACTTGACTAATAATCTTGCACGGTATGAGCAACGTAAAATAACAGTGTGTTGTATTTACACGTGTAATTTATATCCGAAGAATTATTTACAAATGTAATCGGGAATTGCAGTTAAAATTAACTTTATTCTGTATCAGTGGTTCAGAACCATCCTGAAAGAAGGAGAAGAATCCGCTGATTATTCGCGTTGGACATGTTCTTCGTCGGCATCACTTTTGGAACAGTGGTCTCCGAAAATTGCACTTGGTTCCAGGACTTCAGTTGACTCGTGTTCTTTTCAGTTTTGCTAACGTCTAGTGATGTATGAAATAAATGGGTCAGACGAAACCAGCGGCACTTGCTGGGCATCGTCCACGTTGCTTTATCTGGCGCTCTTTCTCGCTTTGCACTACGTGTATGTTCTTAAGATCTTTGTTTCTTGCTTTTTGTGCTTTTAGAGGTAACTGTCCAGTTGGTAAAATGGTCGGTTCCGTTACTTTTGCTCCCCTGGAATTAACGCCGTGTGCACTTGCTGGCATATACTGCCACGGATGTAGAGTTAGGGTTTGCAGTATCCGCTGCGTGTTGTGGAATGCATTCGGCTTTGTAGGGTATCTCTTTCGACATGGTACGTAGTATCGTCGCAAATCATGTGGTAAGTCCGTGAGTGCCTGTTCCAGCCGCAGGTAATGCTGCCTCGTGAAATAATCGTCGTGCCGTGTTACTGTTATTGAATGCCCAGAGCCTGAAGGTTTTGGCTGACCAGCTCGGAAGACCCATCTCCAGGAAATAAATGAACACTACTTATTTCTTTCTTCGCGGATTCATATATCGCCTTATCTGCGTTACTCCTCACTTGCCAGTTTTTAATTTAAGCTGCGTAACGAATGCGTATCAAACATTGAAGGAATCGTATTCGCGCGTGGAGAGTCGAAAGTCCAAACTTGTAGGTGGATGGGTAACGTGCAGCGTCTGATATTGTGGCTGCCTCTCCTTAGGAGATGCTCCGCTTATATAAAATGTTTGGGATGGCGTTTCGGTCCGACATTACAATTTTTCATATGCACCGTTGAGTGAGCCGGGATAGCATAGCATAGCTGCAAATTAGCAGCTTGTAGCAGATAGTACTATATGTGTGACTTAAAGTGTTGTCAATTGTTTATATTTTGATGTAAAAATATTTGTGTCAGCTGGTGCCTTTCATAGCAAATATTTGTTGCGAGCACACGAAATTGCTTTTTAAGAATCGGTTCCCATGCTACATTTATTTACGATATAGAATAAACATTTCTGCAAAAGCAGTTTGCATCTCATTCGGATAACCGTGTGAATACGTACATGTTACTACACTTCCCATTCGCAAAGTACTGAATTCCGCTTTTTAAATGAAACTATGTGTCTTCCCTCAGCGTGGTAGAAACGCAATTGGTGCAGTAAGCTGGGAACACAACAAAGGTAGGTTGATTCCTGCCCTCGTAGCACAGTGCTATTTGTTTACTCCTCAGGGGCCAATACGCCAGTTACCGAGGAGTGACGTTAAAGACGTAAAACATAAACACTGAAATGTCTGAAAAATGTATTAACCCTAGCTAGGTCTTTCCTTTGTCTCACTGTGTGTCTTAAGGGATGTGATTTAGGTATGGCTGTATCGCAAACAGGAGTGCATCTTCCTTTTTTGTTTCGGGGCATGTGGTGTTCAGAATAAGCAAAAACCTGCATTTATGGCGGAGATTCATCTTGCTGTGTATTTCTCACTTCTCAAATTATGTACCAAAATAAGACATATATAATTAATAAGAAATTAAAGAAATGTCCGAAACCGGCGAAGATAAATGTGAAATTATCCCGGTGCACACCATGGAGGTGTATGGGGTAAGGGAGGTACTGCTCCACAGTTTTTTTATTTCTTCAGTGTATTGCGGTGGGTGGACAGCTTTACACCCCAGCAGCTTTACTTCCGGGCAAAGAGCTTCCGGTGCCCATTGAATAGGAGCCCGAATGTGTCCCAGAGCCGGTCTGGGCACTTTGGAGGACAGAGGAATCTCTTTCTCCCGCCGGCGGTCGAACCGGGACTCCTCGGTTTTTCGGATTGTAACCAGGTCACCGTACCGAGCTCTTCGGTCCCATAGAAGAAACAAAGGAAGAATGACAAGATGAGTCAAAGTGTGTGAACGTATGACATGGTCCAGCTGGCCTGCCAGCACCCCACATTCCATTGTCTACGGCAGGCCCGCCCAACCTTTTGCTGTGGAGAGGGAAGCTTAGGCAGAATTCGGGCTCCATGCGGGAAACACGAAATTCATTACACAAAATGGAGAATGATTAAGTATATGTACAATTGTACGTATAATTTAACGTGTGCGTTTTTATGTACGTCATGTGCAGTAGAAATACACTGTTATTCACAGGAGGAACTATTTGAAAATGCAATTCATAACCTATGCTGGGGTGTTGCTATGTTCAGCACGCTTTTACAAAACGAATTAGTAACGTGTGTTTCCGTCAATGTAGGCCGCGGTAGTGTAGTCAGTATAGCGACTTCTTATGGGCTGGACGGTCCGGGGATCGACTCCCGGTAGGGGCGAGATTTTCCGCATCCGTCCGGGCCGACCGTGGGACCCACTCACCCTCCTGTGCAATGGGTACCAGCTCTCTTTTACGGGGGTATAGCGGCTGAGACGTGGCGTTAACCACCCAACCACCATCTGGCACCGAGGTTAAAGAAAGAGTAGAGCTACACCTCTTCTCCCCCTCTAGGCCTTCCATGGCCTATTCTAGGTTGAACTTTACCTTATGGATATTCGTGTGGGCCTCTACTAACCCTCTGTGCCTTCATGGCAGGTTGTAGGCTGAACTTCTATGTTTCCATACATAAAAAGTTCATAAGGTTTCAAAGTTGCTTCGGCGTTTTATCTCGGCTTTGACAGGGAACAGGTTAGAAGACGTTATCTCGCTTCCAATATCTCCGCGGGCGGAATATGTTGCCCGCGTCCTGCGGGTAGAGAGGCATGGCCTATGGTCAGGTACATATCATTCGTACAGTTACTGTCCGTACCAAAGCTTACAGGTCCTGAGGCCTGTTGTAATGTTTGCCACATTGTGCAGCAGGAGAGTGAATTGTATGGATTCGGAGAAAAGGGTTCAGTGTTCAGGGGTGGCCAGAACGTTACAGCAGGACGGTTTTCCTCTCCAGTACGCCTGTTGCTTGCCCGTTTGCAGGAGAAGGTGAATGTAATGATTAAAACGAGCCTTACGGATAAAAACTGCCTTTGTATGTAGGTACCGCTCCATAGACGGTTACAGGGGGCATGGAGGTAACGCTGCATACAGTTGAGACCGCGACGCTGACGATGGCACTCAGGGCGTGTCATCCTTCAGTAATTGCCTCTGGGTAAACGAGACTGATTTGGCGTTTGAGCATCCTCTTTGCTTAGATAATGAATTGCGAGTAGTTCGTATTACGTATGACAAGATGGTTGGTAGTTTCGAGGGACGTGGAAGGGAGCAGGTCTGGCGTAATTTGTCATTTACCGAGAGGGACCGAGGAGAACCACGAAGTCCCTCAGGACAGTCTTGCCTCGGGCGATATCGAAACCGAACGTCTCGGGAGTCAAGGCAAGGAACGTTGCCGCTCGAGCGAGCTTGATATCAAGGAGAACAATTTTCCGCCGGGAATTGAATCCGCTTTGTCCTGGTTTATCCTTTCACTTTACTGACTGAACTTTCTCGATTAATTCTGGATCTCATGTAACCTTTATACTACTGCAGTGACTTTTTAAATTTTAGCGCATGGTTTGAGAGTAACGTATTATTTGAACAGAAAACGATAGAGTTATGAAATAAACGGCGTCTCTTGGAAAATAAAACATTACGTGGCATGTCTTAAACATACAGTTACCATCCTTATTGCCGAAATGTATAAAATGACTTTGTACGGGCGTTTTTCTACGTGCGTTCGCGCATGCGAACGCGGGTCTTTAAAAGGAACGCCCTCTTGTCGTCTTCGGCCTTCAACATGCACTACGGTAAATTTTGTGAAGTAGAACGTTTCATTCATTATCCTTAGTTTATAATCCTTTGTGTTCATAGTCTGTAATTAAGTACGCGGAGTGGAGTTCTTGAGAAGCCGATGGTTCCTCAACGAGAATGACCGGCACGAAAATAGTCCTGTCAAGGTCACCGCCTGTGAACGCACTGGTACCATGTCTACGACAGCCTTTCGACAGAAAGTGTGCAACTAAACGGGAAACTGCACCTCGGAGGAAGAACTGGCAACAACAAGGGGCGGAGAGGAGCGGGGGTGTGAGTCAGCCACTTGACTTTGACGGGACTATTTTCGTACCGGCTAACAGTGGCTTTTCGCAATTTTGCGAACGCGTCTAAAAATCATGGAGCTCCTCATTATGCATTGTTTTCCATCCTCTTGTTACTTCCTCTCTTTTCTGTCCACATATTGTCCTCGGCACCCCGTTCTGGTTAAAGAGACCAAGTGCTGTCTCGGATCGTGTGTTTCAGATGCTCGAATGGAGGTGGAAAACATACTTAATTGATAGAATAGCAGTTACACGACTTTTTGCTTAATTTTTAACTGTTAAGCCGGGTCCACATCTGTGCATTTTGTTGATACATAACATTGTAACTTATTCACCTGGACTTCGCTCGCCCGAGGTTGGTATGTGGACGAAACGGCGCGCATTCGGGTGAAGGACCTGCATGATGGTGATCCACCAATATGACAGTTGTGAAACTTCGAAACGTGCACAGAAAGGCGTCCACACCTGCTGAGGTGGTGAAATGTAACATATTTGACGTTGTTTGAAAATCCGAGAGCGACGTGGATCGACTGCCCAGCGAACCGAGCAGGAGCAAATGTTAACAGCAACAACACCTGCACATTCGCTGTTGCATTGCGGCAGAACGCGCAAGACTTGCACCCAGTTTTACGCTACTTTCGCCTTTTCATCGTCTTTTCCGTGTTTTAATTCCTGTACGTTTTCATCTGTACTTCAGATTCTCCTGATTTTTTGTTGTTGCATGATAACGGAAATTTGGGTGTGCGTATGTCGGTCCCGGTGACCATGCGCTTCTGCCTAAACTCTCAGACCACCAATTTGAATCTCGCTTGGGGTTGATATTTATTCTGTGTCTCTCCTCCCCGCCAGAGGTTGCGACATTCTGATCAAAGAAGGCAGTGTATTTGACCGTTTCTGTGAGTATTCAGCTAACCTTGATTAGAATCGGTTAAGGTACCAAAACGACGCAAGTGACCCACGAGGCCTAGCACAAACAATTTGTGCACTGTTTCAGGGTAGGACTAAGGGCGCGGGCCAGCCGGGCAGCTGTCCGGGTCACCAACCTATAAGGGGAGCCAAGACGTCACTAGAATAATCGGAAATATGGTGCTATAAACAGTTCCAAATTATCCGAAGGTGGGCACTGTCCCTCAAAAAAGGTTAGCCAGCCCTGTCCTAGGCCGGAAATGTTTAAATAATGCCGACTTTAAGGGTCACCAGTTTATTAACTTGCTCTGAGCGCTTACATGTTTCGGGCCGGCCCTGCACTGTTTACCTGGCTGGTAACAACAAACACACCTCTGGAGTCTGATTCGTAATTTTTGTGTTAGTGTATGCCGTTGGGTAGGTAATACTGTGGGGTGTGGACAAACACATGATAGTCCGCGTAATAAACACGGAGCTCTAGATAAATATTGGAGTTTCAGCTTCGCATTCTCTGATGTTAAAAATGATACTGGGCGTATTCAGCTTGCATTTTACACGGGGATTCCAATCATGAAAGTGGAAGCTAAACCAAACAAATGTACGTACAGGCACAAACGTTGAGTCGTCTAATTACTCCTCCATATAGACCTGTGCGTATTTGGACAGCGCTTCTGAGGCATTTATTTAACTGCCGTATACGCTACCACAAGCTTAATGTGCAGTTTCACCCGTATATTAAGAGGAATTAAAAATCATACAGGTACGTCGTCAGGGTCTCCTGTGAACATGACAGTGTAGTTTTCAGTTTCGCGAAGGGAGGACAATTTAGTTTTCAAGTTAGCTACTGCGAGCTTCTGAAAAGGTGCTGCGTGAAGTCACTGACGGACACGCGAGAGAGTGTTCATCGTCGTCGTCGTCGTCGGCGGCGGCCTTTCTCGCCGTATTCCCAGCGGTCTGTTACGGTCTTGTGTTTGTATCCGGTTTGTCTCCTGTTTGTCACGTTTAGTCGGCTGTACTACAAAGTGCGAAGATGCTTCCAAAAGCTAACGAGCTCGCCGTTTCGACTGAACGCAAAGTAGTACAGCTTTCTGCCATTATGTGACGTAGTTACACTGTCTTCTGAGTGAGTCTAGTGAGTTTGGCAGCCGCAGTCCATAGCGTTGCTTCTCAGCGGGTGTCTATTTATGCATTGTAAGTGCGATTCGCGATTTTGTAATGGTTGATTTGAAGAAACAACGAATTTGTGTTAAGTGTTGATTCATACTTGGGAGAACTGCGTCAGAAACGGAGGAAACGCGTAACAGAACGTTCGTTGATACTACCGCGGGAAAACATGGTACTTTTCATTGGTTGTTCGATTGAAGCATGGGAAAATTTGGGTTAAATATTGTGGGCTATCCGATTGTCTCTCCATAGGTCGTACGCACGCAAACGTGGTTAAAGTTTACAAAGTCTTCAGTGAAGACCGTCGAAGTACCGTTTCGGAGATTGCTGGCCGGTTATGTCTCGTGTATGGAATATTGACAGGCCCGTTTTTAACTTAGTCGCAGCCCTTTAAACGTAGAACAGCGCACAAAACAACATTGTGATATGCGACATGAACGGACCAACATCAAGCTACACGTGAGACCATATTGTACTGTTTGCTTAGAACAGCTGAATAAGCTGCCATTTAACTGTAACCACAGGAATACAAAAGCCCAGTGATTTCTGTATAAAGAAAATAGAGGTACCGGGGCACATGCTTTGATAAATTTTAAAATGATTCTCCCACCATTTATCTAACTGTACGCCTCTTCATCGTCATCTGTTAAATTTGTGATGTGGCAGGTTTGATCCAACAACTTTGTTATACAAAACCGTTAAAGTCGTTTTCGTTACCGACGAGGACGTGATTTGGCAGACGATCATACTCATTAGCGAAAGTCCTCGTTTGCGTGGACCCGCAGAATGTCTGTAGTGCTCAGAGTGTGTGTCAAGTGCAGCAGGTTTCCTTTAAACGATTTTTGGTCATATTCGAACTCCGCAAATCGTATCTCTTTCGTTTTCTTGCAGTCTGATGGACAGGTTTCCATCTGCCATAACACCTAATATCGGTTGAGCGTTAGTGCTTTCCGGTCGCCGTTTTCATCCACCCGTTGCGGTAAATTAGCTTCTTCATTTAGTTGCAAACACGTTTCGATTCCTTTTTTAAAACTTGTGTAAAAAGCTTGCGGATCAGTTGAAGGATTATTCTTGCAATCTTGTCTGCGAAATGGAACTCCCCGGAAACTGATGCTGTCTATGGGTTTAGCGTCATATTCATGAAACGGGCTTAAAGTCGTTTACCTTAAGGAATCTATACGTGAGGTATGTTTATGCAGATCCCCTCAGTACACCTCTACAGTGGAAATGGTTGCGCACCAACCGGACACTGAGTACTTTAATTCGACGAAGTTTTAAAAGCTAAACCTCCAGCAAGGTTATGTGCAGCTGCTGTTTATCGGGGACTTGTGATGCGGCACATGATTATTAACGAACACCTGAAGTTTTTCGATTTCGGAGACTATTTTTGCAGTCACATACCGCCAGTTCCAACAAAGAAATTTTCCTTTCAGTAAAATGAAGTTTTCCCTGTCCACACCATGAAGGCATATAAGGAGAG
Source organism: Coptotermes formosanus (assembly GCA_013340265.1). Classification (NCBI taxonomy): domain Eukaryota; kingdom Metazoa; phylum Arthropoda; class Insecta; order Blattodea; family Rhinotermitidae; genus Coptotermes; species Coptotermes formosanus. The sequence continues at coordinate 391,691 of BLKM01000783.1, read as the reverse complement.
TAGAGGCATAGCTCCACTCATTCATAACCTCGGCACTAGATGGAAGTGAATGGTTAACTTCACGTTTCTGCCGCTTTAACCTCGGGAAAGAACCCCGGTACCCCTTGAATAGGAGACTGTGTTGGCTCTAGAGCCGGTCTGAACATTTTGGAGAGAAGATCTCTTGCCCCTGCGGGATTCGAACCCCGGCCTGTGCAACCCGTAGCTTAGTCACTGTACCAATTACCAAGATTTGTAGTCCCATCTGTGCTCTCCAACATTACCGATGCCACAGAAACTGCATCTTGTTTTCATGTACGGTAGAATCAGTGGATCCGTATTCGTGGTAGAATTTATTTAGATACTCGGACTAACACAACTAGCAAGAATACTGTATAACAAGAAAATTGCTGAAGTGCAATTTGAACATCTGCTTTAAAAAACAGTGCATAAAATACGTAATCCCAAAACATGCCTGCAATAAAATACTCAATTCTTCACCGCCGCACAATTTAAAAAAATCAAATCTCAGACACTATTAAAATACTCTGAGCAATACAAACATACAAACCTATTTTGATTTTAACGACTTTTAATTCGTATTTTATTCTAATATTATTCCACTATTTGGAATAACAGTTTTTAATACTGATTATGGTATTAGGCCTGATTGCTTGTAAAGGAGAGGCCTGTACGTGATATACATTCTCTTTTATGTAAAATGTGCAGCTACTTGATGTGGGCATAGAAATCGGTCGAAACATGTAGTAAACGTAAAGAATGTACAGTATTCTTGCTAATTGTGTAAGTCTGAATGTGTAAATAAATTCGATTGAAAACACAACGGGATGATGACAGCTAAATTCATTTCCGTGTTAGGGTTCGTTTTGGCTACGTGTGGAATCCCTCTTCCGCTCTTTTGCCAGCGAGAGTGTGGCAGTATTGCTAGAGTAAGCTGACTTACGAAGTGTCCGCACGTTCAGTGGTCGAACTTACTGTATGCTGCAGAAATCGTGTGATGGCTCGATGAGAGCGTGAAGTGCAACCTGCCTGTCAGTGGAAGAGCAAGCGGGAGCATAGGGGAAGCACATTCTTCACAAAAGCAGGAATACGAGTGCATGGCGTTTGAACTTGTTTCCTCTAAGTGAACCACTCAAGATGGGAATGATAATTTACTACACGCGATGTGCGCCAGGGCCACTCAGGAAAAAACAGACGTTGGTACGACGAAGCAGTGCTGCAGCCATCGTCTTCGAGTGATTCCCTCACATTCACACGTTACACGGGTTGACCTGAATTGGCTAATCCTGGCTCGCGTTTTTTCCTGTGGTGGTGGTGGTGGTGGTGGTGGTGGTGGTGGTGGCGGTGGCGGCGGCATAAGGGATTAGTTGTTTCGCAGAGAGTTACTAAGCCTGGCTGTCAGTCAGACTGCAAGTGTCTTGGGAATCCAGGCGACGTGAAGCCATACAGTAAGGTGGTGTATGGGTAAAAGGACCAGGTATGGGTGAGCGAGTCTTTAGATAAGGTGTTGTATAGAGCTACGAGTACATTAATTGACTTGCCGTACAAATTTTTAGGATTGGTTCTGCAAGGACGGATATGGTGAGACTGCTACTAAATATTTCGGATTGGTGTTACATGCGATGGCTGCCCAGAAAATTTATGCAACACCAGTTTTTATTGCTAGTAAATTATGTAATTCTGTGAACATACGCATGGAATAACTAGACGGACACCTCATTTTTATACGTAGTCTTCATCAACTTTAAGAAACTTGCGCCAACAACAGAAAAGAGTATCTCTCCCCCTGGTGTACCATTTTGAATTTTGTACTCGCAACCACTTTTTCATTTCTTCAATAATTTCATCAACCCTAAACCTTTCCCACGGATAGCATCTTCGAAGGCTCCCAGGAGATGGATATCTGAGGGACCAAGATCTGGACTGTGGTGGGTGGGTAAGAACAGTGCACCAGAGTTTTGTGATTGCTTCCATTGTTTTCAAACTTGTTTCTGGTCGTGCGTTGTCATGTGGAAGGAAGCTAAAAGCAACCTTTCTGTGAGGTCGAACTCTCCTGAAACGCTTATGCAGTGTTTTAAGAGTTTGAATTTAAATGTACAGGGCTGAGTTAATGGTTTGACCGCGTGACATATCTACTAGAATCACCCGTTCTGCATCCTCCCCAAAAAACAGTGGTCATGACTTCCCTTGCTTAAGGGGTAGCCTTAAACTTTTTTTTCTGGGGAAAAGTTGGATGATGACATTCCGTTGACTGTCTTTTTGTCTGCGCTTCAAAATGATGGATCAGTGTTTCATCTCCGGTGATACATAATCCGTGACAAGAAACTTTCTGTATCAGTCTCGTAACGGGTAGCAAATCTGGACACATCTCTTTCCGCACAGTTTTGTGATAGTCGTTCTGGCTTCCTGGAACCCCACGCACAGACTGCAGCGCCGTGATAGCAAGTGGGACATTGGAAATTAACCACAGAAAAAATTGCAGACATTTCGTGTTGATTTTGACTGAAGTAGAGAAAGTGTTGCAAAACGTTTTGGGCAATCCTCGTACTTTTTTATAAATTACACCAGAATGAGTTAGTTTTATTCTCTTCACACGTAGCTGAAACGTTCACTTATTTTGTAACGGTTATTCCTGCTTTGATGGCGCAACCAGTAAAAAGCCATATTTTGCTTTACCAAAAATAACATGAAAGCGTTATGTTGACGTGCATCTGCCTGTGCTAGATTATTGTTTAAACCCCTACAACATCACCGAAGATTTTTAGTGCAGTAACGCCTGGGAGAGCTTGTTTTGTAACAGAGACATTTAGACTGCAGTGATTTTCAGACTTTTTTTTCTCGCATGCTATTGTCACAATACAAAACATGTGCACGTACCACTAGGTGCTGCAAATATTAGTGTCCACTTTCAGGATGTTTCGCTGGAACAGTGCCGTGGAAACCGCAGATGTCGCAGTGGCTACTTTTCTAATTTAACGCGATTAGACGACAGAGCAGAGTCTGTATTTATGTCCGAACAATGCAATAGTATCTTTGTATACACTTTATGCTTTTCTGTGTATTTAAACACATTTAAAACAATTTTAATATCGCAGTTAACATTGCTAAATTGTAATTATTGAAAAATAATTCATAGATTTCTTCACGTACTACCAGCCGACTGTCCGCGTAGCACCGTTTGAAAAACACTGACTTAGAGAGATTAATAGAAAATAGTGAAAGTTCGGGCGATTTTCAGGTATAAAGATTCTAGTAGCCCACCCTCCACACACCTCATCTGTACACCCGTAATGAATCTACCGGGCACAGTTCAGCTGTGAGATTTGGAGATCGGCTAGTGCCCTCGCAGAAGCAGCTGTACCAGGGTTCGATTTCATTCGTCAGCAGTAAACACTACTAAATTATAGTATTTTTGCCACAAAACCGTACAGGTTGTATTCCCCGCTCGGCCAGAAAGGGGCGCAGCTAACAGCCCACCAGAGACTGTATCCGCTGATAGAAGTTGCGGATACAAGAAAAGGTTGGTGTTCGGTTTCGATGCTGTGAAACTATCTTTTTTTAAAGTGATCGCTCGAAAATTAGGCCTTTATGTAAACAGCCCGATATTTTTGTCTTTTTTAACCAAATTTGGGCTTTATCGGCAGAGTTCCGCGGAAGTTCCCAGTACAAAATTTCACGAAAATCCGTCCAGTGCTAGCCGCGCTGATATATGCGGACGGACAGACGGGCAGACACGGCGACGCTAATAAGCGCTTTTCGCGACTATGTGAGCACTGCTAAAAAGGTTTTCTTGTATGAAATAATTGTGTTATGTATGTCTGTGTTGTGGCCTGTGGGTGTGCATCGATCGAGTACAGAGAGATAAAGCGAGAGGTAGGCAGAGAGTGGCAGTTTACTTGACAGCACTGTCAGTTACTAAGATTATATGGCTTCTGTAGTTGACAGGGCGCAGTGCTACGGTTCAGGAATTTAGTCGCCGGCATTTCCATTGGGAGGTCCGGGTTCAGTCCCAGGCCAGGCCATGCGACATTTTTGGTGGACAAAGTGCGGCAGTTCCGGCTTTCCTCCGAGTGTTTCGGTTTTCCTCTGTCAGCCGGTCCTACCGGTGCGCCATACTCATTCGTTCAGCCATCGTCGACGGTGTTTACAGTGGAACTCGGTTATAACGTCATGAAATGGTCTGAATATTTTGTGTCATTATAAACGGGCGTTGTTATAACCGAGGAGTGTAATGTTATGGTTAACAGTGGGGAAATGATCGGTACCACAGAATATCTGACGCTGTAGACGAGATGTCGCATTAACCTTTGTCGTTATAACCGGATTAGACTGTAGTTGTAGCAGTTGACAGCGTCGTTAAATAATGCGTTGAAAAGGTCACTGATAGAGGAAAACCGAAGTATTTGGAGAGATGCCCGTCTGAGTGCACAGGGCCTTTTGTCGTGATGTGTGTGTATGCATCAGTCCGCCCTAAGTAGCCGCAATATATCCAGTGAGTACGCACTAATCAAGCACAAATGAGTAGCTGTGTGACAGCTGTAAGAGGCGTACATTGGTGTGAGAGAACGCGTTGCGGACGACATGCTGACAACCATAACAGACTGTCACGAATGGTCTCAGTATACTGTGTGACGTGTAGAGGAAGAAAAGAACCGATCTTTTTGGTAGCTCTCGAAGTGCGAAATTTACGGCGAGCAGGAAGATAAAATGAAAGTCTATTGTATTGTAGTCTTTCCCAAAGATTCCTTCCTAAGTAAGAGCGTGAAGATACTATTGGGATTTATTGTTGCTGTCCTGCCCCCTTACTTTTATCTTCGTTTGAAGGATCTCTGTGACAGTAGAGAGAAGGACAAATTGTTTTCTGTTCGTCGTTTTTTTTTTGTTCTCTTTAACTGGTATTTCTTTTGTCGATGGTAAAATTAACTGTACGAGTGGATGGCGAATCTGGGAATTGTTACGAGAGTGAATGTGATCGGTCGATTCAGTATAGAGGGACATTTGAAAACATCTCTCAGCCGCCAGTCTCCGGACCGTGAGCACTTGCAGGATGAACACAGATGCGATATTCGTTTGTATGACCGAGCTGCTTGGTATAACCGTAAGCGTCTGCACTTGTTATCTGGAGTAGCCGGTTGGTTCCTCGCCGCTAGGCAAATGCTGGGCTGGTACACGATTAGATGAGGACCGCATCGTTCCAAAATCACTTTCGCTTCATAATTCATCCATTAGGCCTGTTCCATTATCTACGAACCATAGCGTGTGGAGCCGAGATGGTTCAGTCGGTATAGTGACTACGCTAGGGGCTGGATCTACGAGCACTGCAGTTCACTGGGTACCGGGGCTGAAGCGACAGGGAGGTCGTGACGTTGCTTCATCCCCCCTCTCCCGACGCTCTAATATCGCGTTTAAGAATCAGTGGAGTTATGCCCTTTGTCACAGTTACGAGCCTGTTGATTTAGTGGGTTAATACGTACATTAGATCGTCGAATTACGAGTTTTCATGTAAATATGTGCAACAGTCCAACAGTTCCTCTTGTGGAGGACAAACACACAGCCACAAATCACAACGGAATACACACAAGGTATAGTCAGCCGGTCTTACAGTCTTATAGCTGATTATTCTTTATTATCTGCACCATGTGCTCTGCCTCATTTAACGTTCAGAACCTTTAAATTTTGTCCACAGATCACATTTATGGATTTCTTAAGATTACCAGAATAAACAATGAGTGTTGTTGTAAGGGAGACGCAATGCTTTCTTTTTTCGGTGGGAACTGATTTTAACATGCGTGAGCTTACATGGATTTCTGACTTCAGGTTATGTGAGCTAATTTCTAGCAGTGGGTGGCGTGCGTGTTATTGACGATTGTACGGTTATGTTTTGGTTCTTGAAGCCCCATTCGAGAAGGTGAAGGTGCATCGCGTGATTAGATACTGGCATAAATCAGGGGCATAGCTACCGCATAGCAAGAGCATGCAAAACATAGGCGCCTACGAGCCAGTCGCAAAAAGTTTTTTGGTCTTAATATTCGTGTGGTGCCTAGCGCTTTGTTATAGGTTACAGTTAAATAGATCTATGAAATGCCCAGTTACACAGCTGTCAGTATGAATATTACTTGATTCTATTACTGTAACCGTGCTAACATGACGTCTATACAGCTATGTAACTTGGCCTTCCATAGCTTTGTTTCATTGGAATTTTTAACGCTACCTGAACAGTGCCCACTGTTGGGGTGAATTTGAACCTGTTCGCGAGAACTGAACTTAGGACGAATAAACATCCGTTTTGCCAACCGGTTTTGTGTAGAAATTTTGTTCTCACATGGAGAAATAAGAAACAATGAGTGGGGCGCAAGAACACAGCTTTAAAATCTCGAAAACTGTCAGTACTTGATCACTTTATTGTAAAGATTATGTCATGCTGTTTTATTTCAAAACCAAGTCTGCCTGTGACAGTTTGATAAAAAGTGGCCGTGTCCTTCATTGGTGCGAGAGGGCTCATAGATAAGCTTTGCACAGGGGCCCAAAAATCGTAGCTACATCACTGGCGTAATTAGAGAGGGTCGTTAGGATGACGCCCTAACAACCGGTCTACAGTTTAGCTGCACACGCAGGTTGGCTTGGTGGCAGCCTTCCAGACATCTGTTACGGGAATGTCTGGTTGGAATTTTTTCGTCCGTTTACCTACTGGTGTATGATTTTTCCTCGTCTTATCTGACGCTATATAACCCTCTGCAGTTGCAAAGGCGATGTTGAATAGCCTGCTGATTAATCAAGCCAATAATGTATTCGGAAACATGTGTGTATGGTCTTCCAGAATCAGCAATGGTTTTCTTGTTTTCTCATCTGTACAGCTGAAATTGGCCGGGGGGATCTTCGAGTATGTCGGCCACCAAGCACTCAGGACACTGCCAGAGCGACTTCGTTGGCGGTCTTTGTGCCTTTCTTTGTGTGTGTGTAGCTTTACATGCCTGGAGTCCGAAGGGATGGCCACCAATATTTCAGGCCTGAACGAGGGATGGGGAAGGTTTTCATAGTAAGAGTGAGAGGGAGAGAAAGAGGAATGTAGTAGAAGAGTAGACGAAAGTGAGGAGGAAGGGAGTAGTGAGGGACGCTTTTATATGGGGCCGGAAAGAGCATCGCTTTGCTGGTTAGACAGTTCCCAGGCTTTGCCTGCTCATACTTCTGGCAGTAGAAGCATCCATTCCAAGTTGCCATTGCACGCTCCCCATGCAGCAGGCAAAGCAGTCCCACTACAGGCCTGGACAGGCCCACAGGGTTCCAGGAGGTCGAGGCTCCCAGATTTGTAGACAGTCGGCACATGAAGGCGGTAGGTTGTCAGCCATACGCACCGGCCGCGTTCGCCCCCCAGGAAATAATCCTGGTACTCATTTCTGTTAGAGGCTGAGTTGACCCCAGGGCCATAGTGCGGCCGACAGGATTATGCCAATGAAAAAATCCACTGACACCATCGGGAATCGAACCCGCGACCTGCCGGTTTGTAGCGCAGTGCCTCAACCAACTGCCCCGCCGCGGCCCCACGCTCCCCATGCAGCTCTCCGAATTTAAATTTATCAAAATTAAACCCTTGCTTTGAAGTTAACGATAAATTAAATTTCCAAATTATGCGCTTTAATATTAACGGTCATTATGTGAAGCTACCGCTGTACCATTTTAATGTTTTACGTTTTCACTTTTACACTAGTCCGACCAGAAGTACAAGCGGACGAAGCCTGGGTAACTTTTTTATTGTCTGATGCCCACCTTACGTCAGAAGTTCCTTACCACTAAGAAGCCGTATATACCATTCTCACTGCTGCTGCTGATGCTGCACTGCCTGGTGGATTTGGTGAGATACTGCTGATGCAGCATGTATTTCTGAACAGTTCTTGAATTCTTGGAGCGTTATTTTGTGTGTGTGTGTGTGTGTGTGTGTGTGTGTGTGTGTGTGTGTGGTTCTAGGAGCGGCAGAATCGGCACTCATTTCATCTGTGAGACGGTGTCATGATTCTGCAAATTCGTATGTATTTGTGGGTTGAAAACAATGTCAAAAAGGAAGCACTTTGTGTCCTATTATAGTACATTCTTCAGTACTTTTGTGCACTCGGTGTGGCAGTTGTGTAACTGTACAAAAATGAACTATTTCCTTTGAGGAGTACTTCTTGAGAACTTAATAGCCGCTTAGTTGTCAAGAAATTCCTCGCCCTGTCAGAAGGCTCATTACAGTTTTCACGCTTGCTGCAACTGGCCTGTCAGCTGGATTGTTTCAGTCGACGTTTTCAAACCTTGCTGCACTTCTTGCCATGGTTACCAGGTTTCCGTGGCTGTCCTCATGCTGTTCGTACAGTACAGCTCTGTTTGTGAGTGAAGTCACAACTAAGGTTCCCATGATTATCAGGTCGCCATGGGTACGATAGAGCTGGGTTGTGGGTGGCATCACAGCGGGAGTTTGAATAGAGGTCAGGTTCCCAGAAGTACGATGGAACTTCGTTTGTGAGTGGTTAGCGCCATAAATTAGTCCACATCTCGAGTTCCAGTAATTATAGTTGAGTGAGTAATTGAGTCACATTTCGTTCGCATGGTTGCTGGGTTTGCATGGTCACTGGGTTTTCATGGTCACTGTGGAGCTTCGTTCTCGAGTGACGTCATAACTCGGGATTCCATGGTTGCAGTATGATAGCATTTATTTAAGGTGATTAGGGCGTGCGTATGATGTTGCTCCGACATGACGGGGCCAGTGCTAGTTATATATCATCACCACCACCACCATCATCATAATTATATATAGGTCTACCACATATGAGTTACTGTAGCTTAACAGGAAAGTGTCTTATGCGAGATGTGAGATTCTCACAACGATGATTCAGAGGTTTCAAGTCTTCTGGGATGTAACGCTGGGTTAGCGGTTTCCTGAAGAGGAAGTCAGCAGGTCCTTCGAAACATGGGGACCCACTAACCCAGCGACACGGCGTCACGTGCCAGCAGACCTGATTCATTCGCAAATAGTTGTACTGAATGTTGTACAAGTGTATTAATAAAATCAACTACTGCACAGTTACATTTACATAATCTCCGACATGTTTCGGCCGTAACTATTCGGCCATCTGCAGGAGAATGTTTTTTCTTAACAAAGCAGCGTATGATACATTAGTGCCTATTAATATGTATATACAACAATCAATGTCGTATGTTAAAAGCTTGTATTTTAAAACTGTTTTTGGTATTACATAACAAAGCGGTTAAAATCTATTAAAAGCTGTCTCGAAACATCTTGTCGTCAACGTGTGGGGGGAACCCTGATTTTATTCACGTTGTGTATCACAAGTGCCAACTCTGTACTGTACGGCCGAAACATGTCGGAGATTATATAAATGCAAGTGTGCCGTAGTGGGTTTTATTAATAAATTTGTGTAATAATCAACTGCACGGACGATGTACAACATTAAATACTCAAGTCGTACTCAGTGTTTATTTCGTATGCATGCAAATTCTGTCCCGTACTTTTATTCCAGAAACTTGACTGGGACCGACTGTTCGTCCCAATAATACGAAAGAATTAGGTCCTGTCAGCAACAGAATGTTCTTTGTAATTGAATGGGCCTTTTGAGTGGGGGGGGGACGAAAGGACAGAGACAAAGCGACGTGGAAACCTGTGTGTGGGCTACTGGGCTTGTGATAATACTTTGACATTTTCTTGTGGGATGTAATTTAGTTTAGTCAGTACCAACGTTTCGGAGGAACCTACTTGCCTCTGTCGTTACACTTGTACTCACAGGTTAGATACAGCCCATTCTCAGAATGGTGTTGCTGGAGATTGAAGTCTTCTGGAATGTAACACCATGTAAACAGTTACCGACGTTTAGGATTGTAGTGCGCTCATCTTCAGAATCAAGCAGTCCAATAATTGTACTACTGCTTGAACCTGAAGACGAAGGCAATGCGATTCTTCGAACCGTCGGCAACTTTACCAGTCGACGCAGCGTAACAATCTATAAGAGGACTGGAACCTTGAGATTTCCATCTTTCCAGCTGGGAAGGGCGGGTCAGTACGTAGGCTTCTGGTCGTTTGCAACGTGGGGTGTATTTTCCAAAAACTGAATTAGGGTGTATAGACCTATGGGCCGTAATAAGGCTATCCTTTGCTATTCGACCTCTTCGGGGTGGAGGGGGGGAGGGGGGTGGTGTCAGCGGCTATTTCTGACTTCGGGTTTTGAAATCAGCAAAGCGTAAGATGTAGTTAGTAGTTGGGACGAGCACCTTTGGCCGTCATCCACTTATTCTGACGCCAAAAGCCAATTAGTATTAAACAAGCAGTAGCAGTGACAGCAGTTGTACACTGAATTAGTCATTCGGAAGATTAGCGGTAAGTGTATAGTGTTACAGGACATGTTGCAAAGGAACTCTCGTTTTTCGCACGACTGCTTGGATTTCGCATTGATGCAAGGCCTCTGGCGATACCGGACACACAAAAATAGAACAAACTTGAACATACTTTCGTGCCCGGCTCGAGCGGCAGAAGGCAGTTAGCGGCGACTCTGGTGGGTCAGAAGTCCAGAGTCAAAGAAGTGGGGCACCGTGTCTTTTGAAAAATTTGGAGAAGTAACATATGGCAACTACCAGTGAAATTCTGGCGAAGCGACATGTGACAATGAAGGGACCCTGGCACTAACGGGTATTAAAGCAATAAATGAATGACGCTACCTTAACAAGTCCTTCAGATTCAGAACAGCTGTCGCTGCTGACGCTCCTCTAAACCCACCCCCCAACATGTTAGAACTACCAGTACTTCCGTTGGTATGTTACTCGTGATTTACGGCGTTGGCTGAGTCTAGCTTCATACTTAGATTATATTGAATAAGGACTTCGAAAGGGTGTGGAGGGAAACGGTCGTGACCTGATTTAAGACAGATCCGTGTATTTGCCTGGAAGGACTGAGAAAAAGTGCGAAATGTCTGAGTCACGTTAGTCGTATTAGTCAAAATTTGAATCGGGCACGAGTAGCTCAGTCGATGTCGTGACTGGGCTACAAGCTGGACGGCCGAGGAATCGGTGTTCGATGACTGGCAGAAGCAAGGCATCTTCGCTTCTCCAGAACTTCCAGACCGGCTGAGAGGTCAGCCCGACCTTTTATTTAGTGGCCCACAGCGTAGACACCACTTCTTAGGCCTACTCAGCTTCCTGTAAAATGGACATTGCGGGGGCTGATTTCCCGGAAGAGCGGTCGAGACGTGAAACTGGCCACTTACCTTCGTTAATGCCAAGAATTAAGAAAGAATGGAGCTGTACCCCCCCCCCCCACACCATCTTCCAAGGCGCGGTCCATAATTAAGTACAGTCACAACTTGTTTTGTCTTTGCCACTTAGAACGACATCTCGCTTTCTCGTATAATTGTGTTCTGTAGTTGCACAGCGTGACTGTCCGACGTTGGTGGTGTCAGATTATTGTCAGGGTGGAAGGTAAACATGTTCACGTGCTTAATTAAGCGCCACATCACGAAGGCGTAGGGTGGAGTGAGAACATAGCTCCACGCATTTTAAACCTTGTTACGAGACCTAGAAGAGTGGTTGGCTAAACTGTCCCGTCGGTTTATCCCAGGGGTAAGAGCCGCCGGTTCTCATTGAAGGAAAGGCTGGGTGGGTCCGACACCCAGCCTGGCCGCGCTGGGGAAGACAAATCTCTCGCATCTGTCAGTGAAACACCGATTCCAGGGAGGTCCAACCCCTCACCTCGTCGCGGTACCGTTGCCTAATGTTAAGAGTTTGGTTGTTTTAGGCCTGTACTTGCTTTTGGCCTTTTACTGCAGGTAAGCCCTTTGATTCGAGGCGGAAGTGAGTAGCACAGGCTTCCTGTTGTTTTGATTTTTTTGGTGTTGAAAGTACCGTCAATGAATACACCCACTGGGCGAGAAAGACCTAATTGACGTACCAGAAATATGTAGCTTAGAACCTTCAGATACGCCACATTATCCTTGTGAAGTCTTGTGTATTCCTAGCTCGTGATCACGAACTTATCTCATTCGACTCTATTAGTCGTAAACAGTATCGTTCAGTAACGCCAGATTACTACGCTTTGGTCTCCCAAGTGGCCTGCGTATTCGAAGCAGTATGTGGAGATTGGCATGTTGATGGAATATATGACACGCGGTGTAGTTGTTTGTTTATTTTGTGGCTTTTAAACTTGTAACTTACTGCCGTAGAAAGGTTGCACCTTGGCAGGATTTTGTGTGCCATTTCACTGTCCTTAATATTTGCTGTAGGATGGTTATCATACCGTTTGCTGCATAATACTGTTCTGAAAGTTATACATTCCTGTGGTCTGTATTGTTAATCGGTAATGAAACTTTGATACACGAACCGTAGAACTGTCAGTGTCACCAGTGACTGAACCAGAAGATTGCTGTCTTTTGGGATGTGACACCATGTAACCAGGTTGAAGTGTACCGACGTTTCAGAGGACCCTGCTGCCTCCATTGTCAGGGCAGATACACTGCGTCGGTGCACTTCTACCGGACTACACGGTGTCACACCCCAAAAGACAGCAATCATCGTAGTGACCGACGTGAAAACCTCACAGTTCAATGACGTACAGCATGTGGCGTAGGTGCGAAACTCAGTTTCAGCACGTCAGTCAGTCGGCAGTTTAGAGCTGAAGAGTGTGTACGTGTTGTCTTACAGTCTTACATAAAGTCCATCAATATTTTCCGTCCTTGAGGAGATGGAAGCCTGTCGAATTGTGAGTAAATTCTTCTCCCGGTATGGTTCCAGCAGGTTTACAATACACAAATACTGGGCTTTATCCTGACGCAATTGTACACATCTTCACCGTCAAATCGTGTCACGTTGTCTCCCATCTACATCTGTGCCGCCCAAGTGGTGTTTTCTGCCGTCAGGTAGTCTGGCTAATGTGTCTTGCGCATTTCGCATCTGTCTTGTTCGTGTCACATGTCGTACCCACGACACCCGCCTTGATTTGATCACCTTCATGGTATTTACTATGAAGTATAAATTACGGTAGAGCGTCTATTATCCGAACGTCAATCATTGGAACCATCATTTATTCGAACCACCGCCGATAAAGAAAAGTTGCCATGTACTGTAGCCAGGGCTGTGCAGTCGGTACACAAAACTTCCGTCTCCGACTGAATTTTTAAAACGCCGACTCCTTCATAAAAGCTCAGTATGTATTAATAATGGTAAACGTATAAGACATTTCGTCACCACCACGTGAATCATCAGGCTACTTTTTAGACTTATAACCTATATTTAGGTATAAGTCTAATGGTTACTGTAGCTATCATGGCTCTGGAGTTGGAGTATCTAGTTAAGATTTTAGGTTGAGGTCGGACTCGTAGTCGGTACATTTTTCCCGACTCCGACTCCACAGCCCTGACTGTAGCCCTACTTTCCAATTACTGGTTACTGTTTTTAAACAGTACGAAGCCAGTTAAAACATTTGTTTGGAATAAATTGGCTATTCTCATTCATGTTTGGTTATCCGAACAGTTTGATAAACCGAACTTCCTCGGTCCCGATTAGTTCGGATAATCGACTTTCTGATGTATTAAACTTCTCGTTATTTAGTTGTCTCCACTTCCCCGTCGCTCCTTCTGTTATGTATCTTCAGGTTTTACTCCTACATCCACAATGTCTACTGTTCTTTTAAAGACAGACCGCATTTCATAACGATATAGGCCTGTGTTTAATGTACCGGGTGACATGGTGATGTAAGTCTTTAGCTTTTTAAGTAGGGATATGAGGATAGGTTTAGAACCGAATGGTAGCAGGAGTTCCCAGAATTTAATCTGCCGACTTCATAGTGAAATAGGCAGGCTACACAAACATTTGAACTAATAACATTCCGGAAGGATTTATATATTCTCCATACAGTATACTATTTTATTCTCCCATATTCTGGTTATGCGCTGTGAACGTCCCATTTGTTTTCCTCGGCGTGTGCTTCTAGAGCGGCCTCCTTGCGAACCTCTGATAATTTCTTACGTTTTTGTTTGTGGTGCTGTTTATGGCGTGGCTCAGTGAATTAGCTTCATCAGCATAGATCAACACTATGCAGTTCTGATTCTGGGAGTGCGTGCTTATGCTGTGCGAAGAATTCAGTAATTAATTCTCGCGACGGGGCTGTGTGTCTGTAGCACAATTAGGAACAGTGAGTGAGGATGCAGACAGAGAACTTAGTAGGTCGGTGAAGAACTTACGACTCTTGGCGCACTGTCGGCTTTCTACATAATATAGAACTAAGTAAGAAATTCGCCGCATTTTGTGGGACCGGAAGGTTCATTACTGCATTCATTAGAGCCCGCCGCGTGCTCCATTGTGAGTTATATGGATCCAGCCCATGTTTGAATTTTAAGATACGTTGCAATAATTGTCCATCTACGCCAGTGTTACCTGTAAGCTGCGCGGGTGCGCGGCCGCGCAGTAACTGAAATGCTTCCGCGCTCGCTGAATTGTCGCCGCGCTGCTGGAACTTTTCGGTTTTCATTGTGAATATTTTTATTACGCATATTACAAACAAATTTGAAGTGCTGTGCAGTTGTCAGGTTGTGTAAAAATTTTCTGCTGAGAACAGTAACAGGTCCGCACGGCTGAACAAAAAATTAAGAGTGAACGTCGATCTACGACTAGGTCTTCCAAGTGCTGTCTTTCCTTTAGCCCCCCCCCCCCCAATCCTTTATCCATTTCTCTTTTCCCCCATGTGTGCCACATGTGGACAATACCGAATATCTACAATATATGTGCGCTATTTCGAAATGTTATATTTTCGTGTGACGTCATACTTCAGTTCTACTCGTTCAGCTCTTATAATGCAGCAGATACTGAGAAGACGTTCTGTCTTGACCCAGTGATGTTCGAGAATTTCTGATCGTCTGGTTTTAGTACTGTCGTGCTCCTGTACGCTACTGTTTCAGCCTGTCCGCATGTCCCGCCGCTCCATTAACTGCAGTTCTGTCTAGTCCTAGAAAAGGAAATAAAGGGACGTTAAATCTGTCGACCACGTAGCCTGATATATAATTTAAAGCAGTTCAAACGAACGTTGCTGAAAGGGGAATGGTGCAATACCTAATTTGAAAAGAACAGTTTCTTCCAATTGTAGAAATAATTTTTTTGAGAATACCGCAGTAATGTTCCACATGAAGACAGTGTCACAAAAACGGGAAGTCGTTTGAGCCGATATAGAATTATGAATATTCGTGTTCGTGGTTGGCGGGCATGTTTTGGACTCATTTGTTCGTTATCAGTAGCATATCTCTAATCTTCTAAGTTTAAAAACCTTGCTTATTATTTCTACTGTGTATCTTATTGCAGTTTTATGCTGCTGTTTACGGGATGCTAAGGAATTATTGTAAAGTGTTTGTTCCTTGTGTGATGTTAAGCTAACACGGTTTTTTAATCTGCTTGCCTTGTATGAGAAGTTAAAAGCGAGTCAACTGAGCCCATTGCAGTGTCGGAAATTGAAGCCGACTTATGAAAACCGTAGCCAGTCAGTCGCATTACTGGCGTTTCATCCTGTCCAGGTTAGATTTGTTGTGAAGTACAGTGGAGGGCAGGGTACGGCCGGAACGTATGCTAATGAAGTGTGGAACGTGGTAAAGTTTCCTTGCCCACAACAGCGGATCTTAAAAATTGATCGGAATGTAGGCTATGTCCCACTTACCACGACAGAAGTTAATAAACAGAAGTTAATAAACTTCATGCAGTTTTATTTCGGCTTTTAGAACGGTCAAGACTGTTGTAAACACGCATCTGGAATCTCGTTCCTAATGCCAGTATTACAATCATACTTTCCTCAGAGCAGTGGTGCCATGTGACATTAAAAAATTGTGTTCCATTCACAGAATGTGTTTCTTGACATCTTATGATTTCCTCAGTAAACAGTAACATTTCCCCTAACAACCGAATGCTCGTGTTTTGAGGAGAGGCCCATGGGAGGAACTGGATTTTTTAATATTATTTGGATGAAAAACAGGCTTTAAAGAGTTAACTGCATCTAGCGGCACCTGCTGCAGGTGAGTCAACAGAAACAAAATCATAAGACGGAGGCCCACACGAGTATCCATAAGGTAAAGTTCACTCTAGAATAGGCCCTGAAAGGCCTAGAGGGGGATGTGATATATAGATCTACTTTCTTTTTTTAACCTCGGCGCCAGATGGGGGTGGGTTGTCAACGCTACACCCCACTCGCTTTACCCCCGGGAAAGAGACCCGATACCCATTGTACAGGAGAGTGGATGAGCCCCAGGGTCGGTCTGGACGGGTGCGGAAAATCAAGCCCCCATTGCGATTCGATACCCGACCGTCCAACCCATAGCGACTGCGCAGTGCCGGCCCACACGTGAAGCCAAAACGAACGGTAGAACTTCTGCACCGAGACTGGATTGTGTGGCCCTGGTGCTAGGCGCAGCCGGCGTTAGGCTGCGTCTGAGAATTCGGTAACCAACCCAGGAAATGACCGCTGCTGATGTTCAGCACATGTCATCGTGCACTCTGCGCAACAGGACACCTGTTGGGACTGGCGCCGGTACAGGTTATATGCGTGTGAACACAAATCATTGGCTCATGGTGGATGCAGTACGTACTAAAGCTTATGCCAGATGCAAATTACGTTGCGTCGAGCGCCGAGTATTAGCGGAAATGGAACTTCCGGACTAGCAGTCTGGCACGGCGTCGCCATCATGCATTGTTTTCTACCACATCCAAATGACACATCAAGTACGAGTGATGCGCATGTATTCCATCTACTCGTTTATGCAGCTCCACGTCGTCCGTGACAATTATAAGGATTCTCGCTAAAACGGTAGTCGTTTAACAAGTATCTTGGCAGCAGGAATATTTGACGTCACTTTCACGAGAGGTAAATGATGCGTGGAATCTTACCTCCACCTCCTCCCTCCGTCTTAGTTACTGGCGCGTAAGTGAACAAAGGGAGAGGTTTCCAGCAGCTACCCTTTTTTAACGGTGAAAACTAATACTAGCAGCAATAGAAGAGCTGCGTTGTACATTGTTCTCTCAGATTCTGACTCTTATCCATGAGGTCCACATATGCCCCCTTATATATAACAGAGTTCTTTACCGTGTTCGCAAAATCCCACAGCTGGACCTTATCATGAGCCTGTCATCACTTCCTCATTATCTATTTAAGAACTATTGGGGTGTTGTCAGTTCACCTGTGTCTACACCACACAAGGTGTTTGCTCCCTTCAAACTTTAAAACTGAAACTGGATATCTTTTAATGTGTTCCATGTCCGTGCACTGTATCATATGAAATAATAAACACCAACTAATGCACCAAAATATATATAATCTGTATTCGTAAAAGTCTCCTACATGTTTCGACCCTGCTGGGCCATCTTCAGGGAGAACAGTTTTGATACGCTATGGTTGCGTTTATACAGTTAAGGGTCGAAACATGTAGGAGACTTTCACGAATAAAGATTATATATATTTTGGTACATTAGTTGGTGTTTATTATTTCGTGTGAATATCTTGTATGTGTGTCATGGCTGCTACATGTCTTTTCTATCTCACTGTCTTCGAACTGATCTTCAGCGGGTGATGGGTTGCTCCACGAATTTACGAAGCTCCTCATCTTGAAGTTTTCTCAAGTTATTTTTGCATGGCGACTGGGCTAGGGGCTGGACAGTACGGGGTTCGAATCCCGTTAGGGATAAGGGATTCTCTCTTCTCTAAAACGTCCTGACCGGCCCTGGGACCCACCCAGCCTCCTGTTCAAGGGGTTCCGGGGTTCTTTCCCGCGGGTAAATCGGCCGAGGCGTGTAGCTAACTGTTTACCTCTTTCTAGTGCTGATGTTAAGAGAGTGGAGCTCCTGTTTATGCGTTCATGGCGTGGACAGGGAAGACTTCATCTTTACATCTCGGTTAATAGCTGTGTCTCTCATATGTTCTACTATTGAGTATAGCACTTACGAAATTTATAATGTGAGAAACCAAGTTTCACTTCCATATTAAACAAAAGGCAGAATCTGTTTTTGTGTATTTTAATCTCCATGTATGCCAGTAATTCACAGGAACACATAAATTCCCGAAGCAACGGGTACAAAGCATCGCCTGAATTTAATCTGCTATTAGTTTGTTCATGAATGCCAGTTTGGTTACAGCAACGCCTTTGTGGTGCAGCTATATCGATATTGAATGAATTTTCAATATTTCGGAGATTGTATCTTCCTCCACATATTATTGTACACCAGAACCATTATCGGTTTTCCTTCTGCAAATACTGAGGCACGCGGACTTCTCATAACATGCGGAGGGAATATGATTTGCGGTGTCGCACTTCACTAGAAGTTTCCCCACTCCAGCTTTATTCATGCTGTCATATATGAGGCTGATCTCAGCGTCCTCCATGTAACCACGTCAACGGCACCAGCAGAATCTGCGAATTCCCGCCATGAGGAGCCCCTCTTCATGCAACAGGGCACACACTCTGTGTGCTGCATAACATTACGTGATGCCCGTGAAGTGTGTTAAGTTCTCCTGATTTTATGTATTAGTGACACTGATACATAAGCGAATGAAACAAAAACAGAAATTAAATATTTTTTTGCGTGAGTAAAGGATCAGGTAGTCACGTCTTGTACTTCTAAATAAAACTTTTACCTGTAAATAATATTTTTATACATATTGTAACGTAGTAGTAGTAGTAGTAGTAGTAGTAGTAGTAGTAGTAGTAGTAGTAGTAGTAGTAGTAGTAGTAGTAGTAGTAGTAGTAGTAGTAGTAGTAGTAGTAGTAGTAGTAGTAGTAGTAGTAGTAGAAGTAGTAGTAGTAGTAGTAGTAGTAGTAGTAGTAGTAGTAGTAGTAGTAGTAGTAGTAGTAGTAGTAGTAGTACACCTTTTCGTTCTACTAGGAAGATGTGGCATTTGTGAAGCATCTGCATCTGACTGTTGCCCGCCAACCTCTTAACCTCGCTCCATGTTTTGCCGTATTTTCTTGTTTCCTCCAAAACGACAGTTTTACAGGTTTGCTTCGGTCTTCCTCTCCTTCTGGCTCCCTGTGGATTCCAATCCAATGCTTGTTTTTCAGTGTACGCATCCGCCTTCCTCAGAGTGTGACCCGTGCAACAGTACCGATTTACCATTACTATAAAATATACGGATCGTAGTCTTCATAAATATATTTTTATTCTCCCACAATGGGTAAATTGTAAACGGAGCAAAGTTAACGTAATTGTGCCCTCTTGCCTAATAGGCCAGTAAGACTTATGAGGGAGTGGAGGTGTAACTGCTTGCATTCCTGACATCGACACTTGATGGAGGTGAGCAGTCACCTTCACGCCCCGGGTGGTTTACCCCGTCAAAAGAGAGGACGCTGTCCACTGGCTAGGGGGCTGGGTGGGCTGCAGAGTTGGTCTGGACGCGTTGGCGAAGAGAAACATATGCCGCTGACGGAAATCCAACACTGGTCGTTCAACCAGTAATCATTCTCTGTACTGACTTGGTTACGTCTGCGCTAGGTGATGTGTACAAAAGTTACTGAAGACCAGACGGACGGTTTGGAGTTGTAACATTCTGTAGCTATACCTTCGTGTTGACCAGCTGGTGTGCATGAAGGCTTTGAATAGAAAAATGATTACGTAATATTAAATACGAAAATTAGTATTTTTGAAATGGAAAAGTGATTAGAGGCCTTTCTTCTACACACGTACAGACAGAAAATTAAGAAAGGGAGTTGGGGTTTGATGAAGTCATGGCTAAGCTGACGGGGCATCATTAGGGTCTCTTCACATTATACGGCACGACACGACACAACAAAATATTCTTTTATGGTTTTCACATGCTGGAATTCTCGTTAGTCCGTCTGCGACAGCTAACGACAAAGGGAATGTCATTGGGATTGAGAGAAGAGAATACTTTGCCTGTCTGTTAACTGGCGGTAGATGTGGATGCACGCTGGTTTTTGTCATGGCGTGTGGTGTGGTCGTGTCGTGCCGTATAATGTGAATCGAAACTTATACGTACGAGTATAAAATGTTGGAATCACAGCATTTCCTCGAGCTTTTCAGAGTGATACTTGTATCAAAATTTTACCAGCTTTCTTAAAAATGTGAAACTGCCCATACCGTGTACGTATGAATTTAATTTGTATTATTTGGACCAACTCGTACACTAAGAAATCACAGTATATCAGGTTTCACATAATTCCCGGTATGTTTCGGTGTAGGTTACACCATCCCCAGGGGGAAGCTATATTAGAACACTTGAAACCACTGAAGGAAACCAGTTTTAATTAGTAACTAAAACTGGTTTTCTTCAGTGGTTTCAGATGTTTTAGTTAGTAACTAAACTGGTTTTCTTCAGTGGTTTCAAGTGTTCTAATATAGCGTCCCCTGAGGATGTTGTAGTCTACACCGAAACATGTCGGGAATTATGTGAAACCTGATGTCTTGTGATTTCGTAGTGTGCGAGTTGGTCCAAAGAATACAAATTAAATTTACCATCTTTCTGTTTTACGAGAATATTATGTTTGTGTGCAGTAAACGATATTACTGAAAATTCGATGTAGAACTGCACGTGCTAAAAATTTTCGTTCTCTGTTTTAATTCAATTTTGTCGCGAAAAAGAAAAAAAAAATTGTTCTTCGAGCACAGAAAGCCTGAGAACTGTCGCTGTAGATCCGGAACGACCCGTCATGACGCGACTTTGTTATCGTTACTTCGCATGCGCTGCCAGTCCCGTAAGAAAACATCAATTTGTCACATAAGAAGAGAAGAAGCACAGGCAACTGTAGAAATTTCTTGAAAGGAATACAATTGCAAATGTTCTAACGGTGGGGAGAATAAACACGCACCGGCTGTCCCGCTGGGAACCTGATGTGACATTCTCGCATCATGTGGTGGCGTCCACGCCTTAAGACAGGCCTAAATGCAGTGTCCAGTGTATGATGAGGACGGACACATGAGGCTCACAATAAAATCAGATGCACTGCTGGCTGTGTTGATCTGTAAGTTTAAAGCGGCGGCAGTGGAGTAGGTGAAGTGAAATTCCATTCACATTCGTTTTGTATGTGCAACGGTAAGTGCAATAACTGAGCGGGATCCTCGCCAGCTTGTCACCGCGGAGTCCTAGACTCCGTCCCAGGGCGGTACGCAGAGACTTGTTATGGTGAAAGTAGCACTGGCATAATTTTATCTCCGGATGCGTCGGTGTTCCCTGTTAATAACATTCCACAGGTGATTTATTCGTATTCATTTCCCTACCATCGACGCTGTAAGCCAAAAAAATGTAGCAGTAGAATGGCAGATTGATCTGCCGAGGATATTTCGTACGTGTGTGCTGGCAGGTATTTTAGGCTTGTGTATTACAGTTGAAGGCCTGACACCTGTTTGCGTGTATTGGTAGTGTCGTGTATTGTAATAAAGTATGACAGTTTAGTGCATGGTGCCCAGATTTTCCAGGTATGTAGAAGCCATCTCAAAATTCTAGGCCCCAGAAGTGCAATATGAAGCAAGTTCCTTATCGAGGACCCACCAATATGAGGGGCCACCATACAAAATTTAGTCGCCATGGCGACCTCGCACCGTGATTTATGCATCCCACTTCTAGTAGTTACTTCGCAATTTCACTGAAGCGGTGACGCCGCAGGTTTGTGTTTGGTGGTGCCCCGTTCGATTCTGTGCAGAGACAGCGACTACCCTGACTAAAGTTTTCATGGTTTTTCTCAGTGCCAGGCAAATGCCGGGCCACTACCTGAAGTGAAGCCACGGTCGCCTCGTTCCACATCTCTTCAAATTCATTATTCAGTATCGCGTGACTATTCGACACTATGTAGCCTGGATTGCTATCAGCGTCGTTAAATAAGCAAACAATAACTGTCCAAAAGGTAGAAAGGGACTTTTCGTGTCTCGCGCGGCGTGTCTGTCAAAGCCTCCGTGGCCAATGCTGATGGTGCCATCTGGTTGTGGTGCCATGTAGTGAGTAATAAGGTTACCTACAAATGCAAACATGGGGTCGTCCTTATCTCGTATATTCTGTAAGCCGTGCCCAAGATAAGCGTACCTTCCCTCCTTCAAAAGTAATAACTGTGTTAGGGACACACAGCCACTCGTGTCGGTCGCTGTGCAGATATAATACGGCCGCACCGCCGCATCCTGCATTGCGTTGGTAACTTAGTTTTGTAACAAAGGTCGAAGAAACATAATCTGTGCCCCTTTAATAAAAAAAGACCCCCGCGTGTTTGCGGTGAAGTTATTATTGTTACTCTTTATTTATGAGGCAGGTCGTCTGATTTTTTCTCTCTCTAATAATTTAATTTACTGTGTTGTTTATTGCAGTGTTATTTCAGTACCTCTTTGTGTTTTCCAATGTACTAATATGCAATATTTAAATTCCTATCCTTACTCAGTAATTATATTGCCGACCGGCGTATTGACACTTTGACACTGCAGCATGTTAATCTATCCCGTGTTTAGTATTTGATGGTAAAACGTTTGTACTTTAAACTTATGTATTTTCTGTGCTGTTTTGTAGGTGCGTCGTCATTTGTGCTTCATACTCTAATTAAGCCAGCGGTATATTACTCGTATTATCTGCATATAGCAGTCCTGTTAATTGCTGAGTCGGCTGGATCGGATTTTTACTTGTCTTACATTTCTGTGGGAGTTTTTGGTTGTTTTCAACAGCGTGGCGTGAACAACATTGCTGTATAGTTAAACTCTTGAGCTCAGTCCGTCAATAAATTCTTTTCCGTTTATTGGATGCCATGTTTATTACCGCCGTGTTGTGTGGGTCCCTGTCACCACGGCATGGCGCGTCCTCAGGTTGCGGATCGAGGAACGGCCTCCAGCTATGGAGGGTAGCTGCGAATACATTGACTAAGCAGTCGCGTACAGCCGACAAGGGGTGGTCCTCCAGCTTGGGGGTTGGGCGAGGTGCTAACAACTACTCACCTAAAAAACTATTATGTTACGAAACATATGCAGAAGCCTCGAACTGGACCGATTCTTTGGTACGACCCCAGCTACGGAAAAGGGACATGAGTTTTGGAACATGGAATGTGAGAAGCATGTATATGTCAGGGTCACTTATCACAGTGGCCTCGGAATTAGCTAAGTATAAGTTAAATTTAGTGGGTGTACAGGAGGTTAGGTGACACAAAGAAGGGACTGTAAGAGCCGGGGAGTTTACTTGTTTCTATGGCAAAGGGCAGGAAAATCATCAATTGCGAACAGGCTTTTTTGTACACCAGAGAATATAGTATCAGCAATCAAGAGAGTGGAGTTTGTTAGTGATAGGATGTCATACATAGTGCTGAGAGGCCGCTGGTGTAATATCATTGTTCTGAATGCGCATGCACCAACGGAAGAGAAGGGTGACGATACAAAGGACAGTTTCTATGAGGAATTAGAAGGGGTTTTTTTATCATTTTCCTAAGTACCATATGAAAATTCTGTTAGGAGATTTTAATGCAAAAGTGGGGAGAGAGGATACTTTCAAACCGACTATTGGGAATGAGAGTTTACATCAGGAGAGTAATGATAATGGTGTTAGAGTAGTAAACTTTGCCACATCAAAGAATCTAGTTGTTAAGAGCACGATATTTCCGCACCGAGACATTCATAAATACACCTGGACCTCTCCTGGTGGGAAGACTCACAGTCAGATCGATCACATATTGATAGATAGGAGACGGCATTCGAGTATACTCGATGTGCGATCTTTCAGGGGAGCTGACTGTGATACTGATCACTATCTGGTGGTTGCGAAAGTTAGGGAAAGACTGGCAGTAAGTAAACAAGCAGCACAGAAGTTTGAAGCCGAGAGATTTAATCTCAAGAAGCTAAGTGAACTAGAGGTTAAGAAACAGTATCAGCTTAAGATCTCAAACAGGTTTGCAGCTTTGGAAAACTTAAATGTTAGTGAGGACATAAATAGGGCTTGGGAAAACACGAAAGAGAATATCAAAATCTCAGCTCAAGAGAGTCTAGGTCTACACGAACGGAAGCAGCATAAACCATGGTTTGATGCAGAATGTGCAGAATTTTTAGATAAAAGGAAGCAGGCTAAAATTCTGTGGTTACAGAATCCAAACCAAAATAATGGAGATAATCTGCACAACGTAAGACGTGAAGCTAGTAGACATTTCAGGAACAAAAAGAAGGAATATCTGAAAGCTAAAATTAATGAACTTGAAACAAACAGTAAGAACAATAATATCAGAGACTTGTATAGGGGTATCAACGAGTTTAAGAGGGGGTACCAACCTAGAATTAATGTAGTAAAGGATGAGAAGGGTGACCTGGTTGCAGACTCCCACAGTATTTTGGCTAGGTGGAAAAATCATTTCTCCCAGCTGTTGAATATACACGGGGTTAATGATGTTAGGCAGACTGAAGTACACACGGCAGAGCCACTAGTGCCTGAGCCCAGTGCCTTTGAGGTTGAGATGGCTGTTGAAAAGCTAAAAAGTCACAAATCACCAGGTATTGATCAGATTCCAGCAGAATTGATTAAAGCAGGGGGTAGGATTATTCGGTCTGAATCGGTCATTGTGCCTATTTATAAGAAGGGTGATAAAACAGATTGTAGTAACTATCGAGGCATATCACTTTTGTCGACTGCATACAAAATTCTATCCAACATTCTTTTGTCAAGGTTAACTCCATATGCAGAGGAAATGACTGGGGATCATCAGTGTGGATTTCGACGTAACAGGTCAACTACTGATCGTATATTCAGCAGTCGTCAAATACTTGAGAAAAAATGGGAATACAATGAGGCAGTGCATCAGCTATTTATAGACTTCAAGAAAGCCTATGATTCAGTTAGGAGGGAGGTCTTGTATAATATTCTCATTGAGTTCGGTATCCCCAGGAAGCTAGTAAGGTTAATAAAAATGTGCCTAAGTGAAACGTATAGCAGAGTTCGGGTAGGCAAACATTTGTCTGAGACGTTTCCAATTAAGAATGGCTTGAAACAAGGAGATGCTCTGTCGCCATTGCTTTTCAACTTTGCTTTAGAATATGCCATTAGGAGGGTTCAGGCAAACCAGGAGGGCTTGAAATTGAATGGTACACATCAGCTTCTGGTTTATGCTGATGATGTTAATATATTGGGTGGAAGCATACATAGTATAAAGAAAAATGCAGAAGATTTAATGATTGCTAGTAAGGAGACTGGTCTAGAAGTAAATGCTGAGAAAACTAAGTACATGGTCATGTCTCGAAATCAGAATGCACGACACAATCACCACATAATTATAGATAATAAATCCTTTGAAAGGGTGGAAGAATTCAGATATTTGGGAGCAACCGTAACGAATCGAAACTCCATTCATGAAGAAATTAAGAGCAGATTGAAGTCGGGGAATGCTTGCTATCACTCGGTGCAGAATCTTTTGTCTTCCAGGTTACTATCCAAAAACACAAAGATTAGGGTATACAGAACTATAATTTTACCTGTTGTTCTGTATGGATGTGAAACTTGGTCTCTCACACTGAGGGAGGAACAAAGACTGAGGGTGTTCGAGAATAGGGTGCTGAGGAGGATATTTGGGCCTAAGAGGGACGAGGCGACAGGGGATTGGAGAAGACTACATAACGAGGAACTTAATGACCTGTACTCATCACCAAATATTATTCGGGTAATCAAATCGAGAAGACTGAGATGGGCGGGGCACGCGGTACGTATGGGGGAGGAGAGAGGTGCATACCGGATTTTGGTGGGGAGACCCGAGGGAAGGCGACCACTTGGGAGACCGAGGCGTAGATGGGTGGATAATATTAAGATGGATATTCGGGAAGTGGGATGGGGGGCATGAACTGGATTGAGCTGACTCAGGATAGGGACAGGTGGCGGGCTCTTGTGAATGCGGTAATGAACCTTCGAGTTCCATAAAATGCGGAGAATTTCTTGAGTAGCTGAGAAACTGTTAGCTTCTCAAGAAGGCCTCTGCTCCATGGAGTTAGTTAGTTATGTTCATTACCGTGTTCGCAAGAGCCCACCTTTGGTTTCATCTATGAGCAGGATGAATCATGCCCACTTCCTCAAACGAGTATCGTTTCTGTAAGATGCGTTTTGATATTATCCTTCCTGCCCTGTGTCTATCTCTGTTTCTCGCGTGATCTCTTTCCTTCACCCCTATGAATTTCTTTGCCTTTTATGCTTGCTATATTTCCCGACCATCTCATTCTTCTTTGATTATTCTGATAATAGTGCGTCTTCCAGTGACCGGGGCTCTTCCTGGGGGTAGAGCGGCCCGTGCATGGCGTCGAGCCGAAGTCAGGACAGGACAGGACAGGGCAGAGGAACACAACCAATCCCGCACTGCCTTCATGTGTATGTTACAGGGAGACCTTCGTGTCCACATAATACTGCTGTAGAGCAGTGGCAAACGCTGGTGTTACGCATCGTACGACCTGCCAGCAGTAATAGAGCTGGTGTTTTCGCTTACTCTTGCATGGGGACGCATGCGCAGAAGCATTACCTAACAACTCGAGTCCAGCAGTCAGTCTACCCGCATGTTTCGCCTGGGGCATCTGAAACGAACAAGCGTATAGCCGCAACCGCCCGAAGTTCTCTGAACGGGGAGTGTAAAACAGATTGCTTTTGTTTCTGCAGTTTTAATGGAGATTTGGGGGCACTGCTTACTTGACCGGATCATTCGCCACTGATGAAGGCCACAAACTATCGCCCTGTAAGACATTCTTCCGTTCAGAAACCGTATTAGACACTGTAATTTGCGACATTTGAAGTTCTCACACCGGTGTTTATGATGATTCTGATCTTCTGGAATATGGCGCCATGTATTTTGGTATGTCGGTACCAGTGTTTACGAAACGTTGGTACCAACTTACCATTCTTAATCTTATCCAGTAATAGATGATGCTGTATCTAAATTCTGCACAAGTTCGTTTCCCTCCGTGCTTATAAATCCTATGAAAATTCCTTGGACAAAATAAAGTCACAGGAAGCCCTCGTCCTTCGCTCTTCAGGACGATGTGTCGTTTGGATTAATGCGATAGCATATCTGTAGGTACTGATTCACGACGTGTTTTGTCGCAAGATAAGCGCCTAGATTCTTCAGTTAGTGAATCGTTTGGCTCTGTGCTGCGTCCAAGTACAGTGCGCATGAAGTGGCCAGTTTTTGTACCTAACGGCTTCCCTTCTTTCCGCTCTGTAATTTGTGTTTGTGTTACCTTAAATGCCGACCTTCGACAGGTAAGTTGGAAACTTGACGTGGCAACTGATGGCATGGTTCCTGTGTGCAGGCTGTACCTTTTTGTTTTTTTGTCTTCGTTTCGCTATGTGTTAAGTCTGAACTGTTCGCGTGCTAGCATCAGGGTCCTTTATTCAGAAGAGTGTGGTCGGTGCATGCAAACATACCCATCAGTATAGCAATGAGAATAATAATAAAACTAAAACGATAAAACCATGAACAAGAACTGGATGTAAGATCATTGTAATAACGTCACAAAAGCTGCAACATGCAGCACCTCTCAAGAAGAAACGAACAGTTTTATGAATAAAATGAAGTGACGGCAAAGAAATAAAATAAGACAACTGCTTAGATCAGATTAAGCATATGAATACTAATTTAATTTACGTAATGTTAATGCTATAGCATTTAACATTGATAATCTTAATATATTGCATACCGATGTGAGAATGACAAATATGAGATAAAAACCGTCCTCACAACTTCAATATTGTGAGGACGGTTTTTATCTTATATTTAATTAACATTGATAAATTTAAGAATTTATTGTGATAGAATTAACACTGGTAAAATATTCATTAATGGAGCACTGTTGACACTCGCTTTGGCCGTAGTGAAAACTGCACATTTTTCCCATTCTCTTCTCTTACTTGTCTGATAATTACCGAGGACGTCAAAAATAGCGTGACCCGTACAGTGCGCCCATAAAGTTTTGAAGAAAGGAACTGCTGGTGGATATAATTGTGAGATTCGTATCCGACGAAGCATGAGAGGCGGGTTTGATCTGTGGATTCGTCAGCGTACGTGTGCAACGCGAGAAACGGGCTCTGGCGAGCACCAGCCACGGTTTGGTCTTGACATCTGCTGCCGTAATTGTTATGCGTCTTTTACGTCTGTCATTGGAAAAATGATTTCTTTTAAACGTTTGCGTAGTTTATCTCCCACCATGAATTTGTTTTAACGGCATGTGTGATAAAAATGTCTGCAGTTGTTTGATTTTTTCCTCTTGTTGCAGTTGTGAGACTCTGACATGTGTTTGTCTTGTCTTTGCATGTACTTGGTTCAATGCACGTAGCACTGAATTCCATTGCTCTCCTTGAGCGCAGTAACTTTTTTCAACTTCGGTGGGAATCACTGCACTAGGTAACTATTGTCCTTAATGTGCCTAACTTGACCCAGTTTCCCCAAATATCTGGGATTTTACATCACTGCTGTGGGAGGACACAGTTTGTTCTGGTAGATATGTGCCGACGTATCGAAGGAACTGACATGTCATCACAACTATTTATTCTGCCATGAAGATGGAGGGAGCAGTTTTTTTCAAAACGTTGGTGCATATGTACCAGATTACATAGACTCACGTACAAGAAGACACTAATCTTCACATTACTAATATTAGTGTCTGTCACCCAGCGAAAAATGATTAAGTTCGAGAGTGAAGCCGAGGCGTAATATGGGACTGAAGTGTTTATATTCATTGCTGCAGAACAGTGGAGAGAACCTTTTAGAAGATGAAAAGTCCAGAATGTTCTCCGTCGCACAAGGCAAATGAAAACAAAAGTTTCTGTTTTACTGAAGTGTCTGTGGGAAATTTTGGACACATGGGGGAAATGCTTTAAAATTGCAGTTTGAGAGTTGTCCAGGCGTGAACCCCAATTTTTATCCCGGTGACGGTAAGTGAATCGAAACGACGCTGTCGGTTACTGAGTCCTATAAAGTCGGCTGTGAATCGATATTTTTATGTAGGTAGGTATTTTTGATAGGGCCCAGAAAGTAGGATTGTTTTTGCTTACTAAGCTAAAACGCCATTATATAGGCCTACTCCTCGTATTTTATTAAAATGTTTTGGCTTCGTTCCCAGCCACTGCAATCCAATTATATTAGTACTGATTTAACATACACTTACAAAGAGAGCTAAGCAGCGTGATCTTTAGCTCTGTGAAGAACGGTGGTTCTGTCAGCGGTGAATGTGAAGGTTCCTGTAATCTGGGATGTGGCGCCACCTACAGACACCCCCTGATTTACGCAGTAGTTACGTTCCGGAAGGTACGGCGCAAGTCGATTTTTGCGCAAATCGGAATTGAGTAGTATATATACAGGCCAACTATATATGTGTATACAAGGAAGCCCAGTTGAAATCCGAACACCAGCATACTGGGGCGTGATCGGCCGCGGCATGACCGCCTGGCGGCATGTGTTATCGCCCAGCAGTGTTCTTCCGTCACTTTCGTCTCGCTGTGCTTTCATGCCTGCAAGTAAACTTTGGCGCGCATTTAAAAAATGTTATTGCACTTTAACTTTCTTTAAAAATTTCGCAGTTCTGTAGTTGCGTAACTTGAAATTGCGTAAGTTGGGGAGTGTCTAGTTCGGTAGATAGGTTCCTGCGAAACACTGACAGCAAACTGATAAGCTACACCGGCCTTACATCATTTAGCATGTGGTTGCGGTTTCGTGTGTTCTTGTAGGACGAACATGCGGTGAGATATGTTGATAGTTCAGTTTTCCGAGCGCCGTCATCGACTGAAATTGCACTTGTGACTGATAGGACACTTTCGGCGTTACAAGATTAGATAAGTCGAGGCAAACAGAAGAGCTGTATATTTCACACGGTTTATGGGAGTGCCGTGAGATAACGAAGGTACATTTATGTGCTGATTATCTGTTGTCCCCCTGGCACAGTTTAGTATTGTGCTATGAGGTTCTAAAGTTCAATTTATTCGCCGATCGTTTTTCTAACTCTGTCGCTGTTTACCAGTTCTCATTCTTGACATTCAGTCACACATTATTCCCTAATCATGTCGGCGAACTTGTTTTTACGGTTTGCTTTGGTATAGCTGTAAATTTGTGTTAG
The DNA here is from genome assembly GCA_013340265.1 of Coptotermes formosanus. Classification (NCBI taxonomy): domain Eukaryota; kingdom Metazoa; phylum Arthropoda; class Insecta; order Blattodea; family Rhinotermitidae; genus Coptotermes; species Coptotermes formosanus. The sequence goes on along the minus strand of BLKM01000783.1, from coordinate 361,652 downwards.
GCTTTGTCTGTGGCGTCGCTGCTATTTCCGGTTAGGTTTCGGCCGTGGCGTAGGTGCTGATCATGTTAGTCTTTGGCTGTGGTTCATTCATTCTGTAGTCTGTATTAGGACAAGTCCGTAGCCTCTTCCAAAACGAGTTCTTCACAGAGTCCGATCTAGTGCTTCCTCTTTCAATCCCCATTATCCCCTCGTTTCCTTAAGGGCATCCGGTAGCTGCTGACATCTTTTTTCCTCGTCTTCCCGTTACGTATGTCCTTCCGTCTATCTTTAATTCAGTAAGAAGGCAAGTTCTGACCAGTCCAGTTAGTTTTTTAATTTGCACGAGTATGTAGGATATTCCTTCCTTGACTGTATGTAATACGTCTCCATTTGTAACAGATCGGTCCCACTGTTCTTCTCCATCCTTCTGCAGCACATTTCAGAACTTCCCAGCTACTTCTGATCTGCTTTCTGAAGAGCCGCAGTTTCTGCACCGTACCAAGCTACACGTGTGCTCCAAATGTAGCACGTTACTAGTTTCTTCCTTAAATTTAAGTCCAATTTGCTGGTGAAAAGTGTCTTCTTGTTGCATGCTGCTTTTGCCATGACAGTTTTGGATTTAACACCTCGTTTACGTCTTACATAATTTGTTACCATGCTACCTAAATAGTTGAAATATTCAACATTCTCCGGTTGTTTTTAATCTGTTGTAATCTGTGTTGTGGATGGTTGCCTTGACATTCTCATTACCATAGGGTTTTTCCGCGTTTATTTCCATTCCATAACATCTAATTTCCATTGGTCTATCAATCATGCCATGTAGCACCGATTCTTTCTTAGCCAGTAGCATAAGGTTATCTACATGTTTCACAGTGAGAATTAGTTTTCCTCCCATTCTGAAGTCTCCAAATTCTTCGACAGCTTCCTTGGTGTGGTATTTGCTGTACAAGTTAAGTAGAACATCATCCTCGTCTAACGCCTTTTCCAGTCTTCACATTTCTTGTTTCCCTTTGGTCCAGTTATACTTTAACACTGTGATCCATGTACAATGTGCTGAGTATTCTTTCGCGTCAGTCGATACCATTTTCCATTGGAATTTGCGCTAATTTGGTCCAATTTACGTGGTCATATGCCTTCTGCCAGTGTATGAAGCAAGCACTCAATTCCTCGTCTGTGTGCAGCGTTCGTTCTGATATGATATTATTTTCAGCATCCCAATTGCATCCCTAGTTCCTTTTCGTCCTCTAAATTCAAACTGATCTTCTCCAAGTACATCCTCCATCTTTCTCTCAGTTCTTCTAAGTATCTTCGCTACGGTCTTTGCTATATATGCGATGAGGCTGGCAGTGTGATAGTCGCTACAGTTTACAGCTTTTGGCTGCGTCTTTAAGGCAGTCATTGTAACTTCAGTAAAATCCTTGGGCCAGTCTCCAGTTTCGTACATGTTGTTGATCAGTTGTGTTATTAGTCTGAGACCATCTTCTCCCAGCATTTTGAGTACATCGCCAGATACATCATCGTCTCATGTAGCCTTCTTATCCTTCATCTCCTTGATAAGCTTTTTCCGCTTATCTGTGCAAAATGTATGGGCCTTTCTCGTTTGCATCCACTTCCCCTTTACGTTCGATTTCTAGGTTTGCTGATCGATCAGATCGATCGTGGAGCCCTGTAATATGTCTCCCAAATGTTCATCGCTTGTCTCTGATCTACTGTTATATTTCCTTGATAGTCTTCGATGCCAGTGTTTCGAATCCCATGGGGGTTTTTTTTTTTCCAACTGAGTTCCTTTTCCTTCATGTACATTAAATCATTACGTCCTGCTCTTTGAAATTTCTTGTTCTCGTCACGTATGCTCTCAAGATATTTCTTCTGGACTTTGTCTTGGCTCTTTTCAGTTCGTTCCTCAGTCGTCTGTAGTTCTTCCTTGTTCGTTATTTACACACTTGCACTTCGTTCGTGCGTTCTGCAGATAATTTCCTGTGCAGTCCATGGCTTTATTTTTTTCCTGTCGACTTTCCCAATTCAATCATTCACAGTATGTAACACACATTTCTTGATATTGTTCCACTGCACTTCCATATTCCCACTTTCACATTCGAGTGCACCGAGTTTTTCTCTTGGAGTATCTTGTACGTTCTGTCGTTGAGCCTGTACCTTCTCCAAAGCCCGTCTTGACTTTTCCTTCTGTAACCTTACGATTTTCTTGAGTCTAGTGCAGGTCTTTGCAACCAGGAGGTCGTGGTCAGAGTTAGTATTTGCCTCAGGCAGTGTCTGTACATACTTCATATTGTTTTTGAATCGATGCTTCACAAGTATATAGTGCAATTGATGTCGGTTTCGATCTCTTGTTGCTTTTCAGGCGTACGGTCTTTGCTTGCGCTTCTGAAAATATCTGTTGGTGATAATGACTGGTACAGGTACTGAACCCATGTGAATGACCGACGTTAGCTGTTAAGTCAGAAACACAGATCTTCATTAAAAACTGACAGCGGTGGTTTACTCAGGTGTCAACGCCAGTCTCTATAGCTGGTGACAGTGGCGTTGGGACATCTGTACCATACAACACAGCAAAAGCGTAACTTGATTTGTTGGTTATACTACAGCCAAAGCCTAACATGAATTAACAGCTATTCTACAGCTAAATTGTAACATGAATGAAGGAGATGGAACGATAACATGCAAATGGATGTTAAGGAGATATTCGCCACGCTAAGATGCGGCGTTTCAATACTGACGTCCTAGTTCGATTTCGGGCCAGTCTGTGTGAAATTTGTGTTAGAAAAAAGTGACATTCGGACTGTTTTTCTCAGAGTACTTCTGTTTTCTCTTGATAGTATCGAATGCTCCGTACTCGTCTTCGGCGTCGTACTTCTCTTGTTGGACAGACCGACGAAGCCTGGGAACGTTCGAACAAAGTAATCCTGCATCAGATATCGCGGAGCAGTACATCGGCATTACTTATTTAAGCAGACAGTTTCTGAACGTGGGAGTTATGTAGATGTGGGTCAGTATCGTGTGCAGTGCAGGGGTTTGGTGTGAGCGGTGTAGTCAGAGTTGGCAAACATGATGTGAATTGCTGTGGTTGGCTCGGCCTTCCGGTCTTCTGCCTGGTAGTAACCAGGATTTTAGCGTCTAACTGGATGACTTCGGCCGTCTTTGTGTGTACCGAGTGTTTCTATCGTATAGTGGATAGTTTGTACATGCAAACTAGACATTCGTTTTATTAATTCTTTATTAGACAGTCAACATGTTTCGGTTGAGTTGTGAATCGTCCCTTGGGGTACAATTAAAGAAGCGAGTTTTCGAAAATTTTAAGGATCGGTTGTATGAGTGTTAGGCAGCCTTGCCATGGATACGCTTGTAAAAAACATTGAAACAAGTACTTATGTCGTGCACATCAGATAGTCTTCAAAATTAAAGTGTAAAGGTGTACAGAATTACATAAAGCGCCACGAACTTTAATCAGGACGTAGAAGAGTTGACCTCAACAGTACTGATTTTTTGTAACTTTGATAGCGGGCGTGCAGTATCCGGTACTGCGTACATGTGCTTGCTGTTATTTGTGACATCTTAGATAGCAGTTGGCCGATCCCACTGGGTGCGCGGTCTAAGGCGTAGGTCAGCCGCCGCTCACTTGCTTGGATTGTGGGTTCGAATCCCGCCGGGGGCATGGCTGTCTCTCTTTTGTGAGTGTTGTGTGTTGTCAGGTAGAGGTTTCTGCGACGAGCTAATCACTCATTCAGAGGAGTCCTGCCCGCTGTGTGTATGTCTAATTGTGTGTGATCTAGAAACCTCTACAACGAGGCGGTCTAGGCCCGAGTTGGGCTCTTGCGCCACAGGAAAGGAAAAAGATAGCAGTTGAATAAGAATTTGGGGGGGTGGGGGATTGTATCGCCGGGCGCGTGTGTGCGACATGACTTGCGAACATGGCGTGCAGTACGTGTAGGTGACGTCTTGTAAGGTTAATTTTTATCGATATCTTAAATTGGTTAGTCACTGTGTTAAATGTCTTAGTATGTGGTGCCATTTGTAGGGTGGAATAGTGTGAGGCGCACAAAGGTCGATGGGCCGTGTCTCCACACTTGCTGCCGTAGTCATTTGTTCCCTTTATTAAGAGTAACGGCACTGCTGCACCGGCCTGTGTGATGTGACCCGTACAGTGCGGCAGTTAACGCGGAGTAATTCTCTACATGTTTCTGTTTGTTGTAGACCTATCTGATATGCACGATTGTGCGCGTGCGCGCACGTGTGCACGCGGACACACCAAAAGACAGGCATAACCACACACAGATGAAATTATTACACAACCCATAAGCACATACAGTGCGTACACGCGCGCAAGCAAACAGTCCCACACGCACAAGCTCGAAAGAGACACACACACACACACACACACACACACAACGCACGCACGCACGCATCGCATGCATACATACCACGTAATTCTACGTACATGCATACACACACACGCGCGCGCGCGCACGCAAGTTAATACTGTATCTTCTGCCGGCCCCAGTAAGCTGACTGTTAACGAATTAATGTTCAGTGCGTAACTCAGCCCGTATCTGCATTCCGTTTCCGTTCTTCCCTGCGCTCTGTTCAGCGTTTGTTCGAATCAGCGTTATCAATACAAACAGCTTATCGGCCCGTAGCTGTGCGCGAGACACTTGGCACCTTAGTGTTAGGATTCTCAGTGTGTGGGTTGCGCTGTCGGAGGACCCGGCTATCACAGCGTTTCGATGTAGCATGTTGGGTCGCTGTCTTCGTGTTAGTTTTGCGAAGTTAAAAGTACTGCTCACACGTAATAATAGACCTGTATGCCAGTTTCCTGTCCAAACTACTGATTCAGTAACTAACTAACTAACTAACTAAGTAAGTAAGTAAGTAAGTTAAGTAAGTAAGTAAGTAACAGTTGTAAAACAAACTAATGTAGCCCATCAACCGATCGGCCGACCCACTAATTTTCAGACTCCATGACCAGAGACTTCACAATGTTCGGAACTAAGTAGCTTCATTTTTGCCATACGTTGTGGCTATCAGTACTTGCAGAAATTATGATTAGTGTACTGTCTGACTGAGCGCTGAAGGTGGATGACAGTTTCTCACGTATTTATTTCTTACAGGAATATCTGAACAAGTACGAATTTCCAATTCCCAGCTGTTTGGCACCTACCTCCTTCAAGTGCTTAGACAATAAAAACTAGCCTTCGCACATTTATGAGATGAAAATAAACAATTTTGATCCAGTAAGATTGTAATGGCAATACTTTTGTGTAAGTAATTATGTAACGAATGAACCAAGCAGCTATTTAACCCTTTAAAGACGGAACCTAATCTGTTTTATATAAGGACTCAGTGCGTACCGCGCCGTAAACACTCTCCACCTCGGTTATAAAAACCATTCACTCAATGATGTGTAAGGCAAACGTTGCTGTTTGTTCTGAGATCCGTACAAAACACATAAACGCAGTGTCATACAATGTAGAAATTTTTAATGTTAAACCAGGTGCTACTTACAGTACCCGCTAGGCTTTAAAAGGTTAAACAGTTGTCTACCTGCCTACGTACATATTGACGTAACTATATGCCGGCGTCAGTACGTACGTAAGGCGGAACGTCATGGCCGATAGGATACCTAGTATTCGCAAGGTTCTTAGTTCATGTCTTTGTCTCTGTGACCGACTTTCCTGACTGTTGGTTTCCTGAGTTTCCTGTCACCAGGTGAATGATGAATTAGTAGCTTCTCTTCTCGAAGGATAGACAGAGGTCTGTGTATTTCTCCGAAACGTTGGCACGTGCCAGACTACATAGTGTCATGACCAAGAGGACAGTACTGTGACACCGCCGCGAAAACATCGGATTTTATACGTATAACTTTCGCACGTGTGAGGTTTGTAATGCCGTGTCTCCTAAACCAACCATAAAGAGTTTTCATTAAGGTAGACTGTTGAACTGGAGGATTTGAAGGAAGGGTGCTTACTGCCGCACTATCAACTGGCAGAAATTGAAAACATACAAATATTCGTCTAATTGGTTAGTTGAATCCTTGTTGGGCCGAGGGGGGCCGGTCAATTTGCAAGCCTCACACCCCGCCGATACTATATAATGGACGATGCCACTAGACACGGCAAAAACACTGCTCTTCTAGTCACGACAAGTATCTATCGCCTGTAATTTTATTTTATTTTATTTTACAAGGATCCTTCAGAGTTCCGACCTCCGTTTAATGATTGGCTGAGAAACGCAGCCTGACTCACGCTGTAATGGGCCTGATATCGGACGGGAGATTAAGCAGCAATTTAAACTGCCCGCTATAGCTGGCAAATAATTACAGTGACTGGCATTACTTCATAATGGATCAAAATTAAATCAATAGAAATTGTCAGTAACTCAGATACGACATTATAAATTCTGGTCGGTGGAGTATACAGTGGACCCCGAACTACTATCAGTGACGAGGCCTCATACGTTTGCCGATATAAAGCGATGTAAAGTCCGCTCTCCTGGCATTCAGTTTCTCAGCTAGCTCTGATCGTAACATGCTGCATTTAGAGTACTACTGGACCAGAGTTAGGGTACCATCTGGAATATGAATTACTTGAAAACAAATGAAAGCGGAATGTTGTTCTGGTTGCAGCCAATCGGTGCAACGAGGACTCCCAGGATTGCCTGCTGCCTCAAGCAGCCGGGACGTGCAGGATGTTCCTGAGCCACACGTCGCCTCTCCTGCGTCTCCAGCCCCACCGCCTCACAATAGGTAAGTGACATAGCGACGGTTTCCAATTGATATTCTGCATGCCATTTCGCCTGCGTGGCTCCGCGTTCTGCGCCCGGTTCCCACCCAGCGATGCTGGGTAAAACCATTTGTAGCAGTGAAGCCTTTATCTTATGTGTAGAAAATGGCACATCTCCCATAGATTTCGGTTTGTTTTCCAGAGACGTAGTTAAACTTAGCTGACGTGCTTATCCGCCTGCATATTTCTCAAAATAAACTGTACCGAAGTAATAAAATGGTTGTATTTCATACACATTTTTAGTGCCTGCAACTGCGTGTGTATTAATCTTTTACAAGCATCTTCATCAGACTTCATAAACCATGTAAATACTGACAACTTTGCTAAATTAATAAAAATGATATAACACTTTTACCTCACGTGCCACATGAAGTACAGTGCACTGCAAGAAAACTGCACCGGTTTATTGTTGTAATAAAATGCAGGTTCTAGAAACGGAAGGACGCGACATCATACATCTTTTATTTTCTGCCGTCGTTGCGCCTGCGGGCAAATTTTCGGAGATCAAGCGTATCGCTTCGTGCATTAAACGCACAGTCATTCCTCACTTTTCGCGGTTTCGTACTTCGCAGTTTCACAAATTTGCGAGGTCGCCGCAAGGATAAAAGTACATCACTCGGACCCTGCATTGGGTAGACGTATCAAAATTGTTCGACGAGTCGAACGAGCCATACGGCATGATGTTCAAGGAATTGAAACGGGGTGGGGAGGGGGGGAAGAAGCCGAATCCTTTCACAATGTTCCTGAAAAAAAAAAAAAAAGCCTGAAACGATTTTGGGGACGCGGGCAGTTATTCGCGGATTTTCGCTTTCCGCGGCGGTTCTTGGAACCTAACCCCAGCGAATAGCAAGGGATGACTGCTTGTAGTTGTCTAGCGACGAAATGACGATGGACGTAAATTGCTTTATGAACTGTGCCCTTCTTCCTCTGTAGACCAGAGTTTCGCAGGCGGTGGGACATGTGGCTGAGTGGGACGTGAGGTTCGCAAACAAGAACTTAGTGGTTAATACGCATGTAGTGCTGAAAGGTACATAATTGCGAAAAGGCACGACTTGGAAAAGCAGAAGCGATGTTTGGATTGTGGTGGAATTGTGGTTCTTCAGAAAAATAACTGGTTGGCCGTAAGATGTAAAACACTGAGATTCAATTATGGTCAATTCCCTGGACCAACTAAATGCGCACACTTGTTCATGTATATTACATATATTGCTTCGACATGTTTCGGGGTTCAGAAGACCATCCTCAGGGAGCACTTAATGCCAGATTTAAAACCGACTGTCAGCCGACAGGCCACTCATTCATAAATAGGAAGTTGATTGCTGGACTGAACTGGCCGAGGATAGGATCCGATAATGGTCTGTCGTGAGCACGACAGGTTCTGCAGACTTATCCAGTGTGCAAGTGGGCCGTATTTATTCCTTGAAGTACTATGCACACGTGTCCTCTGTAGTTGTCAATATCTTGTGGCACAGGTGCACACGTATTCTGTGTTACAGTTCTCTGTACAGACTGGAACAGTTGCACGCTTATCCTATGTGCAGGTGCAGCTGCACGCGTATCCTGTATACAGTTGTCTGTACCTTGTGGCGCGGATGCACACATATCTTATGTACAGTTCCCGCAGTCCTGAACAAAACAAGTCCATTTCTCATTGTGTCCGACTTCACTGGCAAGAATCTGATCCGGTCACCGCTGTCCTGTCTCAGGTTCGTGCCTCATGGATTTTATGAAATCCCACGAGAGACCCCGGATTGCTCGGTGATTATAGTGGCTAGGTTAGGGACAATGTCAAAAGGTCCAGGACGTCTCTGGAGGAAATCTAACCGGGGACACTTTCCCCAAGAATAAAGTGGCGGGACTTGAAGATGGAGGGAGACGCACTCTCCTGTCTTGTGCCCAGTTGTAGTTGCATGGAAATGTTAAATATTACATGGATTTAACATTTGGGTTCGTTTAACGTCGGTGACTTTTTGACCAGGTAAAGTTACAGTTCTTCTTCATGGAATTGTTTACTGGACGGACATTTTGTTTCCGACAGCATTTGCTTTTTCCTTTTGTGCACTTATTTCTTTTGGTGATCATGATACTTCACACTGCAATAGGGGACAGTTCAGAAAATATGAAAATCCGTAGCCATTACTTGGGTAATACGTTAATATCGCCTCTGGTCATCTTGCAGTTCTGTTTTGTGGTCTACTTCGTACAGCCTTGTACTACGGTGACTATAAGACTGCATGTAATGGATACCAAACAAAATTAATCTTTATTGCTTCTTTGAAGCCTGCTCAGATCAAGTTCCGAAACTCAGCTGAGCAAATCAAATACACCTGCTATAACTTTAACAGCGAAGGCGTGTACCGATTAACCGCAGCACCATGTTCAGTTCAGTGGCAGGGAACGTCTGCTTCCACGCTTTCTGCAAGACTGTCCATACAGCGGAAGTTGGCAAGTTGGAACGTACCAGACTTACCTTTCCACACAATCCGTTGCACTTACGCTTCTGCGGTCGCGTAGCCGAGTCCAGGGCAGTGGATTGGACATTTTGCATTGAATAGTGTTTGTTGTGCACGTTCCGGTGTCCGATTCCACACCAGTTTGCGTGTGACTGTCTGTCTTCATACTGAGGTGAGGTTTTTACAGCGTTTTTGATGATGATTACGGCCTTCTGGAGTATGAAGCCATGTTGATCGGTAATATGTTACCGACGTTTCGGACCACCCTGAAGATGGAGGCAGCCAACTTCCGAAACGCCTGTAGCAGATTACCAATCAACGCGGGGTCATATCCCAGGAAGACCGTAATCTTCGGACTTCATATTATTTTTTATGCCTAATTTTAATGGCGACAGTTGCGCACGAACCTTGGACATTTAGAATACTGGGCTAGTAGGCCGACGCTAACCAAGAGCATTGTCACCACTTATGCTTAATATGGGTGCTGGGACCAACCCGATTATGACACAGATCCTTGACATAAAGACTACAGTCTGTAGTGACGTGGAACATCGAACGCATTTAAATGTTGGAGCTCTCATTGCGTCTTTTTTGCATTCTGTACAAACTGGAACCGGATTCTTGGCAGGCAAAAAAATTAGCGCTGCTGTTTGGGTGATCCATTACGTGTTATTCGTAGCATCATTGGTGCAAATGTTTTGAATTCTCGTTTTCTTAACGCCCATTGGTATGATGCAGCATACTACAGTACTCGTAAATACTGGCAGCGCAGCTGATGGTAAAGGGGGAGGAACGTGAGACCCACTGAAGTATTAGACACGGGGCGAGGCCCCACCGCTCTGCCCCCACAGTGGGCCAGAGTACTGACAGAGTTGGGCAGAGCTAAGAGAGCGTTGAAGCAATTTATTTAGTGTGAAGTGTTTCATTGAAACTGCTGTGATAGATGCCGTTGTATGTAAAACTGGTAGTTTCAAATGAATTCTTCGCATTTTATTATTAAATGGCTTTAATTTTAATATTAGACATCCCCGCTGGTATGTACATGCAGAGATATATTTTACGCTTATTAACAGTACGGTCACAACCAACACGTACAGCACATTTGCAGTTTGTAATTAGGCAACCGGTTTCAGCTTCAGGAAGCCACCATCTGGCCCATGACAGAAAACTATGAAGATCAAACCCCATACATTTGTGTGTATAAATAAGTGTAAAATATGTCTTTGTATTCAGATGTTATTGCTTCAGTTATTTCATTCATAGCGGCATCTTCTGTACGAGTGGAACTGTTTTCCAAACCATGCGCATGCTCAGTACGCCCTGGAAAATCTAAACGCACAAGTATTTTTTTCTAGTGTAGCGCGATAAATTTACAGTTTGCATAACTGTCTTGCCAACGTTATCAGAGGGTCTGATGACACCAAATGTAAATGAAGACAGTCTTCGCTGGTGTGTATTCTTCACTGCTTTGTAGAGTGTTTCTTTCTGCAGTTCAGTTCCTGGTAGGCGACTGACTGACGCAGAATGACGCCTGTGTTTCGTGAATGCTCGCAGGTACGTGTGGCCAGTGTAGGCTTCCTCTGCAAGTTTTGTTGTTTTCATTGCATATTTGCTAGCAGCTTCTACATATATTGTGTAACCGCAAGAAAGGAGTTCCAGAATGATCACACGGCGACGGGTTAGTACCTCAGTAATTCCAGTAATTATTGATGACTGTGACGGATTCAAGGAAAGACAGTGAACAGTGTCCGCCATTTGAAGTGCCACTGTTGCCGCTTTTCACCTTGTCAACCGTCAGTCGTGTTTGAAAATCCAGGCCTTCTGCGATGTTACGTTGTGTCGAATGCTAAGCAGTTTCCGACGTTTCGGAGGAACGCACTGCTTCCATCTTTAGGGCACCTCCATGAGGATTTCAAATCTAGCAGTTCCGTTTCTTTCTGGAATTTCACCCCCTAGGCGGGTGCTTTGTTTGGTTTGGGCGCTAGTACCGCGAAGTGGGCATTGTTTGATGTCAAGATGATGTGAGATATGCAGAAATAAGTGAAAAGTATTACGTGCACATGTGATGTACTGAAGCCGAATCGAAAATAGTTGTGATATCATTAAATTTTGTTCATAAATGTTGGTGTTTCCCCACATACAGGCACTGATGGTTTAGGAGTTACGTGCAATGGAAAGAGCCATCCTGCATGTGAACACGTGTGCGGGATGCATAGCTGTGACTTCATTGCTTGTGCGATGTACGTGACCGATCAGACGCGCACTAGCAGTCCAGAAGGGTGAAGTTACACTTCTGGTGGTAAAGGTTTGTTAACCTTTTAAAATTTGCTCCCCCAAATTTGTTTCTTTAACTAAGTTTTTGACCCCCCCCCCCAAAAAAAAGAGGTGTGTGACTTCCCTTATATAGGGTTAATCGGAAATAATTACCGCATTTTAATTCCACATAGGAAACTGTAAAGGCCATAGATCACGTGTTTAATTTTTTCCTGTTTTTCTTATAAGTAACTTACTGTTAAATCTGTCAGTTATATCTGACGGACTGTTTCTGGCATGACGTTTGCCATATTCTTCAGCCCTGAGAACACTAATTAGCCCATCCCGCATGTTGTATTCGGCCGCGCCAAGTTACTGCCCTGTTGATGACGCTTACCGGGATCGGAACTTTAGCTACAGTGCGTTACAGTAATGACACAGTACTTGTGGAATGAAAGGTTAGTTTAAACATTTTCAGTAGTTCACTTCTCTTTAATGTGAGCTGAGCTGCTTTACTGACCCTCTGATAATATATGGAGAGAAGTTAATTACAGTTAATTCCACTGGCTATATTTATTTCGTCGTTGAGTGCCGTGGAAAGAAGTATGTCTACTCGTAGGAATTCGAACTCAGAATTATATGTTCACACGTCGGGCATCCATTCTCAAATGATTTACGCACGCTTAGGATGACACTGTCAAATGCGATCGTCAGAGTCTTTTAAGATACAAACTTTGAATTTGATTTTCTGCTTGGATCAACTCCGCTTAGGTTTTAAACCCCATAATTGCTTGAGAAAGCTGAATGAAAACGAGTGATTTACTTTAATAGAATTGATCCCGCTGTGTCCTTGCAGCAATCAAGACATCATCACACCATCAGTCCAACATAACTGTATATCAGAAAAACGCCACATTTTTCGGATTAAATAATCCATCATCAGGCTAAATACAGTTTGCAATGTAAGTCTGTATTTAATCCGAAACATGTGGCGTTTTTCTAAGAATATTTACTTGTTTTGGACTGATGATGAGATGTTGTGACTGAAACTGATTGGCTTTCATCATTATCATTCGGCCGACATTGCCCGGTGGAGTGTCGACACGTGCACACTTATTTACGATGACGCATTCTTAACCTTGGCGCTAGATGGAGTTCAGTGGTCAGCTACACGCCCCGGCCGCTTTCTGCTCAGGAAAAGAGCCCCCGGTAACAATCGAATAGGTTTTGTTTGCTCCAGAATTGTTCTGGATGTTTTGGAGGACACCAGGATGTGTTGTCTCCGGTGGGAATTGAACCGCAGTTCATCGGTCATCCAGCTTGGAGGTAACTCATTGTGCATTACCTACAGCATCGTGCAACTCGTACAGGAGCATGCGGTATGCGTTTTAAAGCAGAATTTCTCTATTTCAAGAGGAAGTCAGTGCTAATGGCTAGTGTGTTTGTGTAAAACTAATAACTGCGAACTAGTTGCTTGGTTTTGATTTGGACTGCACAGGGGAAACATACCGTTGGAGATCATGCCCTGTTCGTAAGTTTTAACTCCGTGTGGCAGCTTGTCTTGCCAAGTTTTGAGGTGCGAGCTATTCAATTAAAGATCCACAAGTGTCCAGTGAAGTTAACTTTATACGTTGCTGGTGTAAGCTGCGTGAAGTGAACTCATAAAGCAGAGTCGTTACTGTTTGTACTACATGTTTAACACTAAAAGGAGCCGCGGTAGGGACCAGGCTGTGGGCTGGAGAGTCCGGGGTTCTAATCCCAGTAGATACAAGAGTTTTTCTCTTCTACAGAACGTCCAGAGCGGCTCTGAGGGCCCACCATGCCTCATGTTCAGTGGGTGAGGGGGTTCTTTCCCTGGGTAAAGCAGCCGTAGCGGGAAGTTAATCACACCTACATCTAGTGCCGAGGTTAAGAATGAGTGGCGTTATACCTCTGCTCCCCTTGTTATGCGTTTATGGCTTGGACAGGGAAAGCTTCATCCTTTTCTTTCTTTAACATAAAAAAAAATCTTATTTGTTTTATAAATCGTAGCAAGCCTTCACGTTTGTCTGTGGATGTAACCTTTCAGGCTTTTCCCATGCTTCTTTTCTCGCGTTGCCACGCCTGTGTATTTGGCTACGTGGTAGACAAACGTACTTTTCAGTGCAGTCGTAGTAGTTCACGTTTACGACCAGAGATGGCACCTGTTGTACCTCTGTGTGTGTGTGTGTGTGTGTGTGTGTGTGTGTGTGTGTGTGTGTGTGTGTGTGTGTGTGTGAGAGAGAGAGAGCGAGAAACCCGTGTCTGTGTACGGGAATAATAATCGTTGGACTGCGGTCACGTCAACGGTGCAACCGGTACCTGTGGGAATCTGTTATTTACGCGTCGTGTAGTAAGCACATATGATAACATTAAAAGTAAGGCTGTTACCCTGCTTCACTGGCGTTTATTGTTAGCCGGGTTGACTGTAGGTCTGTGCATAGAGCGGAAGTGGGATAGGCGTGCAGTCGTCCCAGGCCTGTATCTCACCGTGCCTGTACCTCACTATGCGTCTACCTCACCTATGCCAGTGGTTCCCAAAGTGTTCTCCGGGCATCCCAAAAGATCCGCGACCCGTTCCCAGAAGATGCTTGGATAAATTTCTGTAACGGCTACTTTGAACTGTACCTGTTTTTTAATTACAGGAATAATGTTTTGTTAAAAATAATCGCGGAACTGCTTTAATTGGCGATATGTTTATTTCATATGACCGGTAGAATATCTAATTACGAAACCGCCTGTATCCACCAAGCGATTGACAGTAATTTTAACCCTTTAAAGACGAAGCGTATCTGTTTTATATAAGGACTCAGTACGTACCGCGCTGTAAACACTCTCCACTTCGGTTATAAAAACCAGTCTCTTAATGTTTTATAAGGCAAAAGTTTCTGTTTGTTCTGAGATCCGTACAAAACACATAAACGCAATGTGGGCACCACGTAGAATTTTTGAATGTGAAGTCTGGTGGTACGTAAAGTTACCGCTAGGCTTCAAAAGGTTAATTAAGGTCAGATCATGCAACGCATTGCTATTACGTACGCTACGGGTGAGTGTTCGTTGCTATGTAAAATCAGTTCTTAGATATTAATGTTTAATTTCGGATGCCTACCATCGGGACACTACATTTACGTGAGCAAGGATGTGAGGATCCGTGGTTACTTTGCGAAGACAGAAGGAGTCCTCAAGCAGGAAATTTCGGAAGCATTGACGAATGCGATTAGAAAGGGGTCTGTTGGGTTATTTTGCTGTTGAGGGATTAAAGTTTAGGAGTAGCATAATTAATTGCGTTGGTAACATAGGCACAGTGCATTGATAACATAGGCACACCGTATTTCTACAACACATTTTATTGATAAAGGAGGGCGTATTGTATTAGTAACCACACGTTGCACTGAAAACGTGGGTACATTGCATTGATAACTCGGACCCAGTGCACTTATAAACACGGACCTCTTCCACTTACAATCTAGACTGAATGCTCGTTGTAATGCAGACCCATTGCACGTGTAACATAGACCCACTGCATTGATAAAAGGGCACGCTGCGTTGATAAACGTTGGTACTTAAGGTCGCCACGTAACATGTCAAGCAGGCACAGAGGGCAAGTAGAAGTATAGCTCTACTCTTTCTTTAACCTCGGCGCCAGATGGGGGTGGGTGGTCAACGGCACGCCCGAGCCGCTTTATCCCCGGGAAAGAGAGCCGGTACCCAATGTACAAGGGGCTGGGCGGGCCCCAGGGCCGGTCTGGACGGGTGCGGAAAACCTCGTCCCCACCGGGTTCGAGCCCCTAACCGCCAAGCCCGTAGTGAGTCGCCACACCGACTGCACTATCCCGGAACATGGGCACATTGCAATGATAAAATGGGCACAGTGCGTTCGGATGGCTCTGTAAAGGCGTGTTTGGTGTCGAGTGATTTATTCTCCAGAATGTTTGTCGAAATGATTGTCATGATGATGATGAAGTCTGTGCCGAATCTGTCAAAAATGCTTTTGTTTGCTAGGGCTCGGAAAATTCGTCTGTGTAGGTCCTGCTGTAACAAAACTTATTTGAAATTCTCGCCAGGTATCCGAAAAAATCTTGTTACAGAATCCAAACAGAACGCGAATTTATTGGTTTGGTCTCCATTTTCAGTCGACTGACTTGTTATTTAGGGGTTTCAAAAGCGAAGTACGAGCGTTGGTTAGCAAACAAGTTTGCATGGCATGTAACTTCGTAACTAAAGAATCTCCACCGATTGTGATTATACCAAGGGACGTCACAGCCAGCCGAGTGACTGCGGTTTGTTCCAAATAATGAAGATAAACCTTCGCGTCCACGTATTTGAAGATCAACGCGAGGTCGAACTGGTTGTGTGGACAGGAGACAGAGATGCTTGTCCATCGACATAGCAAATGCCTGAAGCGTGGCGGGGACTGTGTGAAAAAGTACGGTTAAACCGGAACCGATCATAAAAGGGGTGACAATAAGGAACAAAAAATGTATGTATCGTAAGTTTATTTTCTGACCAACTCTGTGTATTTGCGTGTACATACGTATACAGACAGGAGTTTAAAACAAGGTAACAAATACGCTGCTGCCGAGGACTTCATTCTGACTTCGATATATACGTGGTACATGGGTATCAGATGGTACGCGTCAGACCTACACGTGGTCATCATTGATATCTAAGCATTTGCCCCGTTGTGGCAACGAGGCACTGTATCCTGGCTTAGAAGAAACCAATGTTAAGTGTCCGTAGCCAGTAGGCGACAGCCTGCTTCACGTAGGCGTCTGTTACATATCTCTTGCCAACTACATGCTGCTTAAGGGGTTCAAATGAATCGTAATCACTGGGTGCAATATCGGGACTGTACAGAGGGTGGTGTATAACCTCCCAGCCCTAGCGCCATAGCCAATAAAAAGTCCGGTTTACAGTGGGGGGACGTGCGTCTTCGTGCCAAATGATGACGTCTCGGCGCGGCGACCCAGGCCGTTTGCAACGGATGGCGTACGCCAACCTGTCAAGTGTACCACAGTAACTGTCAGTAGTTACGGTGCCGCCATGGTTATGGAAATCAGCAAGAAGCACCCCCTTTTGATCCGAAAGGACAGTTACCATGACTTCTATTTAAGTGATCGCATTGCTTCGAACATCTTCGCTGGGGGGAGACCGTGTTTCCACGGCATGGCTGCTTTTTGGTTTCGGGTGTTGCGTGAATGACCCATGTAACAGTGCACTGCGGAAACTGCTCTGCAGTATCGGCGTAACGTGTCAAATGCATACAGTCCGATACAACGAGCTGTGCGATTGTCTGTGAGATTGTTTGTCACCCAGCTTGCGCGCACTTCTTTGTAATCGACTTGGTCCTACGCAATGCTGTGCACTCCCGGGCGACGTCATTCTTCTTAGTGCGTCTGTCCTGTCTGAAAGGGTCTTCTACACGACACTGCCATCGGTAGTGGGCTTGCCTGGATGTCCGGTTCGCTGCTTGTCGTCAATATCTCTGCTGCCATTTTCGAAAGCACTACATAATAGTCACACCTGTTTCCGTGTTATTACACCTGATCCTGACACTTCCACCAATTAGCGATGAATTCCCACCAGTATGACAATCTTCACACGCAAACATAGAATCATAGTGCGTACTTCGACGTTTAACCATGTTTACACTAGGCCTGCCTGCTTGGAACTGATTTTACTGCGATAGGACACTTTTGCGGCACCCACACGTGGCTGTGTGACGACACAGACGATCAACACATGCCCATTAAATGTTGACATTTGCAGTCGGTACGAAACTCCGTTTTGCATGTGTTTGTAAATCCGTGTTTAAGGAGGCATTAATAAATTCTTTTTAAAATGAAATACTTGTGGGACAGTCTTTGTCTTTGAAATAATACATGCAAATATAATGAAGGTTGTAAGGTTGCATTCCTTGCCGCAGTGCACACAATTTCCACATTTGTTCTTTGCACTTTGTCACTCTGAATTATCTGGTTGTTATGAATACCTTTGGTGAAGACGTTGACAATATTTAGTACAGCTCTGATGTGCTCGAAAGTCCACTTTCAGTAACGTGAAGTCTTTTTAATTTCACCAGTAGGCTGTGATTTTAAAATTGTGACACGGGGTTGCGCAAATCTCGTGCGCAAGTTCGCCCCTGCGACTAAATTTGTACGGCGGGACCTAATGTTTATCGATCCTCAGCATGGAACTTATTCTGGCGCCTAGGAGTTTGAGGTGGATTGTAGATTTTTGAAATCTTTCTGCACCCCTTTATATAACGTGCAGTCATTCATTGTTTAACCGCATGATTTGGTAAAGTACTGAAGCCCAAATCATGAAGTTGGCTTTGAAGAACGGAGCTGTACCAGACAGAACACAGTCCTGTGTTCCAAACATACAGCAAGGTCAGTCCATGAGCTCGTGCTTGTGCATCTTCTCATTCACAAAAAAAGATAATGGAGCTCACAGCGCTTGGTGTGGCTAGTTCCACTTTCTGCTGCCAAAAAGTGTAAATTAACATGAACATAATTTCAAGCCATGGTGTGTTTGTTGTACTTGTTTATCAGAAACGGACGCTTGAGAGTCTGTTCGATACATACAATATAGGTAGAGAGTATATGTCGAGATTGCGTGTAAGCTGATAATTTAAAAAAAATACAGTGTGGTTGTGGTTTACGGGGTCCTCTTTTGCGCGTTTTTTTAAATAACGTGCCATTATAATAATTATAGTGATAATAATCTTATCGTGTGCGTAAAAATTAAAATAACGCGCTCTTTGTTCACGCAGGATAATTGGACCTGATTTGCGCGGATCCTTGTTTGTGCGCGCGCTCCAGGTAAGCAACCCACGCTTAAATGACAACCGCACTATAAGCGCTCCATAAAAGGAAACGTTGTATTAAACTGTACGAACAGCTGTATTAAACTGTACGAACAGCTGTATTAAACTGTACGAACAGCTGTATTAAACTGTACGAACAGCTGTATTAAACTGTACGAACAGCTGTATTAAACTGTACGAACGGCTGTATTAAACTGTACGAACGGCTGTATTTAATAGCGTACGTTTAGGCAATGCGCATTTATGTTCAGCAGCAGGACGCAGTTTAGTGTGAGCTTACACAGTCGTAGGTTGGAATCCTCGTCACATAGAATTTCGTGAAAAATATTGCAGTTTAGTTTTGTTGTTGGTTATTTATCTAATTCACTGTAGCAACTTAATGTTAGTTACATATTTGGTGTGTATAAACTGAAAGATTCGCGCCGTCGCCATTCCTCCATCTGTTTATGAACATATTTTTATGCAGAATTTGTAGGCATATTTAGAATCTGTCTCCACACTGGGTGTCAGGTGGTGAACTGGAGTAGTTATTTAGGGATCGCTATCTGAGTATAGTCTGGATCCTAATGTAGCTCGTTGTGCCCCGTATTTTTTATCCCATTACGGGCCTGGACAGGCCCTTAGGGCTCTACGAGGTTGAGACTCCCAGGATTTATAGACGATCGGCACATCGAGGCGGTAAGGTTGACAGCCCTACGCATAGGCGTAACTTGGCTAATAACATAGGTGGCGGGGGGGGGGGGGGCAAATCGACTATGGGTATTAGGAACTTTAATTTACGAAGGGATCAAGTCAGAAAGAAGGAGAAGATTGGTTTGAACCAGTCCATAATACACGTACACGTACATCCCTTTCTCCCACTGTCACCCAAGTTTGTGTTATTTGCGCCTCTTGAACTCGGAAGCCAAGAAATTACTATTCTTAGGTATGAAAAATATTGGAGGGGCACGGTCGGTATTGCAGCAGTAACTTTCCTCCATAGACAATTATGTGACGAATCAAGTCTTTCTGGGATGTTATGCCGTACCTGCTGGTGAGTTATTGATGTTTCTGGGAAAAGTGATGCCTGCATCTTCAGTTTCTACACAGTACGGCGTAAACATCCCAGAAGAATTCAGTCGCAAAAGTCTGTTGATAGTAGCACATCTTGTTCAATCCTGCTGTCTGTCGGGAACTTCAACCATTCAAGTCTTCCCAGAATACCTGATTACTCAACAGAACCGCTGTGCAAACCTCAAATCTCGCGCATGAACTTGTTGTGTTCGTGACGCGTGTATTCAGTGACACTGCGATTCCGTAGTTCTTCTTAAGTGCTATAACGTGTAATAGTGGATCAGTGAAAGGTATGCCGTCGAAAGCCATTGTGACATTTTCAAGAATGGTGTTTGATGTCCTCTTGGACTATAGAGAATGTGACGATGGAGGTAACAAGCCTCTCCGAAACGTTGGTGTTCATTTACGAATTGATACGGCGTCGTATTGAAGTGAACCTGAAATCTCGCATTTACGAGTATGAGTTCGTGACGGTTTCCGTCAGGACTTAACAGCGCACGCGCGCACACATACATCCGGAAGCAAAACCAGCATTGAAGGTATTAGTACTTCAGGGACGACAAGCAGATTCATGTGACACCGTATGCTGAACGGCTACGACAAATT
This sequence comes from Coptotermes formosanus, assembly GCA_013340265.1. NCBI lineage: Eukaryota > Metazoa > Arthropoda > Insecta > Blattodea > Rhinotermitidae > Coptotermes > Coptotermes formosanus. Next base: position 341,667 of record BLKM01000783.1, on the reverse strand, counting down.
CAGTACGCATAAGCCAAGCAAGCATCCATCTCACGACAAGAGTAGCACAAAATGGCGTGGGGATGTGTTTAGGACGTCATACTTGCGCTGATCGCTACAAGGGGTGTAAACTAATTAATGTTAATGTTTAATCACCGTTACATAATTGCGGTATTTCAGACATGCACAATCCATGAAAATGAATGTATGCCGGGTTGTGGCGTCGTGTAGATTCGTACCTTCCTACAAAAAGCCCACCACGTTATATTCAAGGCAGTAATCGTCATAGTCATCGTCCTGAGAACGTCAAATTGACAGATGTGTTTGCCATCTTTTTTTGTAACTGTACTAGAACCGGGTCTAAAGGTCTGTCGCCTGTATGCCGCAGCTGTGCCATGTGACCGTCAAGTGTTGCTGTATCAGATCGACTGGCCTCCTTCCTCATGGGCTGCCTGTAGAACTTTCTGTTTACTGAAAAGGATGCAGATCAGCAAAACACTGCCGCACTTTCACGATCCGACTTCTTGTTCTGATATCTAGTCATGATTTCAAACCTAGTACCGAAAACATTTCAACAAACATTTCAACAGTTTTACCAGGGGAGGACTTGGTTTTCAGAAGTAGGAGTTAGATGCTTCGAATCTTTCGAAACACGAGGAGGAATAACTGATATATATTTGGAGTAAATTATGACAGTTGGGGCCCGGGAATCTTTTATTACATTGTCTCGTTCCTGGGAACGATGGTTATGCCGTCATAAAGCACTGCACACAGCTTGGTTAAAAACGGCGCTCTGAAACTACTCGTAAGTAGACGGCGACTGCCTGCGCTCCGTCCATTTGCATCCCTTTAACTAGCTTCAGGAATTCCCTACTGCAGTATCTACAGCGCGCAAGAGGCAGACGTGGGACCCTGTGTGTGATGTTGCGAAGTTGTGAACATTCTTGGCTTCCAAATAGGAGGGAAGTTGTCACTTTGCATGAGCACCGTGCTGTGAACAAGCATCTGGAACTGGAGGTGAAGCTGTGCGGTTGTTGTTAAGCTTCCACCGTAGATAGGGGGTGACTGAGCCCCTAAGCCGGACAGTAGGCGGTGGCGAATACTACATTCATTGAACAACATTTTTAGGGTCTCAGATTTATAGCGTTTAATGTTTGACAGGGCCATTCCCGGTGGCCCTGCGGTCAAAGGTGTAGGTCTGCAGCCGCTGGATTACTGGGAACGCGGGTTCGAATCCTGCTGAGGGCATGGATGTTCGTCTGTTGTGTTGTGTAGGTAGCGGCTTCTGCGGTGAGCTGATCACTCGTTGCGCGCGCGCGCGCGCGTGTGTATGTGTGAGTGTGTGTGATCTGTAGGCCTCAACAGTGAAGCGGCCTAGGCTCGATTAGGGCTGTTGCGCCAGAGAGAAAAAAATAGCAAAACAGATCCAACTTACACACAGTATTATTTATCTTTTTGTTTAACTTCTCCCCGACATGTTTCGGCATGTAACTATGCCGTTATCAAGGGGGCTATATCAAAATTACATAAGATTTGCATGAATCTGACTATAAAATATTAAAACTTTTAAAATATTAAAATCTTCTATAAAATTTGTTGCACAGTTCTTGTATTGCTGCTGTGTTGTTTTTTGGCCTGGCGTCCCAAATCTGTTTTAACAAGCAAAAAGTAAGAAAAAAGTAAGTCAAAACTGTGTGTTACAAATATAACCTAATTTCCATATCACAGGTATAGATGGTCTTACTTAGGTTTTAATTAGGTTACATTTGTAACACACAGTTTTGACTTACGTTTTCTTACGTTTTGCTTGTTAAAACAGACTAGGGACGCCAGGCCAAGAAACAGCAACACAGCAGCAATAAAATTACTGTGCAACCAATTCTATAGAAGATTTTAACATTTTAAAAGTTTTAATATTTTGTAGTCAGGTTCAGGCAAATCTTATGTAATTTTGATATAGCCCCCTTGATAATGTCATAGTTACATGCCGAAACATGTAGGGGAGAAGTTAAACAAAAAGATTAATAAATAATAGTGTGCATAAGTTGGATCTGTTTTGCTGTATTGATTATATGCACGGAGATGAATAACAGATAAAAGAATGTTTGACTGATGGGTGAATGGTAGGGTCACGGAAGGGGGCACTGCGTATTTTAATTTGCTATCTTGGAATTTGTCTTCCAGGGGGTAAAGCCACGAAAAACCTCAGTCATTGTAGCCGGTCTCCGAGCCAAGATAAGAACCCGTTATTTCCCATGCGCGAAGTAGGAGTGCTAACCACGTGACTGCGACCTTCGACGGCGAAGGATCATGATGGGATTGGAGCCGCCGTCGTTAAGTGTGTAGCTAAACACTGCTGCCTCGCAACTGAAAGTGAGGTGTTGTGTGCTCGTGTTCCGTTCTTGTGAGCCGTGGTTTTAGGGAGTGGAAGGGTGTCATTAAACCTTTCAAAGCAAAAGTTAATTTTTATTGCAAACAAAGATTGATTTCTTACTTACAGAGAGCACAGTGTGCTTCCATTAGAAAGACCGGTCAGTGCTGTATAGAGAAATGATGGCTGTTTGTTTTAAGAATTGTACGGAATATGTAAATACGCTGGGTGTACAAAATACAGAACCTGACGGCACATATACGAACAAATAATTTTAAAGGGTTAACGTAGGCCTGTATGATAATTACCCTTTTACTGTTTCAGTAGGAACGGGGCCTCCTTGTCCAGTCGTGAAGCGCGCTGGGCCTAAAGTTGACCACTCACCTCTGTCTGGTGCCGCGGTTACGAAATGTATGAAATCGCGCATATATCTGCTTTCCCTGTATGCCTTCACGGCAAAAAAGAGTTCACTTTACATTCTTACTGTATCCGGATGCCAGCATTTATATTCATTATGAGGCAGTTTCTTAAGAAGTTACGTGATCCAACTGTAGACTGGAACTTTGTTGATTTAGTTGTGTAACTTTTGTTGCAAGAAAAGGGAAACGGTTGTCGACATCCAGAATTTCACGCGAACATCAAAATGTGTTCGGTAGATTTTGATGCACGAAGAGTGGAACTGAATCCATTTTCGCATGGCAACTGAGTTAAAGGTACGGAAATTAATTTTACCTCCCAAACAGTGTTCAGCGAAGAGTACAAGTAATGAGGCCTGGCTAGCTCAGAAGGTATAGATACAGCTGCAGGCTGGCTGACCGAAGACCAGAAGTGGTTTTGTCGTTTCTTCTGCCAAGCATCCGTTTCGGCTGTGGGACCCACCCAACCTTTTGTTCAGTGGATATCGTGCATCTCTTTGGAAGGGCTAAGACGGACGGAGTGTACGGCTTAGATGTAGTGTCGAGGTTAATACGCATGGACCTGTATTTCTATTCCCCGTATCGCTTCACGGCTGGGCGCTTAAGCACGAGGGCTACTGTGTCTTTTCTTACAACTATGTAATTTTTCTTTGTCCTAATGCCGTTTCTCCCTCATAGGTACAGATGTTTTCCAGTTTTCACGCACAGAGTTTTACTGTACAGAAACCCCCACATCATGTTTGTGTGCCACTGAATGCGGTCTGGTGTTATTACATTATTCTGCCTGTACGCAGTTACAGGTCGTAGCTTCCCTTTAAAAGAGGTGGTAATGTAGTGGTTGGGGAGAGTAATTAATACTGAGGTATATTAGTGTTGCTGGCGTTGGTATTACATGACAGGGACATTATTCTGATTTTGAAATTATTTGGTGCTTTTGTACTTGGCGGGGTGGTGCAAATGCCTGCCGTCGGCGTCGCCTCGCGTGAAATTCAGTCCCTGCTACCTCCCCGCTCCCCTCCCGGAACCGGGTCCTATCCATATCGCACCGCCAGTCGTGGTCGATCTTCCGGGTCGAACGGTTGCCCGGGTGCGCGAGCCTGGGTCGAATTCGGGGCAGTAGCCATATACCATCTTGACTTTTTAACAGTACCAATATGAACAGCAGACGTCACCGTTACTTTTGTATTCTTTAAATTATTGGACCTGACTTTATAGTTACTAAATGTCAAGATTACGTTTAAAAGCCTTATGATACGAAGTGGGTCTCTTAGTTAAGTGACTGTATGGTCAGGAGTGTTGTATCGTAGTAGCGTGTCGAATTTGACATAATATGTGATGAGTGAAGACAGAGTGTGGCGAATTATTACTTTCTGCCTTCAGTATGTTCACATGTTGGTGGCAATGTTGGTCATGGTACGTACACTTCGGTTATTCGCATGCTTGTAGTGGTTAGTTGGTTCTTGTTTTGTAATGGTTTAAACATGTAGGTGTCCTTCAATAGAACTATATTAGATATTATTATTATTATTATTATTATTATGTCTCTTATTTCTGACTTGCTGTACCTTCGAAACTTTCTTTTGGGTTTAAAGCTTCCAGTTGCAAATAATAAAGGTACAGAGTACCGTAACACACCTTTATTATAATTTTAACCATTTATTTGGCTACAGTCTGTTGGATAAGGCTATGTAAGTTACTGATTGTAGTTCAGTCTGAACCTAAATTTGGTGACAGGTCATGCCGGCTGAAGAATGCAATTTTGTAATACACTGAGATGAATAAAAAGTCCTTAAAGCCAACCGAGAAGACGTGTAAAATAAATTCCAGATTCCCGTCTGTGGGGTATCTAGAGTAACGCTACTGCCGAAGTTTTGTTTAAGGGCAGGAAACTGAATTGGGTAATGTGAACTGTTTATCTCGAAATCATCACAGGTTGTGTGTTGTTACCGGGCTCTGTGCTTTTGAGAACAATAACACGTCCGTGATACGTGTTGTATCACAGTTGTCCGCGCGCGCGCATGCACCAGCACGATGAGTGATCATCAGCGTTTGGTTCTATGATTCGCGAGCCTAGACGTTCTCGGCAGCTCTGTGAAGATTATTCTGCTGTGACGTGTGGCCGAGTAGTGTAGTAGAAAATGTCGGACGTTTCGGAGGAACTCGATGCAGGTTCCTCTGAAACTTCGGCAACTTTCTGCCAAGCTGCACGGTATCACGTTTCGGGCAACGGCAATGTTCAGTGCTCAGTTCGAATAATTATATTCCTAAAAGCTTTTTTTACAGCAGAAGTGAACTATTTGTACGTTCTCACGGTGGACATTTTGCAGACGATTACTGTCTAGGTTATGACTCCGAGTGGTTAGTTCGATTCCGGCGTTTCGGATTGGCATGCTGCTTTCTTCTTCAGGGTTTGTTTCTGAACTCTGTTCTGCATATCCTGTGGCCCCGGATCGGGTTCTATTCACTCCCCTCTTTTTGATCCGATTGGCCACATCCCTTACTACGCGCCTGTGTAATGAAACCACCTCTTCACCCCGAAGCAGAAGTGTGCAGGGCCCAGAACGGTCTTCCGCAGCGTTGTCAGTGTTTTGTCCACATCTGCTTCTACTGCAGTCAGGACCCCAACGGTGCTCGTCATCATCGGCACTGAGGATGCCCGGAGAAATACAACGGTACCAGCTTACGAGCATTACAACTGCGAGGCGCAGCACCCAAGCAGCTGCGGAGGTTGCGACTGTGTTAACAAGGTGCGGCGGCGACGCATCCGGTACCCTCCCTTTGCAAGCCTTGAGACGGAGCCTGGTTTAAAAATGGCAATGTCTGCGATGGCCTGCGGATCTGCCGCAGCAGGATCCGATTGCCAGAACATGAGACCAGGTGGAAAGTTGCGTGAGGTCAGTGCCCGACACATACAGCACTGAAGTGGACACCATGCAGTAGATAATGACAGGTATAAAACCTGCGAAGACAGAAGACGATGACTTCATCGCCATCATGACAACGAACTGTGGACTTGTCATGAAGAACTGAGGGCCTTTCCTAGTACGTGCAGCACAATTTGCAATTTCGCACGTCAGCATTAGTACGACGTCTATTCATACAGAGGAGGCTCAGAAGTGAACAAAGTAAAGGAAATTGCCGTGCTACGTGCTAACTTGTGGCCATTACGCCAAACGGGGCTCGGTACCAAGACGTGCCGGCTGAGGAGCCGGCCACAGTGGAACTGAGACCGAGAGAGCTGACTTACTACTGCTCCTAACCGGCAGTAATTGAGGTTGGTTAACGATGCGAAGCGAATACGCGCCTTTGTTCATGCAGGTGAACCGCAGCTGGCCAACTCCACTGATGCCCAAGAGGTCATCGGCGGGTTTTTTAAGGTTGGCAGGACCTCAGAACCCGAACAGTAAAGCGAACGGGGTCCTGAAACATCTGTGTAAGGAAGGGATAACTTTTCTTGCGGAATTATTTAAATGCCATGTTCCGCAGGCAGAATTTAACACGTGTCCATACTGAAGCCAGGAAAAGGTCTGCACGCCGCATTCGTCTTACCGACCCATAATTCTGCATGACACAATTCGCAGGCTGTTTGAGAAGCTCCTGCTCGCTAGGATCGTAAGCGAAGTAAGCAGGCGCGAACTACTGCGTGACGAGCAGTTAGGATGCCGACCCAGAAAGAGCACAGCGCTGCAGCTGGCTCGTCTTAACGAGAAGAGGCTAACTCACGCGGTTTTGTTGGATGTAACAAGGGCCTCCGACACAATCCGGGTCGAGGGTCTCCTCAACAAGATGAGCACAACAAATTTCCCAACTTGAACTGGTAAAATTCAGACCCCACTACTTCCATTCACGAACATTGTAAACATTTTTCCACCCAGCCACATATACTCATGGCGTGCAGCCTGGGGTGGATCAGGGCAGAATTGTGAACACCGTTCTCTTCAGCGCGTACGTGAACAGCATTCCCAGCACGTTCCCGCCATTCCGAGTTTGCTTTATACGCGGATGACAAACTGTCATAGCTGCGTCTTCGCACTTCTTTTAGCCCTTCGATTGGTTTGGGTTGGTGCTCTGATCCCTTCAGCGTCAACTAGGACCCAGTATCTTGAATTTTTTATATGGAGGTTGCGTGTTTTCCCAAAGGGCGGCGTTATGCCCGAAGACTGCAGTGTGAACAGTTACAGTAATTTGCGAACTCGTTTTAAGCAGGCCGTGTTTTCCTTGCGTATGTAACTATGTACGGAGAATTTTGGTCGACTGTCCGCATCGTAAAAGGAGGGCATTTGCGTAAAAGCAAAAGGTAAAGCAATCCCATTAGAGGCCTGGACAGGCCCACAGGGTTCCAGGAGGTTGAGGCTCCCAGATTTCTAGACAGTCGGCACATGAAGGTGGTAAGGTTGTCAGCCCAACAAAGCATTTGCGTAGCACAACAACAACAACAACAACAACAACAACAACAACAACGTATATGGAGAGTAAATTTTATAACAGTGAGGTAAAGACTTTGTGTTTAGATGCTGAGGTAGGATTTCACGTAAAGGCAAAAAGACATGAATGTGAATGGAACGTGTTTTCATGTACCACCGAACTGCAGGACGATCGTAATAGGTTTAAAAACAACTAATAAAACCGTCGAAACTGAAGACGTACAAATACTTGGTAATGGCAGTAACAAGGTTTGCTTTGACGGAGATATTATGAGCGGATTGAATTCGGAGGAATGCATGCTACTGTGCAGTTCAGGATGTTTTATTTCCATCTCGTGTTTAAAATTAAAAAAGCGTTAATTTAGTCTGTTGTTTTGTGTGGGCATGAAACTCGATCTTTCACTCTGTGGAAGAATATGTGATGTGTGAGAATCGGAGGATAATATGTGGACATACGAGGGAGGAACTCACAGGTACGGGGAATATCACACATTAAGGAGCGTCATAGATTGTTGTCTTCATCGAGCTGTAAAATTAAGGTTTAGGATGAGATGGGTGATGCGTCATCTCTTAAAAATCTGCTGTGTCGTGCATACTGGGACACCCAACGTACAGAAACTGAAATACATGTGTACCAAGAGAGCGTTCCGTCAAATGGTACAATTATTCGTGAACGACTTGTTCGAGAGGATTTGGGGCAAAGCGGTCGTGACCTATTTTAGATGGCCATGCCAAAATTTGCTGGATTACTGTGATCAGGAAATGCCAGACGATGGAGACTTTTGATCTTGCATGCCAAATTCGGAGAGCATAGTATCTCTTGGGAATCCGGTCGTCACTGACCCGGCTGAGACTGTGGTACCCAAGAGTTCGTAAGAGCCCATTGCCGGCAGGTGTCCTAGTCCAGGTGAATCTGTTAGGCGCGTTCGGAAAACAGTTGCGAAAAGCGACTGAGCGTTATTGTATCCGTCCGTCCGCATGAAACTAGCTGCTGCCGCGGAACGGATTGTCGTGAAATTTTGTAGGGGTGACCTTCACTGAAACCAGACGACTAAATTTATGTCAACTTAAAATCGGCCGAAAGTATTGGACACTAATACATGAAGCCCTTCGTAAGGTCATGTCATTGACATTTGTAATGGAGCGTTCTGTGTGAGGTACGAACTGAGGCGTGACGATCTAAACATAAACGTCGAGCAGAGCTGAGCATAACAGACGGTCTCTAAAATACGGAACGGTCTTAAGGACAATAACGAAGTGAATGAGCCAGCAGTGTTACGCGCTGCCTCCATTTACAGACTTGCTAGTGTGCCACTTCTAGTGTTGTTATTCTGGCTAGATATCGCATTTGACCCCTTCACGTTATGCTGCCAAGACTTGGTATCTGCCCTGAGCGTGCTACATGGCTGTGCAATTTCGTTCGTTTTCTGTTTTCGCACCATAATGGTTAAGATTATGAAGGCGTTTCGACATTTATATTTGAGCTCATGTTTTTTAGATTCGCGACCAGGAGAGGTCGTTTTCATCGACAACTTTTAAGTTCATTTAAATTTTCGGATTAATTGGTTGAATCGCATGCAAAACCAAACATTAGACACTTAAAAGTAACATTTAAATTTTGCTATAAGCCTATAGTCCATCAAACGCGGCGCTGAAGATGGGAGGAAAATACTGCAATGAACCTTAAAGCAGGGGTGAACAAATGCCGGGCGCCAGGTCGCCCGCGCGACAAAATTTGGCACAATTTTTGTGGAATTCATCCCGTTGGGTTATATCAACACTGACGTACGTGCTGCCGTCAACCACAACGAAGTTTTATTAGTTCTGTCAATATGTGCTACATGTTTCGGCCGTACTGACCATCGTCAGGCATTAAAATACATGTCTTCAAAACCCAAAATAAAATGCATATGTATGTTTTAAATATGTGAGATCTCACAAATTGTACAGCTATTATAATCTTTATGTAGCATTAGAATATGAACTTTTTATGTATTTCTGGTGTGTGGTTATTTATGCCCTCCTGTTGTATCGAAAAGTTGTTAAAACTCTTATTTTAGTTCGCGTACTTTGTTGCTTGGTGTACTTGTGGGCAGTCGTAAGTTCTGTTAAAGGCAGTGAGTGGTTGTTACACGTCTTTTTTTATGGGTTTCGGTGTCTGCTTTTGTAGATTTACGTCTGTAGGCGAAGGTTCTTCCCCGTTGTTTATATTTCATTTTATTGGTATGTAATTTCTGTTTGGAAGATATCAGTTTTCGATTGCCCCTGTTGTTTTGTGATGGTGCTGTCCGTATGTCTGGGTTTTAAAGTCATGTATTTTAATGCCTGAGGATGGTCTGCACGACGGAAACATGTGGCATATATTGACGAAACTAATAATACGTTGTTGTGGTTGACGGCAATACGTATGTCCGTACTGATAAATTTGGTACCATGGCGCGTAATATTTGTGGGTCCTGGGTGGGGAACGTCGTGTCACACTTTTGGTATCTAATATCTTGAAGTTTGAGAAGACAACATAACGAGGAACTTAATGATCTGTACTCATCACCAAATATTATTCGGGCAATCAAATGGAGAATTAGATGGGCAGGGCATGTAGCACGTATGGGGAAAAGAGAGGTGCGTACAGGATTTTGGTGGGGAGACCTGAGGGAAGGCGACCACTTGGGAGACCCAGGCGTAGATGGGAGGATAATATTAAAATGGATCTTCAAGACGTGGGATTGCATGGACTGGATTGAGCTGGCTGAGGATAGGGACAGGTGGCGGGCTCTTGTGAATGCGGTAATGAACCTCCGGGTTCCATAAAATGCGGGGAATTTCTTGACTAGCTGAGAAACTGTTAGCTTCTCAAGAAAGCCTCTCCTCCATGGAGGTAGTTAGTTAGTTAGTATCTTGAAGTTGCTCCTAGATTTTTGGAAAATTTGTGTACTACCTGTGTTAAAGTATACATAATAACATGATATTTTAAATTTAAATAATAAAATGGAAAGAAACGGGTATCAGTCGCTCCGACATGCAGGACGGATACAGCAAATCGTATACCGTATACATATCGTGTGTCGTCCTAGACTGGAAGAAGACGAGTTGACAGAACAGGAGACGGTGTGAAGAAAGAGCGGAGCCGAAAGTCTGACATAACTATTGATAGAAGCTGTTGTTGACTGTGACGTGATGACAACAAAGAAAGGCGGTGACCTTGAATGTAATCTCCGTAAGCCGTATGTAATGGTTGTCGCTTCTAGAGACATGAACGTGGGGATTGGAGGAAGACTGGATGTTCTCACTTTCATCACAGTGAACGAGAAGGCGAGCAGTGCAAGGATAACGGAAGGGCGAAAGGAAAAGTGCCAGAAGCGGGTCGTGGCGTTTAGTGACGTAAATCGCGGATCACTTCATGGTACTCGCCACTGGGAGAGATTTGAAACAGGAACTTCTCGAATAACTGTGCAACTGAATCATCTTGTATAAGGTAATTAGTCGCTCCGCTGGTGAAGAAGTTTCCTGCCTTTATGGAACCTGAAGTTTCGTTACCGTGTTTACAAGAGCCCGTCACTGGTTCATATTCTGAGCCAGAGTCATCCGTCAAGTTTTTCAGAGATCCGTTTTAATACTGTGCTTTGATCTGCGCCTAGGTGTTTCAGGTGGCCTCTACACTTTCAGAGGAACACTACGCTTTAGTAACAGTTTGTGTTCTAATGGAACCGGATGTTCGGCAGCGTTCGGTTTTCGGAACAATACATTTGTTGCTACCGCCGAGCGAAATTTACTGATGTGTTACTGTGTTTACAGAGCAATACTCTTTGCTAGTCCAGGTGTTCAGCCACCTGTCATACCTGAACACATGCAACCCAGCATAACATTCCTCAGGCTTGGCTTCACATCCCACGTGTTTCTTGGCTTTTTCTCGAGACTGACCGTAGCCTGTGATCCAATGCGCGCATCCCTATGAACATTGCAGTGCCTGTGTGTGTGTGTGTGTGTGTGTGTGTGTGTGTGTGTGTGTGTGTGTGAGAGAGAATATGGGGGAGTGAGTGAGTGAAATAACCACGGCCGAAGCTTTCAATACGTTCAGTAGTGTAGAATCACAATTACGAAATTTTACAAAACAGCTTCATTATTTTCCAACTATACAGGGCGAAATAATTCGATCAAGGGCGCACCCAAAGTGGGGGGGGGGGGCTGCCGGTCTGCAGCCCTCCCCAAACCCCCAAAACTGAAATGTAAAAAACACACATTTTGTGGATATTATGATATCAGAAGTTTTACGTGATTTCCCCTTCAGCCGAAATCAGCCACTGGACTCGGCTGATGACTAGTACATTTGAATTTTGAAAAAACTTCATTAAATAAAAAAGAAAGAAGATTTGCGTAATGGAACATGTAGTTACTCGTATATTCGTGTGTATATAAACGCAGTTGCAGACAGTTTTATGTTGTATTTACAATATGATTTTATGACATAATTTTTAAAATATAAAGCATAAACTATACGTAGCCTTAGGGTCAGCACCCCCCTTCCCCCAAGGACAGATTCTGGCTGCGCGCCAGAATTCGGTGAAACTAAAGGCGAATACTGTACCGACAGAAGTCTGTTCCGTCACTGTTCGAAGTATTGCTGATACGTCGTCCTGGTCGTAATGCCGTCAGTACACAGTACGAGTACACACATATGTTGTACGTTCTGTGACTTGCGCGTCAGTACTATTTCAGCCAGTCTTAATGAATACTGAATTAGAGAATATTGCGTTAGAATTAATGTAGCTATATTTAATGAAATCCTTAAAGGAAATGCAGAATAACTCCGAATATGCCCCGCATGTGGACTGGACATCCGGGGAACTGGGGCTGTGTTCTTGGCAGGGGCAGGGATTCCCCTGCGTTCCACAGTTACAGCTCGGCTCTGAGACCAGCACGCTGAAGGCTGATTTCCTTGACTGACGTCCATAGTGTTTTTTTTCTCCGTCCGTAGGGGTAAAAGATGGACGATACAGCAGGGTGTTAGCCCTTGTGTAGCTGTGCAGTAATGGATCTTGGGGTTTTGTGGTAGGAGAGGAATCTCTAGACTAGCTTAGCAACGATTAGCTTGATTAGCATCTTAAGAAAGGGGTTGTTCCAAGACCCGACCGCATGTTCACATACACACGCGTACGTTTACATACCGCTGTCTGCCTATATATATATGCGCGCCTGTATGAGGTTGACAGTTACTGTTATTTGACATTATGTTCCTTATGTGGGGTATGTTTTAAGAGACTGGGGTAGTAGTTATGATCAGGAGTGTAAGATGGCAGCAGTGGGATGTGTGCTGGGGTCGGTATTGCGGTGTCACCTCTGCCGAAGAAAGTTTCTGTAGACAACATGTCAGCGCATTTCATGCTGTTGTATCCTTTTGTGAGTATGAATGTATTAAACTTCCAGAACTTTTAACTCTACAGATGGTTAGGTGATTTTGGCAAAGTTTTTTTGAAGTTCACCCGTGAAATTTTAACATGTTTTTTTGTCGTCTTTCATTATGACACAAGGATTGGACTGAAGTTACCCGCGCAGTTGATTAAGCGTTCATGTTTTAATACCGACAGGATAAAGTTACAGTCTGTAAGCCTATCCGTTATCGAGTGTGGCAAAGGATGTGGAGCGACTTGCCCTGTAGCGACGCCAGTGGATTTCACTTTCCTCTGATGCACGATATCGACACCCGCACAAAAGGAAGGAGGGTTGGAAGAAGGCAGATATTAAAATGGCTTTGAGTCTGGTAACGACCTTTCCTTTCAGGCAGGGTGTTAACCTAATGCACAGTTTGAAAAGGAGGCTTTATGAAGTTCCTGCTGTACTAGCCTACATATATTCGAATAATGAGTTCTTCGAACTAGTGCGGGTGATGTAGACATTTCAGTGCAGTAGCTGCTTTGGCCTGGCCTTGTCTTACTGCTCCACACGTCTGTGTGCGTACAGATATCTCCTACAGCAGTATCGCTCTTTCGTATTTGCATGTAGACTGTCGTAGGAAAACTTAGCAATGTCAAAACAGAGGCCGTATTACGTACTTCATTCATAGTGAGGGTTGTTTTCCTTTTCTAGATAGTGCGGCCGTGAGGCGAACTGTATGAGTGTGGTCGCAAAGTTATGGCGCAGCGCAAGGCGGCTGCCGGAACTTGTCCGCGGGAGGTATTGGAGCGTATTTGTTGGTTAAAAGCAGTTACAGAGCGCAGCCTTTCTGTATTGTTCTCTGTTAAAAAACCCCGTAACCTTGTATTTATAAAGAGAGACGACACTGTTGCAGGCATATTCGCTCCTTACAGCCGCTCACGCTATGAAGCCAAGCCCGCTCGTACTCCAGGCTGTAAGGAAGCTGCGTGTGCACACGGGTGAATAAGATTGCTATCCGACTCTACCAGCTTCGCGGGACGAGCGTCGAATTCTTTCGCCAGAATCCGCGCACGCAGAATTAACTCACTCTAGACTAGTTTAATAATATAGTTGTTTAAGGACTCTGCCACTAACTCAGACTAGGATCGAATGGTTAGAAAATATGTGAATAACGAGTTGCACGGGGGATTGACGGAAGTTGTCGAGGCGTAATTTGAGGTATTGTCCTGAAATTTGCTGAAAGGACAGAAATAAAACGAAAAACCTCAAACGGGACAGCCAGTCTATGCACCGAGATTTGAACCCGAGACCTACCAAATATGGAGAATTGTTACCCGACATTTGGTGTGGTGATATAATCTTGTTTCAGGTATACATTTACTTGAATATTTATATTACTGCAAAACACACTGTAGATATTACACTGCAGAATGTTAGAAATGACACGTGTAGAACCTTCCACCTAATGTGACAGATTAAAGCAACTAGTGGCATATCACTATCACAGCAACTCCATGTGGCATTCCGTCTTATGAAAATGCGTATTCGACTTAGCTATCCGAGTGCTATCCCCTGCATGATGCGTAAGTTGGGTTTTCGTATTTTTTAAGAACGCGCATTAAAACAAGAAGAAGAACTACTACTACTACTACTACTACTACTACGTCTGCTGCTAGTGCTGCTGCTGCTGCTATTCGTATTTCCATTTTACCATCGCCCGTACATTACATAAACTTTTGTTTTTTTTAAATAAATTTTGTCCGTCAAGTGCTGTTGCTTAACAGAGACAGCAGCGTCTGTAACGCTGTAAGAAAACAGCTTTTCCACACTCCGTACGCTGGTGGATAAGGCAGTGAGGAGCCGTGAGTTCGAACCAGATTACCTTTTAGTCGCCGTGAACATTTCGTGCTTGTAATCCTTTTTATGCACCGAAAATATTTCTGCCTCCTTTGTCAGTTGTGATGCAGTTTAGTTCTTCCTACTGGAAAAACAAATGTAACGCATGTGCTGTTTCCAGCGCATACTGTGTACGGAGCTACGTTTATCCGTCATGTAATCAATCGCCTGCAGTTAGCCGTTCGTTGGTTGGTTGTCAACAATAAAGGCACATTAGCTTACAATGATGGTTTACATTGAGCAAACGGTAGGCCCTTTTTAACCTTATTAGCGCGATTGCTTAGTGGGTGTAGTGAATAGATTGCGGGTTGGACGACTGTGGAGTCAGGGTTCGATTCCCGACTGGGGCAAGAGGAACTGAACCGATGGAAGGTTCTGTCTTATGCCTTCATTGTTACAGTCACGTATGCTGTTGAAAATCTAGTATACTGGCAAGGTGGCAACATTTCTGTGAATTAATTCAGGTTTAGACCAGTCCTAACAAAGGCAACAGTAATGACGATGATGATGATGATGATGATGATGATGTCAACAGCAGCAGCAGCAGCAGCAGCAGCAGCAGTAGCAGCGGCAACAGCAGCGGAAATCGCAGACTGAAGGTTCCGTCCTGGCAGCACCATTCATCTGGGTTTCGATCCCAAGCCTCTTTAGTTGATTTCGGATTCAGGGCGTGTTCTTAAACGGCTCAGTATTCCTTGGCTTCTCGAAAGGCCCGGCAACTCATCTTTTCACAAGCTGTGTCTGAAGCTGGGACTTCATCCGCCAAAGCACACTCGGCTCGCGAAGTTGGTTGTGGCTCAGATACGATCACTGCACATTTTGTGGAACCCTAAGTTCATTACCGTGTTCAGAAAATCCCGCCGCCTCTCCCGATAAATCCAGTGCACACCCTCCAGATGTGTCTTCATGTTTCACTCCGTTATACACATCTCTTTCCCAAGTGGTCTCTAATTCACTTCTTAAATGGACCTGTCCTATAACGGGCCAAACGTAATATTCACGCGCTAAGGCCAGCACGGATATCACTTCGCTTACAAAGGAAGCATTGATGCCACCTGTCAAACACTGAGAGGAAACCAGACCTTAATTGTGCTTATCCGACTGCTGGTATGTGTTGATTCATACGTAACTGAGACTGTCACTTGTTTTCCATAGAGACCCTGTGGCTGGCTACCTGGTTCACTCAGTTGCGACAAGGACGTCAGTGTGTAAGATAGATTTTGAAGTCTGGTATTAATGTAAGTGATATTCAGCAATTCAGTGTATACTTCACTGAAAACACACTGTGCCTCTGTTACGAAAACCAGATGTTTAATGCTGTGTCGGAAGGTGATCAGTTTGTTTTGAGAATCGTCCGAAACAAACATGTTGTGTGTGCCAAATACTGTACAAAGTTCTGTTGAATCATATGTAGTTTTGACAATGGTTTAACGTCAGTTCTGTCACTTATATTTATTAAGACTTCTTCGATTGTCACCACACACAACACCACACAACTTTTCGGAAACTACTTGTTTCCTTCTTCAGGTTATTTAAAGACCTAATCACAACCAAATCTTCAAGCACGTCTCATGAAACCATTCGTGGGAACGAACACGTATGTCATAAACTAATGAAGTATAACTTCAGCAAACCTTATAAAATGTGAAATAGTTATCAGCAACAGCAATTATAATAATAATGGGCACGTGTCACTACTACAAAATTATAAATTCACCGTAAAACCCAATATTGTAGATATAACAAAACATATACCTAAAACCAACCCCCTCTGCTGGCAGGAAACTAGAACCGTCAGTACAAATAACATAAAACGGAACTAACCCATTTCATGTACGAGTTACGTCCCTATCAACGGAAGCAAAATTGGGGAAATTTCCAAATGAGATTTGTTTACACGATTATCAGAACGTAACATCGGAGCAGTTTCTTTGTATTTCCTGTAGGTAGAATAAGATTCAAATTCTAAAGTCTGAGCTTATGTCCAGCCAATTTTATGACCTTCTTTAAAGGCGTGTTGTGCCAATTTTTATCTGAATGCCGTTATTTAAAATATCCTCTGTGTTCCTTCAGTCTTACAGTCAATTCTCTAGTTATTTTACTAGCAAACACTTCCAACATTCACAGGAAATCTTATAAACACATTGTGACCTTTTCTGTGCCCCCTTAATGGGTCTAGTCTTTATCAAATACCGTCGAAGGGTATGTATAGTTTCAAAAATTATCACGTAAGGAATAGACACAAAACCCAATGCTCTCACATCATTTACTCTTTCCAAATCCCTGGCCATAAATTCATTATGAATAATATAATCCCCAAAACTGGAAGGGTAAGCCTTAGGTAACAAATCTATCACAATCCTGTATTCTCTGACATCCGGTATTGGTTCTGTAACCCAGACTTCGTACCGTTCCGCTCTTTACTTGTGCTGGGCCCCGAGATTTGTGATGAACATAACGCCCAGTCTGAGGCGGCGTTCTGCACACTGTTGCACCTAAGGATGGCCTCCTCCTCGTAATCTAAACGTCGAAGAAATGGAATGGAACCACTGGACTCCACTTCCATGGTAAACTTAATTGTCCTCCTCAAATTATTAATATGACTTAAAAATGCCAGAAGATACTGTGTACCGTGTTGTAAAGTTACAGATGTGCCGTCCACATACCTGAACCATAATGAAGGTTTTGGGGTTAGCGCGTCAGGTTAGGCACACTTCCACTTCCTTCCAAATCCTTTCCAGTTCATTATTCAGCAGTTGCGATGTAGTGCGATCCTTTGTAGTCGAAGCGGTTGAAAGCGTTGTTGAATATGTTAGTGACTGGTAAATAAAGGTATTGGTTTGAACACCCTAATAATAGTTACTGTGAAGTACACCCATGGATCTCCTCATTATGCAGTTTTTTAAAATGTTTCAGGTACACTTCTCTAGGTGTGACGATGAGTGTTCCAGCCTTCTGGTGTGGCGAAGTCATCTCCCATTCTGTGCTGTATTTTATTTTACGATTTATGTCGAATTTTTAGTGCTGAAAATTTATTTAATGATGAAGTTTCCATTACAGTAAGACGTTGATTTAAATCTTGTATAATTTAAGAATGCGAAACAATACTGCCACCAGCCATCCGCCATTTTTAAAATCCAGGGCAGATATTACATCTTGCTAATACAGCATCTTAGTCATTAATCTTCTGTGTATAAATACGCCGTGATACTAATTTACTTAGGAACATTGGCTTGTAATTGTTTTCAAGCAGCAGTTTAATTCATGTAGCTTCCTTTTCCATATGCAAACTTTCACTTTTGCTATAAGTTTATTACTGAGAGCAATGCTTTGTTTGTAGGTTGGATCCACCGGTGACAAGCCCGCTAACCAGCCCTGTTATTACCATGGAAACCAAAAAGGTAAGCCAAGAACATTCATTTTGAAACTTATTCCATTACGCGGATTTTAGCTGTTTACGTATTCTTACGTACGTATTTCGGGTACGTTAGGGTGACATGTTCACCCGTACCCCTTCTTCACCTGCTGCCTCTCTGGTTGCCTCGGTTACCTCGTTCCAAACGTGATACTCTTCCAGGACAAGGGGTGAGCTCGTTAAATATTTGGGTGGTGTGTGTAATTAAGTAAATATTAATTCATTTCGGGTATTGATTTATTCAGTTCAGTCCTGTCGATGCTTTGTGTGCACTTCAGTACGACTATTCAGTTTGTAAAGTGGTCAGTACACGGAATGACATATGGCTGTATCCTACGAGTGTAATAATTCCCCGTAATCCCCGTGAATTACATGTTACAAATAACTGCTGTCACCGTCGTAGGTTGATAATTTTAAGAAATAATAATAATTTGAGCTCCGTTCTTACCGTACCTGAGGCTACCAACCGATTAACATCGGGTTGTCGCGGTGGTAGCCAATCACCAGTTCTTACCGTACCTGAGGCTACCAACCAATTAACAGCGGGTTGTCGCGGTGGTAGCCAATCACCAGTTCTTACCGTGCCTGAGGCTACCAACCGATTAACGTCGGGTTGTCGCGGTGGTAGCCAATCACCGTTTGATACTTGTGATATATATTTAATCTTCTTTTGTTTAATTAAACCATTTATACTTTACTTTGTCTAAATGTGCCTAAATTTGTTATCAGATCGTTGGTAGTGCTTAATATTTTCCTGTAATCTTGTTTATTCATATTTAACAATATTTCATTTAAACATTTCATTATCCTATTTCTAGTTTCTAAACAAGTCAGTATTATGTCTTTGATATCCTTTTTACTTAAACGTAAAGGGTATCTGCGTTTGTATTTCTGCTGATTCCTTTCATTTTCCACTACCCTGCTAGCAACCACGCTATTCTGCTTCTTTCTTTCCTCGAACAATGATCTTGTACCCCAGCAGAAGTTCATTTCTAGATGTAGTGTTCACGTGCTGTTCTCAGATTTTCTGCGAAAGTATTTTGTCTTTCAGTATCATTACATCTCTCTTTCACCATCGTTGTTATTTCTCTCAAGTTACGCTCTCGTTGCTTCCTCCACACAAATGCTAATCCAGTACTATACAGTTCCTCTTTCAACTCCGTAGTCCAACTTCTCATACTCATATTACTCTTCTGCCATTCGTAACATTGTTTTACCGGATGTTGTGAATTCAACACGTAATCCGATACCAGCACTTGGCAATCTGTCCTATACACTTGCCTCTCCTACTCTCTCTGACAAGGTCTATAGGTAAAACAGCTTGATATCCTTTAGCTTTAGCTAATGTTTTCTGCTTAGTCCAACCTCCTGTGCTTTCCAACGTCACTTTCAGATAACTAAATTTATCTATATGCTCAGTGTTACGCACAGTCATTCTCCATCTCTGTTTTGTCTTTAGTTATCCTCCTTTTTGAAATACTGTTTATTTTAGATTTGTTCAAAGCACGTTTCAAATTCCAGCTTTTAGGCACATATGCAAAACTGCGAAAAGCGACTGTTAGGTTCGTCATGCCTGTCTGTCCATCCAGTTTACTGCCCAAGCTGCCCCGTTCGTTGGATTACAGTAGCCTGCAAAATGAAAACTTTTTACTGCGTATTTTCTATGGGCAGGTGACTTTGGTTAATTTTGGCTTGCTGAATTCGAATCTGTAGCCATTTTTTCGGTATCACGTATCCGTATTTCGTAATTGGCAAAACAAAATTTTAAAAAATCTGAGTGTATCTGTAGAACGGTAAGAGAGTATAAAGCCCATATTTCCAGAACTATCCAACCGATTTTGGTGTTTTTCTCTTTTAGGATGAACATATGGGTGAGGAAGTATATATAAATACAAAGAGTCTCAGTAGTGTGAATAGTTGTGGTTATAATAGTACACATTTTCAATGCTATCTCAGTGTTTTATATGGTGTTTTGAGGTTTGTCTGGTAAAATGAGAAATAGGTAAAGGGGGACGTAAAACTGTACAGAAAGGCCACATACACATGACGGATCTCAAAATATAATCGAACTTGAAAAAGTGTATTTGCATTTCCTTAGAAGTTAGGATGCTGGGCAGCACATCCGTGCTTTCTCTTCCGTGTGAACGTGCGGATGCTTGCTGTCCGTGAATGTTCCTGGTAGGTGTCTTCTCGTTTGATGGGCCAACAGTCATCTGCCATCATGTTTAAATCCCAACGTCCCTAGGATCTTCTTTCCATCTCTTTCAAAACTAGGTGAAGTCTTTTGCCCTGTTCTTCACTGAAGGCCCCTAAGTTGTCTGGGAAGTACCCAAGATGTGAATGCAAGAAGTGTGACTTAGAATTCATGTTACATCCAAGTACTCTCAGCTTCTCCAACATATTTTCGACAGTCTCTTTATAATGAGGCTCTTTGCAGTTCCTATAAACTTCTAGACAACTTCTGTGAATGCATTCCATGCCTGACGTTCGACCTCGTTCTTTGTATTCGTGAATGCGGTATCTTTCGTGAGGTTTCGAATTTGTGGTCCATCAAATATTCCGTCTTTCACTTTAGCTTCAGATAAAGCGGGAAACTTAATGCTGGGGTATCGGAAGCATGAACAACTGCTGTCCAAACGCTTTAACAAATTACTTCAAGATTCCAACTTTTATGTGCAAGGGAAGTAATAACATTTTCTGCTTGTCAACTGAACTGGCATGGACAACATTTTTGGATCTTGGAGTCAGATCTTCCCTTTTAGGTCAGTCTTTTGTTGTCCAGTGTTTATCCCTTGCTCTACTATCCCATTCGCATAGGAAACATGGAAACTTTGTGTATCCTCCTTGTTTTCCGAATAACATTCCAAGAATTTTCATATCGCCGCATAAATACCGGTTGTATTCATGGTATTTCATCATTTCCAGCACTGTTCTTAAATGCTTGTTGGTTGCCTTGAGATGGATTGCCTATGCGATTGGTACTGAAGCTAAAGTGTTACCGTTATGCAGTATTACTGCCGTTAAGCTCGTTTTCGAAGCATCCATAAATAAGTACCAGCCACTCGCGTCTTACGATTCTTTTCCCAACTGATGGACCAAATTCGGGACATCACAACAAAGAACAAGTTGATCCCCGTCGACACAGTACTTCTGAAACTTTCTCGCGATTTCTGTACCAACAAAATGTTGCTCCCGGCGCTAACAGATTTTTCCCTTTAATCTTGATCCCAGCAATTCACTGTTCTCTTTATTGAGACCCGAGTCTGTAATTAAATAATACTCATAATAATAATAATAATAATAATAATATAACAATAAACACGTTTATTCCTGGTTTTCAAGTATGGTTAAGATAAAAGAAGGAAAAAAAGTACAGCAGCAGCCGTCAATGGTACCAACATATTTTAATGATTGTCATTTAAATTACCTATAAAGTGAAAATGTATGCCTCAAGTAGGTGCATATGATCGATTTCCATAAAATCCTGACGTGATACGCAAAAACCGGTGCTATTTTCGAATTCAGCTCGTCGATTTTGGTATAGATCACCTTCCATGAAAATCGTTGCAGGCTAGTGTTATTGACATCGAGAAGAAGTAGCAAGTGTGTGTGTGTGTGTGTGTGTGTGTGTGTGTGTGTGTGTGTGTGTGCGCGTGCGTGCACGCGCGCGCGGGGTGGGGGAGAAGAAGCGAACGTATTTCGCAGCCAGTAGCAGTAGGTGCTTGTACCGTTGTTTTACAGTAGGGATGTCCGTGCGTTGGCGCGCATATCGGAACACGACAACATGTTTAACACCAAGCAGTGTCTTGCCGCAGGGGACAGGAATGCACAAGTTGCCCTTTGAAGCTAGAAGCGAAACAGAAACACTGAGTGTCTCGTACAGGTACTAGATGATGATGTTGGAGTTGGCATAGCGTAGTTACCTCAGCGACCCGCCACTGATTGGACTGTCTGCGGTTCGAATCCCGGCAGGGGCAGTAATTTATTTACTCCGAAACCGTCCAGACTGGCTGCGGGGCCAACCCTGCCTCCTGTTCAGTGGGTTCTTTCTCGTGAAGTTGACCAGCCACTTCCGTCTACTGCCGGGGATGGGTGGGGCTGTACGTTTGCTCTGACTAGACGCCGTCGTGGGATGGACAGTGACAACTTGACCTTTTAGTTGACTCTGTTTTAACTTCGGCGTATGTGCTTATTTGTGTAAGAAAAGTATTGGCCCTGTGCGTGTCATGACTTCATATGGGGGACTGGAGGTGAGGCCCTACTCATTATCGGTCTCGATACCAAACGGCAGTGAGCGTTCACCTTTGTGCTCTGCTCGATTTACTCCTGTGGGAAGAGCCCCCGCTGCCTATTGAATGGGCGGGTTGGTGGGCCCCAGAGATGATCTGGACGGTCTGGAGCAGAGAGAAGTCTTTTGTCCCTGCCAGGATTGGAACCACGATTCCTCGCACGTGAAGCCCGTAGCCTAGTCAGTATACCGGCTACACTAGATCCTAATTAAAATTTGGGTGAGACAGACCAAGTGAAAGGGGGTTAAGGTTCTCACGGCTGTATGTTTTGGTAGATAGATAACATCATCATCATCATCATCGTCAGGATTGCTTCTACCCTGAAGTAGGGGCATCAGGTTCCCCCGAAACGTTTATATGATATGCCAAACTCCACACAAGGCGGTGAAAACGCTGGACTCCGTGCTGTGATGAATATTAAATAACATTTTCAGCAAGTGACAGACGAGTCCTAAACATCGACTTTATGTCACTGTAAGTCTCTCGGTTCCGTACGGGCGTGTAACTAACGCCGCTTCGCGTGGATTATCACACAGTTTCCTGTGGTGTCCACGTTGTAACAGTAAGCTGTGGATCGATAAGCCACTCACATTGGTTCTCCACTTAGCGACTTGAAACTTGCATCACAGCCTTGCATCCATCTCAGCATGGCTCGTCTCTGTGCACACAACCGCAGCAAAGTCCGTTCGATGCCCGCATAACACGAAGCGTCCGTGCATAGTACAGCGTGAACTTGTGTCATGCCAGGGCTCAGACGTTTTGTCTTCGGCCGTCGCCGCGGAAGCGTAGGTTCGATTTAAGGCCAGTCCGTGGTCTATTAGTGTTGGACAGAGTTGCACCCGGGACAGGTTTTTCTCCGAGTACTTCAGTTTTACTGTACTGTTACTGTAGTATTACTGTACAAATGCTCTGCACTCACATCTCGTTCATCTACCATAAACGCTGTATAATTGTAGCAATTGACAGCGTTAATAGACAAAGCACGTCTCTCACTCTCTGTCTGTGCATCGAAAATCTGCATTGTTTTTAGCCATGTTTCCTTGAATGGAAGAGTTACAGAAACCCTGTATTTGTGTAATGTGTCTGTGTACTCCACATGTCAGAGGACTGTCTCTTCATCGTTGCATCGTGGAGAGTACCGGTACTGTTGTAGCCTGAAGATGGGGGCAGAACGTTTCTCCGAATCAGACTACATCGCGCTGCGTCGGAGAACGCAGTGGTCTTCATGAAGGAGAGTATCGTTCAATAATCGGGGTTTAAAATTTGGTACGGCCGTTGGTACTGTGTGAAGTGAACCCACTGGCGTCCAGCCGTTTGCCCAGTCGTTATTCTACTGATATGTCCCGGCTCATTGTGCTACTTTTCGTTTTCTTTCGACATTCACATAAATGTTATTCGGTACTTCTTAAGAGTCGGCGCTCAGAAGGTCCCAGGTTCGATTCTTGACCTGGCACTGTATGGATTAGTGTTTCACTGTCCTCAGGGAAGTACTGGGATATTCGTTCCATATAAGACACAGTCGCTTCCCTTCCCATGCCTCTCAATTCTTCATTCAAAATCATCACCTCTTCCGCACTAGATATCCGAAACGGTCGAGAAAGCGTTGTTAAATTAGCCGAAACAAACATTCTAGGATTGTTAACTTTACACGTACGGAGTGACTATAATAGACAAGTAAATTACACAGCGTCTGAAGTTGTGGGCCGCTGGCTGCTCCGGGCTGACCAAGCATTAGATGAAAGAGGATTATTGTAATAACGTGTTTGGCACTGAGAAATGGCATCCAGTTTTTGCTGAAAGTGAGCATACGTCACATAAAATTTTTGAAACTATTTTATTTACCTGTTTAGTTCAATAATAAGTACCGGGCTGCAGTGTCAAATGTTTGAGGTGCTGGAGACCAATAATACGCAAGAAAACATCCGTATACAGAGCGTCAGAAAGTCACAGTCTTTGGTGCTGCAGGAGCAGCACCAAAGACTGTGACGCTCGTTCCAGTACTCTTCTTTGCCTCGCTGTTCAGCAACCAAGGACACTATACCAGACAGACTGGGATAGCCACTTCCGGTCCCGTCCTTCGCCTAATTCCTGTTTTGGTATGTCATTTCTAACTTATAGTGTGCTGAGAAACGGGGACACTCATTCTTGCGGACTTCTTAGACCCTCGGCACAAAATCCCAAAGCTGTTACTGTGTGTGTCCGCGTACCTTAGTCGTGACATTCTACATCGAGACTGGAACAACCAGTCTCAGTTCCCGTCTTCGTGTAACTGCTCAGTAACCAAGACTTGATATTATGTTGATACCAGAATCATTCCAGAGCGGATCAGCCGGGTCTTTGGCCGATTCTTGTGAAGATGGGTCAGGCGGTTCTTGAATTGAGCAGGCAGGTCATTGTTTGCCCTACGTTGTCACAATCACCCTTAATAAGTGTACTTCGTATGCGATGTATGTATACTAATGCAGAGAAACCATGTCTTGTTTACTGTTGTTTCGATGGTTTATGATTCACATGTCCTCGTTAATTGATTATTTTGAATCAGTTTCTGTTAAGGGCAGGTAACGCTGCCGTGTAGTGAACTTGTATTCTCGTTGTCAACCGGAGGTCGTGGTCAAGTGAGGAGGTTGGTTTTCGGGTTCTGTCCTGATTTAGGCTATTTCCCTTTTTGTCAGCCTCCAGAGGAATGGATGCTGGAAGTTAATAGACCAAGACCACTTCGGTAGGCACCCTTGCCAATTTTTTATTCTCAGATCGTTTGACCATTCGGCGCTGTATCATAAATAGGTCTTCGCCCTGTCATTAAATGAAACAGTAATAATAAGTAAGCAGACATATAGAAATGCCTAAGTCACTGCTAGCTTGTCAAGAGTTACAAGGAATACAGCAGCCAGACTATGAAGCTGGCCGCTACCCCATCCACTGCCGAGGTCTGCACTGTTACTTCCATTCTGGTTTGCGTATTCGTTGCGTGTTGCATTAGCTGAGGAACAGCTTTAATTGTTAGTACGTGTGTCCTACCTTTATGATTATCATAAGCATCCCTGCACATGGATTACGTGAATGAAGAAGCGCTTTATCTGATTCAGGAGTTGCTTCGTCTGAACCACGAATGTAATTGAATTTTTCCATGCCAGAGTAACGGACTTCCACTGAGCGTTGTGTTGGAGGGCTTCCATATCCCTGTGGTGAGTATAGAGGATATCCAAGGGCTTTCGGGCCCTAAGAAACTGGCCGCTTTGGTTGTCGTCGTTGTGTCAGGCGTCTCCTTCATAAGTAATGGGGTCTCACCAGGGGGACCATATTTACTGTAGTAGTAGTAGTAGTAGTAGTAGTAGTAGTAGTAGTAGTTGTTGTTGTTGTTGTTGTTGTTGTTGTAGCAGCAGCAGTGGTCTGATGTTTAAACGAAGTGCTGACTGTACCATGGCTCATTCGGTTAGTCGCTGTCCTGCCAGTGTGGAGGTCCGGGTTTGGCACCAGGCCAGGCCGTGTGGGATTTGTGGTGAACAAAGTAGCATCACGATGGGGTTTTCTGCTTTTGATTCGGTTTTCTCCTGTCATCATTCCACACGTGCTGCGTACTCATTTCATTCGTCTTCCGCAGACGCTGTACAGTATAAACTGTTGTTGTGTGTCACTACTGGTACGCCAGCGGTTTATTGGTATGTGGCCTTAATAAAATAGTCAAAACATAGAAACGGATAACAGTTTTAAAAATGTGTAAAACAAATCACACATATTTGCTAATAAGCATCATTCTTGGCAACATTTTATAACTCATTCCCACTGCCAGCCTGTTCTTCCAGTTCCAGCTTTTTTTTTTATTTAAATACAAGAAATATTGGTGGCACATTGTAGTTGTTAAATTTTATTTAGTGGTACGCCAGCGAAAAATGTTTGAGAACCCCTGATCTAAGCAATTGACAGCGTCGTTATAACAGTTCTTCCCTTCTCTCTCTCTCACACTGTCCCCCCCCCCCCCTCCCCCCAACCAGCTGAGAACAACAGTTGGGCATAAGAAACATCAGATATCAGTCGCGTGTGTAAAACTGCATTACGCAGCAGTTCGTGGTTTGTTGTAGCCCCACGAAATTACCTTCGCATGAAGCAGTTCCGGATTAACTGAATCGACTTCGACGAAATGTCGTGCAGGTGGCTTTCGCTAAATGTTGACAGTTCTGCCGTCCAGTATGTTTTGAATCTGCACGTTACCATAATTTTTGCCGAGAGATCAAGGTGATTGTTCTGCTGTCATCTCTTTCCACTTCTGTAATCTGATCGTGATGAAATTCGGCATAGTTGACTTACACTGGAAGACAGGTTTGATTTTCAATCGTCATTGTGCATTGTACGCTTGATGTAATGATTAGGCGCGTTTGGTCACTTCCTTTAGTTTTAATTGGTTCTTAAACCATAGGACTTACTGGAAAGGTGTGATGGCGTACAGAAGGAAGTGAGGTTTCCCTGCGGAAACAATAAAGTTGTATACGAGACTGTTGGTATACCACGCAGCAAACACTTGACCCGTACGTCAGCACATGATGGACGTGAATGGTCAGCTTCGCGGCCAAGCCGCTTTACAGCCGGGGAAAGCGTCCTCAGTACGAACTGAAGAGAGAAATCTTTTGCCCATAACCGGAATCGAACCACGATTGTTTGGACCCTCAGCTCGTAAATGAATACTATAGGCCTACTTGCTGACCCTGGGCATGCGGTGGCGCAGTTGGTTGAGGCACTGCGCTACAAGCCGGCAGGTCGCGGGTTCGGTTCCCGGTTCCGGCCGCACTGTGGCCCTGGGGTCGACTCAGCCTCTAACAGAAATGAGTACCAGGAATATTTTCTGTGGGGGGGGGGGGGGGGGATAAAGGCGGCCGGTGCATAGGGCTGACAACTTTACCACCTTCATGTGCCGATTGTCTAGAAATCTGGGAGCCTCATCCTCCTGGAACCCTGTGGGCCTGTCCAGGCCTGTACAGGGATTGCTTCTACTAGGTGACCCGCTGCGGCTTACGTTACGTACTCAGTACGTTGTATTGTCTCTGCAACTTTTGCTGGTAACATCGTTGCCTCTTACTAACGTTTGAGACACGCGCGGGAACTCATGTACTTCGTATTGTACAGTGACTTATTTTTTTATTTAAATCAGAATTGGGATGTACCGACAATTCTGTTAAATCACCGAATATCAGATTTATTGAACATCCATTAAGTGGTTATCCAGTCGATACAGGCAAACGTCAGGAAGCTACAAGTCATTTTTACAACTTTCTGAATCGAATACGCAAGAAAGCTGTACAGCATGTTAAATAGCTACCGATATTCTTTGTTTCCAAGGAATGTTCATTGTTTTGCCGTATACTGAAAGAGCCCATACCTATTTGCGACACATGGAGTACTGCTTTGTTCATTACTTCGGCCGACGTTGTTTTTGTCGCACTAGTTTTCCTAGCCCTTAACATGTGCAAATAGGAAATATGCCGCCATTAAATAGGTAGAAGCACTTCAGGAATTTCATATAGTGTAATATTTCCATCTAGCAGATGAACACAATAATTCCAACACACTGCAACACGTGGCATATATTGACAGCATAATGCCAAGAAATATTCCCTGTGTAACAGTCGTCACTAGTATGAACAGACCCAACATAATGGAACTGTGTTGGAACGCATTGTTGCCATCGCAAAACATGCATCCGTCGAGTTTCTAGCCTGTTTTATTGTTGAAGATTCAAGTCCTGTGGGATATGGCGTCGTGTTATTTAGTTACCGACGTTTCGTAGGCCTTTGTCTCCATCTTCAGGGTATGCAGCCCAAGGAGAAGAATGCATGGGCCCTGAAGGTGGAGACATTAAGGTCCCGTAAGGTCGGTAACTCCTCGACATGGTGCCATATGCCAGAATGCTTGAATCTCTTTTATCAGGAGCGCAGTGGGAACTGCATATGTCGCCGTGCTTTGTGTGTTGTTTGGGATGTTCTCGGTCGCTACCCAAAACAACGATGTGCCATTTAGTACGGTTGGAATAGTGCGTTGTCGCTGTTGGCTTCGCTAACGGGAGTCCCGGGGCCGAGTACGGAAGCTTTCTGTGCGCCGTGCTGGGTGGAATCAATACGAAAACGATGCAGCTGGGCGGGGGACAGGTCATGAGAGGTCACGGGCGGGAGATGGCATTGCTCCCTAATGCGGCGACATTACGCAGGGATACAAGTACAAAATTTAGGAGCCGCAGCAGTCTGAGTGTATGGTAGAGTTCGTTGTCGCCGCTACAAGGGTTTCTTAAGTTATGAATCGTAGTCTTCCCCGTCCATGCCGTGAAGGCATATGGGGGAGCAGAGGTATAGGTCCACTCATTCTCAGCCTCGACACAGGACGGAGGTGAGTGGTTAACTTCACGCTCCGGCCACCTTTCACTGGTGGGCCCCAGAGCCGGTCTGGCCGTTTTTGAGAAGGGGAAATCTCGCCGCTACTGGTATTTGAACCCCGGGCCGTTGAGCCCGTAGCACGATCGCCATACCGACTACGCCACCCCGTTTCGCGTGTCTCAAGTAATGTTACTGATAATCGCATGCTGTGTAATTACTGCGTTAACTGTGGAGCCAACCAACAAACGAACGACCTCGCTAAGTTGCGAACTGATCTGCTCATTGAATAATCAATAACGCATCTGTTGTGCAGTGGCACAGATCGACTGCGAGAAGCGTGGAGATATACAGAGAGGAATGACAATTGGCAATCGGAAAACGTCACTGGCACCCAATAATTAAAATACAGTTGAACTCGGTTATAACGCCATGAATTGGGACTGACTGTTTTGTATCGTTGTAAACGCGCGTCTTTATAACCGAGAAGTATATTGTTATTGTTAACAGTGAGGAATTAATTGGTAGCACAGGTTATCTGACACTATAGACGAGGTGTCGCTTAAACCGGTGTTGTTATATCCGGGTTCGACTGTATATGCCTTTCAGTAAGTAGCTGTACTTACTTAGTTCGTTACTAGATTAACTGCTAAAAGAATTATGTATGTACCATGTAGTTCCTTGGTTAAATATCTAGGTGTGTATATACACGTATAACGGAACTACTGTTGTCTGCTCAGGGGTAAAGCTTTGACCTTCGACGGCGTGGGTGGGGGGGGGGGGGGGGTCCGTACCTCCCGGAGAGTTTGCAGAGAAGTCATAATAGACCAGTGTTTCCCAAAGTGTGTTCCGGTTATCCCAACGGACCCACGACCAGTTCCCTGGGAATCCGTGAGTACATTTCTGTAACGGCCGCATTGAAGTTCACTTATTTTTTAGATTAAAGGAATAATGTTTTATTAAAACAATCACGGAACTTCTTTAATTGACGGTATTTTTATTTCGTATGATCATCAGAATGTCTAATTAAGAAACTTCCTACACGCACGAAGCGAGCGACAGTAATTTTAACTAAGGGCATTTTCATGAAATGCCTTGTTACGTATGCTACTGGTACGCATTCGTAGCTATCTAAAATCAGTTCTGAGAAGAAAATTTTAATTTTGGGTACCTCTTATCCGGGCACTATTTTTACGTGAGCAAGGCTGTGAGGAACCGTGCCAAAAGCAAAGCAAAAATATTTGGGAAACACCGATACAGATCTTTCCAGAATTATAACCTTATGTCACTTTGATTGGGCGCCGTTTGTTAGGTGTTCATTTTATAACACGTGTAAAGTGAAATTCATGCCTAGCTCTAACTAAATAGAATACAACGGAAAATAGCTAATGCAATTAACTCACCCCCACAATACAGAACAGCATGTCAGCGCAATATGCTTTTTAGCTGGAATACATCGGTTGTGGGTCATAAACATCAGACGGTCTGACCCCGCGAAAGCACTGTTAGCGTCAAAGTTATACTCCTCAGTAATCAACATTACCTTCGATCCGACGATTCTACACCTCTTACATCTGGGCCTCCCAGTCGTCATGATGCGGCGAACGTTTAATGTTCCCGGGAATTGCAAGGCCTCTCTGAAAGTTACGTAACGCCATATACGCTAGGCCAAACGCCTAGGCTGGGAAAACGCTTCTCCCATCCCGATTCTTTGACCGCCACTGCTTGTTGTATTCACACCTACTCTCCATATCTGGAGGCTGTCTGTCGCGTCAGAAACCCTTTGACGCACCATGCTGTGTGTCGAGGGACGCACTTGATATGGATTTAATGAACTGTCGTGTTAGTGAACTGGAGGCTCAGTCTGTGTATAAGTAAAAGCCCGCCGTGGGACGCGGTTTTTATCCAGTTACGTCACAACAGTTTAGTTGCATAAAATATTCTCTGTCTTGGGAAATTCGAGGTTCTGACAGCGGCAACTGTGAATATTACTCTCTCAGGGGTGTAATGCCGTGTAGTCTGGTAGAAGTGTACCGACGTTTTAGGGAAACCCGCTGCCTCGATCATCAGGATGGAAGAGTGGCAGCAAGTTCGTGTGAAACGTCGGTGTGCTGTGCCATGCTACAGGTTTTCACATTCTGGAAGGTATAAAAACATCGCTATCTGGGGTTACAAGTGAAAATCCTCCAACATGTGTTCACAACAAAATCATGTCTTCTTTGCTGTCTCCTGTCCGTTCCATCGTGATTATTGACTGGTCTGAAGACAGCTCTAAGTAAAGTTCACACACTCGGGAGGCAACTATAGGATGGCAGGAATGCTTTTTTGTGAAAACTGTCTTAATGGACGTTATGATAGGGGCCAGTAACATACGCGAGTGTCGTAAAGTGATCTGTTCATTTTCCGGGTATCTGTGGACGACTTGAACATTAGCAAATGAAATATTACATTTTATTAAAAAATAAGATATATGTGGATATTAATTGTTATGTCGGGATTGTTATATTGACCGTCGCTCACACCTCGTATTCAAGAAATTAATGGAACAGCGTCGCATAAAAAGGCGATCCAATTAGGCCTGCATATATCTACATTAATGTCGGATAGAGTATGGATAGTGAGGACCGAGGAATGAGGGTTGATTCCTGGAAGGGGCAACAGGATTCATTCTTCTTCAGAGCGTCCTGACCGGCTGTGGGACCCACCCATCCTCGTACGCATTGGTACCGGGGCCTATTTCTCAGGTTTGAAGTGGCCGAGGCGTGAAACAGACCACTCACCCGCATAGAGTGCCGAGGTTAAGGATTCGTGGAGCAATATCTCCACTTCCATATATTTTTAAATGGCATGCTACTTACTTGAACACAGAGACAGCTTTATTTACCCCTTGCACTTTTTGCGTAAAATGTAGCTTTATTAACGCGAAAATAATATTGGAGGTTGTTTAAATTAAACCAAACAATGCACAAACGTGTTTGCAAGTATATATTATCACCCCTACATGTGTTGCGGCAACCAGGGGGGCGTACATCAAAAATCGCAAGCACTGATTTCGTCCAATTGTTGTATGGTGCTTGTGATTTTTGACGTACGCCCTCTGAAGATGGTAACTTGGTTGCCGGAACACATGTAGGGGTGATAATATGTACGTACTTACAAACACGTTTGTGCATTTATTGGTTTAATTTAAACAGTTGATAATATGCACGGTATACAAAATATAAAAGACTGGAGTGTTGGAGCGTGTCTCAACGATATGTAGGTTATTCTTGTGGACTCTCGGCGTGGCCCGCTTCTAAAATCAACTGTGCTTAGGTAATTGGTTTTATTTCGTTCATCATTCACGCACCCGAATAGGTTTTCTTATGCTGCTCGCCCGATGAGGAAACCAGTTTCTGAAACTTCTGTTCCAACTGGGACAACAGACGAGGCATTCAGCTAGTGAGTTTAACATTGTACCACGTCATGCGATACCGTACCGTCTGTGTCTAAAAATCCAGTGGTAGGGAAACAAAATTGACCCTTTAAAGCTCAGTGGTTACTATATATACCTCCAGCTTTAACATAAAGCAAGATATGGAACGTACGTGTAACGTGATTTTTGAGGCGCATTCGGATCTTTGCGTCTTTGACTCCAAAGTGTGCAGAAATCCCGGTCACCATATTGCCCGGACGAATGCATTTTGTCCAGTGTCGCCTAATGTTTGTGCGTCCACAGTGAGGAACGTGCTTCCTGTTAACCCTCTGGCGCCTAGAGCTTTGCGGTGGCTTGGAGATTTTTGGGAAATTTGTGTAACCCTGGTCTTACCATTCAGTGTACTGCGGTTGCTGTTAACAATGTGTATATGCGTTACAAAATGTTATAACTGCTGCTTGAGTCTCTTATATTTATTTGAAGAATGTACTATTAGTACGTCTATATTGAGTTTGTCTGCAGTAATTGTATCAGCCGTACTTAACCTCGAATTTTCAGCCCGTCGAAATCTTTTGTTATTATTGATTTACAAGCAGCATTTCCTACACAGTGTGTCGGTACGTTCATAATCTGTCCATGTACAGGACTTAATATTCCTAGATGTAGGCATACTGTTAAAGCTATCCCATTGCAGCAGGCCTGGACAGACTCTGAGGGCTGCAAGAGGTTGGGACTCCCACATTTGAAGACAGTCGACACATGAAGGTGGTAGTGTTGTCAGCCCTACGCACCGGCCGCCTGTACCCCCCCCCCAGGAAATATTCCTGATACTCATTTCTGGTAGAGGCAGAGTCGACCTCAGGGCCATAGTGCGGCCGAAAGGATTATGTCGATGAAAAGATTTGCTGAGTGCACATTAAAAGTTATGGTTGCGAATGTAAACGCACGAAGGAGAGCTCGATAACTTCGTAGGAACGTTAGATAACGGCGCGAAGAATACGTCGTTGGATTTTTACATCACACCACAACAAATCTTATCTACCGTGTGTGGTAATTATAATGAAGTATCAAGCGATAAATAGTATTAATATATAGTATTAATAAATAGTATTAATTTTTGCCCCAGTTGCCAGGCATGCTTGTCACAGCTATGTGGCGACATATTAGTCCTGTTTCGATTAACAACATTTATTGTAGTTTCCTCGCAGACGGCGGGATACCGTGATACTCGTACATGTACGTAGGTCGTCATGTGAAATATATGTTATTTTTATCCGATTTTCACGAAGCTTGAATCTGAGAGACAGAGTATTTTTAAAAAACTTTCCAATATAAAATTTCACGAAATTCCGTCCAGTGGGCGCCGACTTGTATCATGCAGGCTTGACGGTTTGTCTTCTGCAGTGTGGCGCGGTGTAATTTGGTAGATGGCTTCCATAGCTTCGGCGAAACCTATTGCCTACACCCTTAGGGTAGAAGGTAAAGAGCCTTGTAATCATGGCACGGGACGTCCGGAAGTTTGTGATGGATGATGTGGCCTGCATCTGCCAAGGATGGCCTGTGTGCGATTGTAGAGAATGTGATGGATGATGTGGCCTGCATCTGCCAAGGATAGCCTGTGTGCGATTGTACCGAATAAGCAGTGAAGGACAGCTGACAAGTGATGGTCCTCCTTGTTACCTTTTATCGTATTGTAGTATCAGCGGAATGAAGCTTCAGTCTCTAACATCGGAGAATTGGTTGTAAGCTGTTTTATTTTTTGTTATATATATTTTTTGGGTTTATTGAAGGTGTTCGCAGTTTGAAGGATAGAACAGTTTGTTTCACATTCATGTGGTAGTTCATTTGTAACATTTTACGATCCCGTGACTTAAATGAGAAAGACTACACTTTTTACGACGCGGTGCTATCCTTATGTTCAGACCAAAAGTTGAAGTGCCTCCCCTTGTCGGCAGTGTAAATAAGTGCTTACATTCGCAGCTGCACGCCATTCATATCTGGTGCATGTCACCTGCAGCCTCAACCTGGCTCATGGTGTAGTCCTGACGCGGGTAAAAGGCAAGGGTTTTCTTGTACATGCCATGAAGGCACATACCGGGAGCAGAGATATAGCTCCACTCATTCTTAACCTTGGCACTAGATGGAGGTGAATAGTTAACTTCACACCCCGGCGGCTTTACCTCTGGGAAAGAACCCCGGTATCCACTGAATGGGACGCTTGTTGGGCCTCAGAACTGGTCTGGACGTTTTGGAGAAGAGAAACGTCTCTTGTCTCACCGGGATTCGACCCCCGGACCATCCAGCCCATAGTCAACTCTGTATTCCGACAACGCTACAACGGCTTCACAGTGACACGGGAAGGCATCGAGCTGTAAAAAAGGAAGGTTTTACGGTACGCAAAGAATAAAACTGGAACCGATGGGCACTGTTAGGGTGAGAACTCGGTGTGAATTTATGATGATAATTTTTACTTACGCTTGTCTTGCGTTTCAGTTCTCTTGATTTATTTCTGGAAAGAAACGCGATTATCGGAATGCAGGTAAGAGCACTTTCGAATTCTAGTAATGTTACAGTTCACAGTTCGCCGTCAGTTGCCCACCGAAGTGTTTTCTTGTATTAAGAGACCATCTCACGCATGGCCGATCGTCTTAACCTGAGCCACTGCCCGGAAACAGCTTTCCGGTGTATCATCAATTGGCTTGCTCTTGGTTCCTTCGTTAAAACGTTTTGGTTCGTGCTTCTCGACTTCCCAAATCCACTCTTAGTCTGTCAGATGTATTGATTTACCCGTTTACCTGCAAAAGAACGCGGCACTGCCTGAGCCTAGCCAAGACTACCAATGTTGTGTTAGCACAACCACAGTCTTCTTCAGGAGGGGCGTGAGGAAGTAATGGGTGAAGTAGGATTCGGTGACTGTGTTGTGCCGATATAACTGTGCGTGTGTGTAATGTAATGTAATGTATGTATGTATGTATGTATGTATGTATGTATGTATGTATGTATGTATGTATGTATGTATGTATGCGTGCGTGCGTGCGTGTGTACGTGCGTGAGTTCGCGCGCGCTTTGCTATTCTTGAATCCGTGATAGTTCTTCGAACTAGCTTCGCGGTTTGTGCTCTTGCCGAAACGTGTGTGGGAAATCCTGAAGGAGAGAGAGAGACTTTCTCGAAGACACAGACGTAGGTGGGAGGTTAGTATTACACTGTATCTTAAAGAAATAGAATTGGAGGGCGTGGACTTTCTTCTGCTTAGGACATGGACCAATAGCAGGCTTTTGTGAACGCGGAAATGCACTCTCAGTTCCATAAAGTTATGGGAATTTTTGAGCAATTGATGAACCGTTAATTTCTCAACAGAGACCTCATTTTGTGGATTTTGTTAATAATTGGTAATTTAATCGATAACTTCCCTGCTTTTAGTGAAACGTCATTAATCCCAGGCCTGATATAGTTCACTTCACATATAAAGTGCGAGGTACCGTCATTTAATCGGTTAACCTCACTGCATTTAGTGTGTCTGTCAATACACACTGCCCTGAACTAGTTCACTTGACATATTGACCTACTGTCGTACAAGTAATAGCCTCCCTGCATGTGATGTATCTGCCGGGATAGGCTGTCCCTATCTCGTTCGCTTAGTATGCACAGTGCGAGGCACTGTTATGCAATCCATGACGTAGACCTGTTAGTTTTTTAACCGAAGGGTTGTTATGTCAACACACAGTCCGAAGCTGGAGGACCGCTCCTTGTTGGCTATCCGCGATTTATTTAACATATGTGCAACATACGGCTGTGTCATGGCGAGTTTTCCCGATCTTACGCTGAGAGCATTCATGGCTTTTCTCACTTTACGTACGAATTCTGGAGTTATACAGTTTCGAAAGAGTTTACGGTCACCTCGTTTTATTGGATTTTCAAAGGGTATGCTTATAATTTAACGCTAATAGCCTCAGTACTTGAAACAATATCGTTAAATACCGCGAAGTTCTTTAAAACTGTTACGTCGCAATGAAGGCACGTTTCTGCAAAAAGAATGGAGCAAAGTCGCAGGTTACATCGTGTCGGTGAAACGTCAGGTTAAGGCAGAAACGCGCGTTGAAGTAAATGTAAAAATGTTTGCTAGCAACTGACCTACGGAGCGAGGTCTGAGAGGAATGTGACTTACTGCGCATGGTCGTTTGAAGCAGGACTTTATGTTTCTATTTCCTAGTCAGGTATATCTGATGGTAACGTGGCTGGTGTAATTAGAGGGACTTTGTTTTGCCCTCTCGTCGTGTCAGCAGCAGCTGCAGCCTTACTTTCACTTTTACAGTTCGGAATTCGTAACTCACTGGAACGTCTGCTATAACATTGTACAGCGAGGAGTGTCCAACTTTCGATTTGGAGTTCTGTGAACGAATTATTTATGTCTGGGATTTGCGAATTAGTTCCACTGCTGCAGTGCAGTTGTAGAGAGTGACCCACTTGGAGGAGGACCAGCACTCGTAATTAGTGGTTATAAGGGACTTGGTAATTAACCGATGTTTACGAAACCTGACTAGTACACGAAGGCCGAGTACTTGCCAGGATTTTTTGTTTCTCTGTTAAGTTATTGCGTGATATATAAGTAATAATTATAAGCTTGTGTCTTCGAGGGAATTACTCTGTATTAAAGGAGGGTGTGTTGTTAAAAATTGTAACTACTGGTTAGAATCTTCGATTGTCAGGTGCTAATTTTGTGTTAATCACCGTTCCAGACTTGAAGATCATAATATATTCGTTTGTGTGTGTGTGTGTGTGTGTGTGTGTGTTTGTGTGTAGCGTGCGTTTTAGTGTCTGGTCATGTGTCCCTTCTTTCCATTGCATTTTTTCAGGTTTCGAAATTTTAGGTAGCCGTGCGAACCGGGAGTAACTTTGAAGACTGAGTCACCCTCTCATCATGTCGGCCTTCTCCCTACAGAGGAAGGTTGCCAATGAGCTGTCTTCAAAAGCGTTCTTCTGATCATAGGCGAGCATTCCAGCACGACTTAGGACACGGACCAGATGAAAGCCTTACGGCTGGCGGTATTCGCTGCAAGGAGTTGGAACAGGGCCATTACCTAAGTCATCACGGCGTCGGCATAACTCCTGACATAGAAACGTCTCAGTCTGAAGTTTGCGAACAACGTTTACCACAGGACTGACCGCCCCCAACGGGGCTAAGCGGCAGAACGTTTATAATCCGTAGGTTCTTTGATCATTACGTTGTGCCAGCTGGTGGCTGCTGCAGTTCACCTAGTTTTGACAAAGTGACCAGTGAATCTCCTGGTAGTTTACCTATCACCAGCCCGGCCCTTGATCGAGTCGAACCTGTCTAGGCCCTTCAGCGGAGGATTTAACGTCGTGATGATGGCGATTTCAGTGGGAAGCACATGGACTGGAAGTACAGGATGGCCACAGCAGGAGGTTCAGAGCTGCGTCCCTGCGCCAACGAGAACGTCACCTGTGGGCCGGACATTCCCACCACAGTTCCTTAATGACACAGTGACACCTCCGATTTCCTCGACGTGCCTGTGCATCTGCTACACACCCAGTTCGGTTAACTTGCCCTTGTAGTAGACTGCCCCTCTTTCAGTAAGCTCACTAGTCCGTTGTTTCTGGCTCACCTGGTAGACAGAATGCCGAGAAATCTGTACACGAAACTGATGAATCCGCGATCGGCAGGTTTCCTTCAGGAGCCGACAAACCTTCGAAGTATTCATGTCGAAGTGTTGTTCGTACGGCGATCCGCGGTCTTGTTTGCCCTGTCATATTTAGGTTGAAGTACGTCTGAATACCTGACAAAGGAAGCAATGGCAAGTCAGCAGGGATCTCTGTCAGAAAGTTCAGGTCAGCTGCCTCCAGAGGTCGGTGTCCTGTTGGTTGAACGATATGCTAGAATCCTGAGACATGTAGGAACATTCGCTGTGGAAGATGGAGAGGAAAAAGAGGCAATGTGAGCCCGGAGTTGCTCACAGCCCTTCCTTACAACCGGAGGGCTTACTGTATCAGATTCTCGGAAGGCATGAACCCTGGCTGATAACCTCGGGACTCAGTTTCAACTGGTAAGCGACGTGTCGGGCAGTGATAATCTTTCTAACGAAAGTCTTAAAGGCGGTCCTGCGCGGGAAGTCTGTACCATTAACATGGAAACATGCTCGTGTGGTGCCAATACTGAAGCCAGGATAGGGTCTTCTGTTATCTTAGTCATGTGGACGAATACGTCTGCTTGACACGACAAAATGTTTGAGAAGAACGTACGTACTCAGTGGGATCCGGAGCGTAGCGAGTGCGGGCTAGTGCGTGACGATCAGGATTCCGATCCAGAGACAGCACTGCGGTGCCGCTGGCCCGTCTGGTTGAAATGGTCAACAGGAACTTCCACCGAAACTGGCATAGTTTTAATGGATGTATCTAAGCTCGGTAGGTGATACCAACAACTTCCCGTCCCTTGGAGTTAGAGAAAATTACCTGAGGCCAAAGGAAGTTCGGCTTCAGTATAGGTACTAATTTAGAACCTTCTAAACTGGAGTCATGGACTATTGATTTGCCAGCTGGCCTCCCATGGTAGAGCAGAGTGATGAGTGGGTGGGGGTGGTAGATGTTGAGTCAGTGAAGCAAATAAGAAGCCGGAAGGTGAGATTAAATACGAATATGAGACACAATGGAGTCACACAAAGGGAAAGGAAAATCTGAAGTTCGGAGATAATAAGATGGAACAAAGGAAGAAAAACGAAGTATAGACCTACAAAAGAACTGAAAAAATTAACTGCAATAGACGAGGTGAATAAGATAGCACAGTCTGTCTGTAACGATTGTAAAGAGACTTTCATTACTATGAATACCGGGCTTAATACGTCTAGGTATGGTAGTACTCCCACTTAAACCTGCGTTGCGTGGTGCTTAAGTCCAGGGCAACTTTACCTTTACCTGATGTCAGCTTAACTGCTCAGTTAACTGTAGTAGGGCCCAACTTGTATATTCCTCTCATATGTAGGGCCCAAGTGAATAGTTCGTCGCTATACCAGTTATCAGCGATATTTTGCAGACGGCTTCGTTTTGGGTTGAAGTCTTTAAGCTGTTTGACTCTTGGACCGCAGATGAACAAGCCAGGGTTGTAGGCCGCGGTGAGTTGTCTCGACAGCGCAGCCGTGAAGCACACTTACTGCGTTACGGGTCGGCCACGTTTGACGGGACGAGTGACGGATTCTTTCGCCGAGTGCGCTCCTCACGATAAAACGCGTGGTATCAAGGAGGTGGCGTTTGCAATTTGGTATCATGTATTCGAATGGAACTTCCTGTGTGTGACAGCAGTTAGCGCGGGCCGCCGTCGAGCGGGCCTGTCTGTGTTCTAGCTGTAATCTTAGTTGCCAAATAAGCAGGACTGGCAGCCGATGTCAGCCGCCAAAATGCGAATGCTGACCTTGGTACGACACAGAGAGTCTAGCACAGACATCATGGTGGAGATGATGCGGAGGCAGTGGGCCTGGCTGTGGATGGAATGTTTAGTCGCTGGATGCTGACCGGAGGATTAATGTGCTGGTGAATGTGAAGATTCGTTGTTGTTGTTGTTGTTGTTGTTGTTGTTGTTGATTTTAGTGCATCATTTTTAATGCGTTCTTTTGGTTTTTTATGTATTATGTTGTTTTGTGCACTGATGCTGATTTTGTCATTGGTCATTTGTCCCTTGTAGGAGCACGCGAATGAACAAAGAATTAAATTTAGTATTATTAGTTTTATAAATTGAGTTTTTGGGATTGTGTTTTGTTTGGAGACGAGGGCACAAATTATAAATCGTGCTGTAAAATAATGCTGCATGACGGCGTGGTCTGGTTGTAGTGGGGGACTGTTCCATAAATTCGCTTCGATTTCTGAACTTCTGTCATTATATTCTCACAAAGAAACTCCTGGCCACTGTGGACACGGATAGATTCCGATTAATCGATACGCTCGAGGTGTTACGCTTCCTCCTACGGTGTATTTCCCCGTATTCCTTCAGCGGTCTACCCATTTTGTAGACAGGAATATTAGTAATGATTACCGTCACAGGTATCACTCGCTTTGCGATGCTTCATTTACGTCAGAGCGGGCTGGAGGGGAATGCAACAGTTGGCAGAGAGCAGGCAGCCTCAGCACCGTCGTTCCCACCGTCCACGGGACCTCTTTGCTTGGCTTCAGTATATTTGGTCTCCTGGTGTGGGAGGCCATGTCCAAGAAGAGCCATGATCTTAGAATTCACAGCCGTGAGAACAACAGACCTAATATGAATAGTTGGCTAGCTCATTAAATGCTGACTTTTCCAGTAACTCACTGCCATGAAGTTATTGTTCGTTGGACATAACGTTTCATTTTACTATAGCCGTCTATTGGGCAGTGACATTATAATGCTGCATCGTATATTTTGATGCCTGTATGATAGGTAAGTCGGCCACACTTGTTTCCCGTTGCTAAGTGTGCAGTGAGCTGTCACATAAATTGTGACTGATATCTTGGTGGTCGTTCTTTTCGGATTACGTGGATCCGTTGGAGAACGTGTCCGAGCACTGATGCTGGGACTTACCGGCATATATTCTGAAAGAAAGTCTACTCCACCCCTCTTGAATTTTGTTTGTCTTCAATTTGAAAAGCTATTTCTGCTCTTCGTTGTCAGAACTGCTGCACGGTCTTCAGAAAAGTACGCAACATCCTGAGGCGCACCTGTACGTTTGACACTGGATATGGAAATGCCAACGTGTGTGCCCGAGCGCGCGCTGTGCAAACTGGTGCATAGCATGGATGGGACTGTTTTTGTTGTAAAAACATTTTTGTGGCGGTGCAAAGGAAAATTCAGAGTGTTTTCATCATGAAGTAACGCACGACCAAGATCTGGAATGAGCTTTCTGGTTCAGAAGTTTTAATTAATGACAGTGTCTGAGATAAGCATAAAAGTGCGGTGAGCCACAGTTTAGAACGCGTGCGGGTCTTTGTTGCTCGGGTACGCAAATTACTGCTTCGGAGTCCAAGAGAACCTGGGCCGCAATGTTTCCAGTAGCTCTGTATTAAAAGACCATCAAGGCGTACCATCTCGTGACGGGATTTTACTCGTTCTTATGGTTCGTTATGGGCACTGCAGTCAGTAGGCAGCGGGGGTGTAAGTTCTGCATCTTTACTGGAGCCATTTTTGTAGACCGTACCATGACAATCCGTTGGTACCTGCATGTGCTGGAGTATGAGACCATTCTGGTATACCAGGGAGCAGGGCGTAAGGACATGACATTTTTTCAGCAGGATGATGCATGTCTACTTAACAGCGAATGTCTTGGACGTGCGTATTATGCATTTTTGTTGCTGTATTTTGTCGAATCGATTTGCAGAGCTGTTAGGATATTAGTGGTCCTGGTCGTCACGTTTCCCAGATGTGAATGTCTGCAATTGTTTTATTTGGGGCTGCCTCAAAGACCATGCGTATCACTTCAGCTTGCACACTGTCAGGGGCTTGCAAGTGCAAGTTGAAGCTGTTGCTGAGGAGATCACTCAGTGGACGAGTCCACGAAGTTTAGGGATTTCATACTGAAAAATGTTAAAATTTCAAGGAAGTGCCAGCAAATGCACTATATTACAATAAAAAGTTTTTACAACCAAAGTACTACAACTCCGACATGTTTCGACCTTTGTAGGTCATGTTCAAGTGGCGTACATCAATATTTATATAAAACGTAGCTTACAAATAGATAAAATAAGTTAAATTGTATTACAGCCATTGTATGCCTTGATGTTTATGCTGTCGTTGGGTACATTTGGCGAGGTGTTACTTGTGGAATGGATGTTATATATCCAACACTGAAACTTCTGCTGTTTGAAAATAACGTGTAAGTGTTAGGAGTACCGAACAACACAGTACTTGTTTGGAAGAGCGGAGGAAAGCCACGACTTCTTTCATTTAACCGGTTTCCACACCCAGGTTTGAACCCAGAATATCCGGAATACGAAGATGGCCTGCTCACTGTACCGCGATGTTGGCTGGAAATATGGCGTGAGGCTGTGTTGTGTATTCACGTGGCGCAGGAGGGCTGTTGTGAAGATTGTGGTCCTAATGAACCGTCGTCTTTTGTAAAGGCGAAGGGGGAGGGGGATGGGATTTATTGACTAGCCGAGCAGCTATTATATTCTCATGCTAGACTGTAGAGCTTCGTTGTGCTGGAGGCAGTTGGCAAAGCATTGGATGTGAACCCCAGACGTTTGGGGGTAAGGCTCAAGAGCTGAATAGACTGAAACTGTCTGACGTGAAATCAGTACTGATACCGGAAATACGATATATCAGGCACCTGGTTTCCATGCCATCTTTAAAACATTGTGATAAACTAATTATTTGGTGATGGCATCTGTTGTATCTCTTTCTGGGCTGCTGTTGGTAACGGAGGAATTTCGTACGTACGTACGTATACATGACATACGTAATGGAGAAAACAGAAAGCAGGCGTTTCTACAAGATATGCACATCCTTTAACGGTATTAATTTACAGTTATAGCTTGTGGTTTGGAATGCCGATGAATCGAATTCCAATGTCTCGGATTTTCTGGTAATCACGGATTTCATGTATGTTGTTTGTGGCTTGGACAGTACTACGGCATTGACTCAGTTATGAACACGACACACCCAGCCTGAGATTCCGAAGCCTGTTTCATACCGTTGTCTTCTAACCTATGATGTCGTGCACCCTGGTGGGCGTTTACCGCAATTTCAAAGCGTTATAATGTCCCCATTTTCATGGTTGTGTGTAGGAAACTTGAAAGAGTGGGAAGTTCCATCCGAAACACAGTGTATGTTCTATCGGAACGTTCAGTTAGGAGTTTTAGTTTCTCATTGTCATTTATATTTATTAATGCTGATGGAAATTTTATTGTAACACATTTGTAGTGTGTGCGTTTTGCAAATCTTTGAATGTGTAGTCTCATTGATGACACGTTTTGACGATGTCTCACAGACTTTGAAACTTCGCGGTCTGCTTGCCCCCTCGTCCATACGGAACATGAAGGTGAAGTAAACGTGAAGTGGTCCCTGTACTTAATTATGTCCCACGCCATGAAGGCATGTATGGGCCTGGAGGAATGGCTTCAGACAAGCGTGACCTTGGCTCTAAATTGGCTTCAAAACCTGCGTGATTTACCCTCGGGAAAGAGCCTCGTTACCCATTGTATGAGGAACATTAATATTAAAAAAATAACCCGTAATGTCAGAACACTGTGCAGTTAAATTGCACTTCAATTGCTTACGAATGTTCGTAACAATTGTGTTTTCATGTATTCTTTGCAGGCAGTAGAATACACAAAGGCAAAAAACTGTCAGTCCATATGTTCGCACGTTCATCGTTGACAACTTTTTCAGGTTTAATTTCGACCAATGTTTGTACTGGGAACCAACAAAACTAGTTATTTTGACCAGTGAAGTAACTCCTTTCAGTACAGCGTTACACTTAACGTGACACTGAAATTCAAATTGTAACACCAACCAGGTTGGGTGAGTGTTAAATGCCCTGGACGTGTATTTGGGGGTTCTGTGGTTCACATCTCGGCGGTAACACCGGTTATACTGATATTTGTCGAGGATTTCCTCAGTCCTTCTGGCAAATGCCAGGATAGCACAATGATTAGGCTACAAGTGCTTCCTTCCGAAGCCTTTGCAATCCATCATCTATCATTCACTTTATGATTCGATGCTGTGTGGTCTCCGGTACTGTCAGTGTCTGTCAGTAACCCATACAATATCATTATTTTCAAAGACAATTAATCGCATAAAATGCAGAAACGTGGATGTCACAGAAGATGTACTCACAAAGCTGTGGCTTGGGCTATAAGAGTTCGACTCTTGGCTGTAACAAGCATTTACGTGTATTTCTTCGCTACGCTACATCTAAGACCACCTCGGGGACCCATCCAGCTTGCAATCCGACAGTTACTGCGCGGTAAAGCAGCCGGCGCCTGAAGCTGACCACTAATCCCCATCTAGTGCCAAGGTTAGGAATATGTGGTTCCCACCTCCACTGTTCCATACATCTTCATGGTTGGGACTTTATTTAACCTTTTAAAGCCTAGCGGTTACTTTATGTGCCACCAGGTTTAATATTAAAAAATTCTAAATCTTGCTCACATTGCGTGTGCGTTTTGTATGAATCTCAGAACAAACAGCGACTTTTGCCTTATACAACGTTAACAAATTGGTTTTGTATAACCGAGGTGGAGAGTATTTACAGCGCGGTACGCACTGGCTCCTTACATAATACAGACACGTTTAGTGTTTGAAGGGTTAAATATAGGTACAGATCTGTATTTTACGAGTAGGCTAAATGTTATATAACACAACTTTGACGTGGTTAATGTCTAAAGATTGTTTGAAGCAGTTTTCAGCGTAGAGAAAAGTTGAACAAAATGCGACTGAAGTTATTTTCAGCTTCAGGTAGTGTTTGTTTCATCATTTTGTTTTAATGAACGATAAATGCACATCGGGTTTGGTGAGATGTGAAAATGGGTACATCGCATTCTGGAACAAAGCTTGTGCGTAATCCATTAATTTGAAGTATACGTGTCATTTGTTAACAACGCTGTTAGGGGAACACAACCACATTCAAGAATATCTCGAGTACACGTGAATATTGGATATTGGCTGCACCGTGCGAGGAAATTAAATGCGCAATTGAACCGACGTCTGCAAGTGAGTGACAGGGTGTTTGGAAGTTGAAGTTCCCCACACAGTTCGTCTTGTCGGCCTAAATGAAGTTTACTTTATGTCGATGCCGTACGGCATGCAGTAAGAATATTCGGTGTACATAAATATGGATCGAGCGTACTAAAGAAATATACATTTCTTGGTAGCTTATTATTATTATTATTATTTACTCGGAGATACTGACAAATGAAATGGAACCCAGACCATGGCAGAAGATGTGGGGAGATGTTTCATTTAGAGAGAAATATGTGTTCAGGTGTGATAGTGGTCTCATTCCAGTACAGGTTGCATGGTAAGCAGTTCGCACCGTGGTGCTGTGGGTCATGACACGTCGTGCGGT
Organism: Coptotermes formosanus; assembly: GCA_013340265.1. Taxonomy (NCBI): domain Eukaryota; kingdom Metazoa; phylum Arthropoda; class Insecta; order Blattodea; family Rhinotermitidae; genus Coptotermes; species Coptotermes formosanus. Next base: position 296,692 of record BLKM01000783.1, on the reverse strand, counting down.
GATAGGGCATCAGACGTTTCGGAGAAACATACTACCTCCGTCTTCATTATTGATGTGCCTTTGGAGGCAGTGTGTTACTTCGAAACGTGGCTACCCACGAACCAGACCACACGGTGTCATAACAGAATCTTCGCCGAATGCTTAACGCTGAATTTGATTCGACTCTTGGGCTGTAAGATGTTCAGTGCAACATAGACACTGTCATACTGTCACATCTCACTCCCTGCAACACAAACATAGCTGTACTATCATGCCTGATTCAGTGCAACATAAACACAGCGTAGTGTCATATGTGACTGTAACATAAACACACCCTTACTGTCAAATGTAACTCACTACAACATAAACATACTGTCAGATCTCACTGAGTGCAAGACACGGTGCTTGAGAGAACCGAATGAAGAAAGAATGGTCAAAACTCCTGTTGTATAATTTTGCTAGGCGCCTGCACTTCGCTTGACTCCGTTCAGTATGACACTTCATGAATGAACACTCGCCCTTCTGCACCACTTCGCAGTTTATTTAGTAAGCTGTCCACATTTTTTTTTCACGCTTCGCCCATGTTCTCGTAGGACGTGACCCCCTGCTAACGAATTATCCGCTGCTTGTTATGCATTGTGTATAACTGCGGGTCTGAGTCGCTGAGGAGCTGCAGGACATAGGGATCAGCTGCTCTTGCTTCACGTATTCTGTATGTATCGTCCCGTAGTTGGGCGGTAAAGTCTTTCGTTATGGGCTGCTGAATGTAACGCGATCGCGAACTGTTTGCCTGTGCACCGATTCCCAGCGTGGGTAAAAAATGTTTCTCCTCTTCAGAGCGTTCATATAGGCTGTGCGGCACAACCAGGCTCCAATTCAGCGAGCACCTTATTTAAATGAGGTGAGTTGCTGACTGCGGTGCATTGAACTGAAACGCGTGGACCACGACTCACAGCAAATTGGAACAGCGGCGATCGCAGCACCACCTGTCATGAAGCGAACGGGCCTGAGTGATGCGAATTGTGACATAAAATGGTGTTATTGTGTTTTATGTACTCACCTCTAATAAGAACAGGTCAAATTTAATTGTATGAGTACTATGTCTCACTACTTTTTCGCGTAGTCCGCGGCACAACTGAAACGTCGTATCGTGGCACGAGTTTCTCATTCCTTCTTGTTACCAGTTCTTGTCGCGTCATCAGCTATTATGTCACAGCTGTTTCCATCTGGAGATCATTTTTAAATCTGTGGCCCCCAGATTTTGTTTCTGGCCTGGAAGCAGATGATAATCTCTCGAGAAATAATTTCCTTGATATAAGCACAACGATTAATAGGTGCTTTATTTTCGAAATTATACGCAGTGTAAAGTTAATTTTGATCGATCCTCGTTCTAAGATGATTTTAAGTGCCTCTTAAAAATTATGGTGTTGGTTCGGTCGGTAAAATGACTTTGTTTTGGACGACAAGGATTGATTCTGGTGGGGTGGTTGGGAATTTTTCTCCTAACAATTTCATCTTGGGGTATAGGTACCACTCCGCAACGGATACGGGTACATAAAGTGTGGCTGTTGGCACATTCTGATTTCTTCACCCCTAGAACACCGGTTGGTTTTCCGAGAAGCGCCATACATACCTGTCGCGCTTGCACAGTAACCTGCTAGCAAACCGTATACGACATACATGTAACTGGCCTTACCACTTGCTCTTATAAAGCCGTTTGTTTGCGTTATAAACTGTAACTCCAAGTCGAAGAGACGTTATCTTTGTGCTTATTGAACAGGGTAAATTTTGGGAATTCATAGACGAAAGCGAATAATGAGCTCAGTTGGAATCGTAATTAGCCTACGGCAGGGCCATTGTAATTCGATTCTTGGTAGGGGCAAGAGATTTTTTGGGGCCAACCCTGCCTCCTACTTAAAAGAGTACGGGGGACTGTAGACGGGGGTAAGGCGCTTAGGCCGTGAAACTGATCACTAATGTCCGAGTACTGTCAAGCTTAAGAATCTGTAGAAGTACATCTTCATTCCCACACATGCCTTCTTGGTGTGAAGAGGGACAACTTCATGTCTGCGAAGACATGTGGTGGAAGTTGTCACGAATGTGCGCCCTGTACATATAGCTGACCCTTGTCTTAATTATTGAGACAGTAGGCCTGCACCATGAAGGCGAATGTGGGAGTGAAGGTCCACTCCAGCCACGTTACGCCCAGGGTGAGATCCCTCAGTACCATTGGATGCGAGGTTGTGTGTGTCCCAAATCGGCCTCGACGATATGGTTGAGAGACGAATCCCTGCCGTCACCGAGAATCAGTCCCCGGTTCTCGAGTTGTGAAGCGCTTTGCCTAGTTACTATGCTTCTATATGTGCGTGCTGGGTTACCCCGGATTGTACCATTGTTATATAATGGAAAGAAAATAAACTGTAGTTAATTTACGTACATAAATAAGCAGGCTATATATTGAGATCTGCACCCTTCCGGAATATTACGCGGCGTCTTGTGGTAATTGTTAACCGACATTTCGGAACAACGTGTCGGTCCCACCTTCAGTGGTCAAGAAGTCCAAGAAGAAAAGGCTGTATATTGTAATATATAAATTAAAGCCTTCACCGCGATTGAATTCAATAAAACACTCTCCGGCTAGCAGCAGCGTTAGGTGGTTGAATGGAGGTAAACCAACGTTTCAAGGACCATCTCTGTCCTCGTCATGAGGGAAATGACTCAGTTCCCTGATGACAACCGAGGTGGTTATAGGTTTCATTGTTCAACGTAAACTGTTAATCGCTGAAAGGAAACGAATCCCAACGTTTGCCACTTATAAGATGCCGGAAGTTGTTTCTAGCTAACGCATGGGTTGCACAGTGCAAGGGCGGCCGTAAGTGGCGGGATTTGAAAACACAGATGATTGTGAGCGATGCGAGGTTTGAGGTTGTTACCGCGGTGTTGCTGAAGATCCAAGTCGTATGAGGCGTTAGCTCCGGCCACCGATAAAAGTTAAGAACGTTTTGAAGGAGACCAAGCGGAGAGCTTTTATTAGATTGCTCGAACCTGAAGATGGTCACTTCGGTAACTGGTACCAGTGGTCATGGCGTAACATCCCAGAAAGTACGAGTTTCGCCAATGTGGAGAATTGTCACTAGAGTCGGCCGTAGGATCAAAGCGAGTACTTGTCACCAGCTGCTGCACATGCTCGTACGAGAGCGAATTCTGCAATCAGCAGCGCTATGGTACGAGGAGGCGTCGACGGTATGAAGGCCATTGTCACCAAAAGTATTAAATTACTCATCCAGCATATTTCAAGTCTGTTCACGATCAAACACCCAAAAAACTTTACATTTCTTGGAGGCTGCTTGTAAAGACATGGATCGTACGTCATTGTTCGGCCCTGGGCACTCAGGTCGGACCGGGAGTAGCTGAAATCTCATCGGAAAGTGTACAAGGAGTTCGGAGCTGTTGACAGAATTAAACAAAATTTCATTAAACTTTCGGTTGTTTTCTTTTATGGATTTTATTTTATGTTACGTTTGCGTTAACACGTTAAATGATTTTATAACAACTACCGCTGTATTTCTGTAATTTCAGTTAATCTCATATTATATAATTTGGTAGCAATTGGTCTCGTCTTTCCTTAAAAACAAAAAAAAAGGGCATTTAAAATAGTAATGATGTCTGAAGGGAGCGTTAATGCCTGCTGTCCAATATACAGCACTACGGTTAAATGGAAAGTAATGCTTCCTGTCTTTTTCTTAGACACCTTCACAAAGTATCGAAAAGCGACTGTTAGCTTCGTCACGTCTGCATGTCTCTCCGTCCGCATGGAACATGTCGGCTCACACTGGACGGGTTTTCGTGAAATTCGATATCCGAGTGTTTTTAGAAAACGTGCCGAGAAAATTAAAATTTCATTAAAATCTAGCAAGAATAACGGGTACTTCACATGAAGTGCTATGCACGTGTATGATATCGCTCAATTCTTCTTGTAGTGAGAACTGTGTCAGAGAAAGTTATAGAGAAAATCAAAACACTTGTTTTATATTCAGTAACTTTTTTTCGAAAATCATGCCGTTTATGAGATAATCTGAAAAAATATGGTAAAGCCAGACAGGGCCACAGAGGACGATATAATACGGCGCATGCGCATTGCCCGCTGGATAACTAAGGCTACAGACACACACTGAATTGTAACACTTATTGATTCACCACGGCAATAGTGGTTGCGCGAACGCGCCTCAATGTTCGGTTTATACTTCCATTGCCTGTCTTGTTATTTCATGCTGTTTACAAGTTGGACGCTTGGAAATTTCACGGGACTTTGTTACAACATTGCTGAAGTCATTTCATTTTTCAATGTAGCCTCCATCTTTGTCAACAGTGTTCTTTCGCCTTGGAACAAGAGTGTATGTTCCCACCAAGGAAAACTTGCCGTCCTTCGTCTGCAGCCACGGGCAGAAGGCTAGTTCAAGCCAGAGTTACGGTACGACTGACCGTCCGTGGGGCAGTCAGTCCGTCTTGTTTCCAAGCTTTTCTTGGGGCTCGTGACCAGTTCGTAGCCTATGTATTGAATATTACTATCAGTTTTGAGGTGCCCTCTCTGACGAGAATGCGGGTCTGTTGTTTTAAGTCACCGTCTGTTTCGGTTGCACGTATTTACATATGTGATACGCATTGCGCCTTCGCCTGTATACAGCGTTTTTTCTGTGGCGCATCCTCAGCTCGTCGCAGAGGTCGCTACCTACGCAACACACAAACACAAGAGACTAATATCCATGCCCTTAGCAGGATTCGAACCCCCGTTCCCAGCAGTCAAGTGGCGGCAGACCAGCGCCTTAGACCTGGACCGCACGGCCACCGCGATCGGCCTTGTATGGAATTGTCGTAGGCCTCCTTAGAGTCATCTACTGTATCCAGTATAACAAGGCTTCTGTCACTCTGGGCCGTAATTTACTGTAGCTCTTGTTGTAACGGCAGCCTAGTCACTCGGACTCACGACTTCTGTTAAAAGTGAATCGTATTTAAAGCTTGGGTTCATACCGCGCGGTCAACATACTCCGTTTTTCTCATAACAAGCCGTCGACTGGTGCTGTTTAGAGAATTAATCACTGCTCCGTAAATCATACAAAACTCTTGAATGCACTCTGTGGGCAGAATGTAAAATTTTAGGGCGTTAAAACCGGTGGTACGTAAAGTAAGTGGTTAATTAAGTGCATACAAATGTAATTGCAGAGAAATACAAACAATTCGCAGTACGGTGCTTCTCAGTTGTGGTCACCATTCTTCGCAGTGAAACCAAAGCCATCTAACACTTCACAGGATGTAGGCATGTCAACAACAAAAACTGAGACCTCAGCCAGTTGGTAGTGGTCCCCCGCAAAACACCGTAAATAGAGCTTCCAACTCACACCAAGGGTGCATACTGTGTGCGATAAACAGAGATCCGAAGAGGCACTCAAGTCTCTAAAACAGGCGCCAGTCGCTCATTCCCCAGATAGGGGCAGATACTTGGAGAGGGCATTTCCATCTTGATGTCACCTCAAACATGCATCTGAGCGTGACGTGTGATACAGATCCACGGACTTCTGTGCTTCGAGTAGCAGTTGGACGGGTAAGAGCGAGAGAGAGAGAGAGAGAGAGGGGGGGGGGGGCAGTGCGCTCACCTCACTGACAGTAGTTTGTGTACGATTGTTTAGTTTCACATGGCAAACTCTTAGTGATATAGTCCTAAAGGCAGGATTTTTCGTAGACGAGTAGCCAAGTGAATTTAACGGCAAACGGCCTCATGCAGTGACTTGTTCTGTTCTCTAAAATTTGCCCAGATTGCGTTGGGATTAGATATTTACCTCACGCACGCCACATGCAAAGTATTACTGTAACCGGCTTTGCTTGTAAAATTTCACCAGTAACAATCAGGTTACTTTGTACGTACATGGACCTTAAATATTCTTACAGCGTACGGCATATGCCATACATTGCGTATCGGTACAATTGCGCATACGCGAACACGCGCGTACGCACGCACACACACACACACGCACACACACCCTATAGCTCACGTAGCTCCGTGGAGCTACGTTCAAAAACAGACCGAACGTCATCAATCTGCACATGGGAGCATTTTTATGCTCCTTAATTAAAGCTGGATGTCGCTGTCTTTCTAAACAATTTTGTGCACAATATTTTGAAAGATGTGCCCAAAAATGATGACTGTTAAACTAGTTGTGCAAAAAGAAAATCGTAAACAGACTCATAGTGTTGGACCTCTTGCAGGTCACTCTGAGACCGCTGTTGTTAAGAAATTAAATACATCTGGTCTAGATGTAGTACTGAGGCTCCCAAGCGCCAGCCTAACGAAGAAACTTAACCCGACTGACGGAGAAATAAAACTTTGCTTCTTCTCCAGATTATGTAAATATTTGCCACGTGGCCACGTGAATGAATGCATTAACCCAAAGTCCATACCAACGGTATCGCTTCTGGCCCCTATACAAGGGTACGAAGGCTGAGTGAGCTGCAGTGGTTGCAGAACTCCTACCAACTGTGCAGAAAAGAATATGAACGACGTAAGACTCCAACTAGTAGAATTTGTACGAATAAAGAACTAAGTGTCTTAAAAATGGCTGTAATAATAAAGATGTTAATAAATGTGCATGGGTGTGCGTAAAAGTGAGATTTAGAACTGCTGGACTAGACGGCAGCTAATTTCTTGAAAAAACGAAGATGCTGGTCTTCCAGTCGGTAGGAGTATTTCTGTGAGCTCTTCACTGTCGCTGTTGAAAGGTATTACAGCCGAGCCATTATAGGCCTACATAGTTCTTTTGATGTTGAAACAGCTTGTGAGCGTGTACAAGAAGGAAAGACAAAGTACATTTTGTGTTAACGTTCATGTACTTACGAAACCTGATACGAAAGCAGGGAAATGAGAAAACAGTGAAAGTTTCAGTGCAGCATTTAAAGTTCGATATAACGGTAAGATGGGGAGAGGGAGGGGAATTTATTAATGCAGCAGCGTTACAAACTCTTGTTACGGTTGTCTTAATTGTTTCACCTGTTTTGTTGTTTGCTCATTTGTGTACCGGAGTAGCTCAGTCGGCGTAGTGACCAGACTACCAACTGGGCAGTCAGGGAATCATAGTTTGATTCCCAGTGGAGGCAAGAAATTTTCTTTTCTCCGTACGGTCCAGAGCAGTTTGGCGTCCACCCAGCACTCTATGCGGTCGGCATTGGGGGTGCGTTCCCCGTGGAGCAGAGTGTCTGGGATGTGAAACTGACCTCTCACCTCCATCTGCTATCGAGGTTAAATGTGAGTGGAGCTGTATTTGTATTCCCCATATTTTGTTTTAAATCAGTCGTTTGAGGTCCTATGAGGGCAGTCCTCTCAAAGTACAGGCGAATGTGTGCCTATTTGATTGGCCATCGTCTGATAAGGAAGTTGAAGCTGATGTAAGAAAACACTTCTACAAATCTTGTATCGAAGAACTGCTTACTTGTGTTAAGATTTCGTGTGTGGTTGCTGTGGTGAAACTGTTGTCACGGGGTTGGGCGTCTCACTGCAGTGTTGCTGAGGATTCGGGTCGTGTGGGGTGTGACGTTGTGCCGCTGCCTGCGCGGTTTCCGACTTTGCAGGAGCACCAGTTCTTTCGGAACTTCAGGAACCGCAAACCCAGCGACATAGCGTCACATCCCTGAAGACCAGAGTGAACTTAAGTTATCACTGTAACTGTTCCCGAGCTCATGTTTGCTTTAGGAAACTTTTGTATGTTACTGTATTCGTGTTTTGAGGGCTACGAATAACTTAAAAGAGTGTTGAAAAGCCATAAATCGTGGGAGATGATGCTAGACATACAGGGCGCGGCAGAAATAACTCCCACATTTGGACGGGTCACTGCTCGGGCTGTGGAGGGGGTACAGTGATGGGAGGGGTCTCGCTGGTTAGCTGTTGTCTTGCCTTTTTCAGTTAGCGCCATGGGTTGGTCGGGCGAGCATCGTGGTTTCGTTGTCGAAATGTTTTTCAAGAACAATGAATCTGTGATCGCGACACAAAGAGCATTCCGTAGGCACTTCAGACTTGGTCGACGTGCTCCCGTTCCAGATCGAAAAACGATCCTGCTGTGGATTTCGAACATGAGAGCTACTGGGTCAACATTAAAACGAAAACCACCTGGCCGACCCCGGAGCGCGAGAACGCCTGAAAATGTTCAGACGGTGAGGGCATCAATCGAGCAATCTCCATGGCGTTCAGCAAGGAAACACGCCGCTGCCCTTGGGATTTCCGATCGAAGTGTGAGAAGAATGCTGCACCAGGAACTCGCAATGCATCCCTACAAAATGATGTTAGCCCAAGAACTAAGCGAGAGAGACTGGGAAACCCGCCGAACTTTGTGTCAGGAAGTTCACCAACACGTCCCCCGTGCAGCTGTTGTGTTGTTTAGCGACGAGGCGCATTTTCACCTGTGCGGCACCGTAAACAAACAAAACTTCGGTACTGGGCGGTAGATAACCCTCGTGAACTTCACGAACGTCCGTTGCATAGGCCCCGTGTAACTGTCTGGTGCGCTATAGCCGAATTTGGCGTGTGGGGTCCGTACTTTTTCGAGGAAGAAGGTGTGACAGTAACTGTGACCTCGGATCGATATTGTGACATGCTACAGAACTTTCTGCGGCCCAAATTGGATGAACTTGAAGAGGATGTGTGGTTTCAACAGGACGGGGCCACAGCCCACACTTCTCGTCGTTCGCTCTCGATTTTGAGAGAAATGTTCCCCGGTCATCTGATCTCTTTGCGTGATGACATCGGTTGGCCCGCCCGGTCACCTGATTTGACCCCGTGTGATTTTTTTCTCTGGGGATACCTAAAAGCTAAGGTCTACGCACGTCGCCCTGGAACTATTGAACGATTAAAGGAGGCAATACGACAAGAAGTCGCCGCCATTCCGCCCGCGATGACCCGCAAAGTCATGGACAACTTCCGTGAACGGCTTCAACAGTGTGTCATCAATAACGGCCGCCACTTGAGCGATGTTATCTTTAAAAGTGTTTGAAAAAAATTGCATCATATGTGCTTTTTATAAATGAAGGACTTTTTTGTGTACCTTGTTTCGCTTGATTTTTATTGCCCTTCAAAATGTGGGAGTTATTTCTGCCGCATCCTGTATATTTCACAGATACTCTTAACGCCAAATAGGTTCAAACCAGAGGAGATGGTTCACTTAAAACGAGATGTTGCCTGTTTGTAATAGAAGGTGTTAAAATGGACGGGAACCAACCGTTACCGTATCTGATTCTGTCCGAGTCTACTTACCACAGAAGGGGTTAGCGTAAAGTGTAACCAGAAGTTACAGTAGCTGATTGTCCGTTGTAGTTAGGAGTAATGTTTCTGTTTAGTTTGAACCGACTGTCTTTGGCGGTCTTCAAGCAACACGTTTGTGTCGCTACATGTAATTGGATTCAGAGGTAACGGCAGCAGATCACGGAACGGTACGCTGCAAATGAGACCTTGGGGGAGGGGGTCTGAAGGATCTCTTGCCTGGCGCTAGCGGTTCCGTTGCAAGGGGGGGGGGGGGTGCGCGTCAGCTGGTTTCAGAAGCGGAACCGGAGGCGAGTTGGGAGACACTGCGTGTCACACCTGTGTATCACACAAGCAGGATTCATGTGCAATTGGAAATTCTAACGGCCGTAGTGTGCAGATTATTTTTGGGGGATGTGACGCCGTGTAGTTTGTTATATAGGTACTAAAGGTTCGGACGAACGTGCTGCGTCCATCTTCTACCCCGATGAAAGGGGCAGCACGATCCTTCCAAACGTCGGCACCTCTGTACCTAACTACACGGCGTCACATTCCATGTCATTAGTCTTCCACATGGAACGTATTCCACAGTTCTCTCTCTTAATATATCTTGTACCAGTACACGTCCTCTTCATTTTACCTCCACTCCTGCCTCTCGCCCCGGTGACACCACCTCGTTTCTCCGCTTCCTGTATTTATCTCCACCGCTTCCTGCAGCCTGTCTTCCTTTCAGATGAATTCAGGAGGGTGGGTGAAGTTGTGGTGTGTAAAGGATAAAACACAGAAGGCGAATTTATGCGCAGAAACAGGTTTACACCTTCTCAGGTTACTGTTGGGAACTGATTACTGATTGCTGGGTGATGGGATGTCGTGTGGTAGATGAGGCAGTTGGCTTCCCAGCCGGTTAACATGAGCACCCACGCAGGGAATATTTGCGACCGCAGCTGACCTCCACCTTTCAACAGATCACTTCAGCAGTAGGTGTGATGCGCATGGCATTTTACTTTGTGACCTTTCTCAAATGCAGATTTTGTTGTTAGGCTCACCACAGTGCATATGTAAGTGATGTGGTTCTGTGGTTGCTGCTGTGATCAAAGTTATACTGATTTATTTTTGTGGTAATACTTTTGATCTATATTCTTGGACTTCTTGACCCTTGAAAATGGGACCGATACGTTGTCCCGAAACGTCGATAAAGGATTACCACTGGACGCTGCGTTATACCCCGGAAGAGCGCAGGTTTGATCAGCATCGCGGCGGAAGCCTGAAATCACGTTGAGTCGCCTTAGCGGATGAAGAACGGACGTTGAACTTATTTGATTTTTAACTGGAGTATTTCAAAATTTATCGCCATAAAAATGGAAGGTAAACATCGTATCACTTCCATGGTGCTAAGTTTCCTTTCGTGCACGTTTAACGAATTAAAAAAATCGAATTTCCGTATTGTTTCTAACAGAATTCTCATGGCAGTTCTGTTGGAACTGAAGACAGCAGGTTTGTAAAGCACTTTAGGCTTGTATTTAACAGCTGGTGGTATTAGTGGTACAAGAATTAACTGAGTCTTTCTGAAGTTTACGTCTGTCGCTGCTTCCATAGAGCAAAGATCGTTTACCTAATTTCTTGCTCTTTTTTTCGTTCTCAAACCATTCCCAAACATACGGTGTAGAACTGATGATACTGAAATATAAGCTCGCAGTGTAGAGAATGTCCGCAAGAAACCTGCAGGTTCTTGTGTTGTTCAGAAGGGTACCTAAAAGTTTGTTTTTTAAGGTTCAGTTAAAAGGAATTGTTTTCATGTTTTATTATCCTTTCGGTGTTGTAAATTTGTAAGGACGCCTGGAGGCCATTCTGTGTATTTTGTGCAGCATCCTCCAAAGCAAGTCGTTTCGGTCCGCATTTAGATTTCTGAAGCGAAAAATTTTTTTTGCCTTCCTTAGAGCAATTGGCCCACTCGCCACACTCTTTCTAGTAAGCTGTCGCGGTTAGTGATATTGACATTACATTTCGTAATGTGGGACTTGTCGTAGTCGCATAATCAAAGCAGAGCCTTTACGGTAATAGAGACAGTTAGGTAAATATGGAATCGTTAAAAACGTAATCTGTTTACGCATGTTTTACGATGCCAGTCTAATGCATCCAGTTCTCTGAAAGTGTATGCTTTGAACTGATGTAGTTATTTTAATCTTTCAAATGTGTCGGCTAACAATATCAGTTAAATGATCAAATTTCAAACCCTACATGTTCGACTTCATACGAGGCTATTTTCAAAGGGCTACAGTTGTTATAGACAAAACTGTTTATTACGCCGATCCCAGTGGCCGCGCGGTCTAAGGTGTAGGTCTGCGGCTGTGCGCGTGCTGGGATCGTGGGTTCGAATCCAACCGGGGGCATGGATGATTGTCTCTTGTGAGTGTTTGTGTTGTCAGGTAGAGGTCTCTGCGACGGGCCGATTCCTCGTCCAGAGGAGTCCTAACGACTGTGGTGTGTGTAACTGATTGTGATCAAGTGAAAATAAACCTCGACACCTGCTGGGAGTAGAAAGAAGAGGGAAGGACTACGAAACGACAAAACTGTTTATTACGTTTCTTAATTGATTGCATAAATTATTAGGTTAGCCTCCTGGAGAAGTTTTGTAACCAGATGAGCAATGCAACCTCACCTCCATCTTGTGCCAGGGTTAAGAATTAGCGGATCTTTATCTCCACTCTCCAACATGCCTGCTTGGCGTGTACAGAACAACTGTTGTTTTCGTAAGTAATGTACAGACACTTCAATATTTCAGCAGAAGTTGCCTTCCCGAAGGTCTGGTGGAAGTCGGAATTGAGCATACATATGATCAAGTATGTATGTGTAACTCCACACACGACCGCCCCCGCCGCCTGTGTTATCACCCAGCAGTATTCTTCCGCCTCTTTCATCTCATTGCGCTTTCATTCCCGTAAGTAAAAATCCGGCGTTCGTTTCGTAACTGTTAATATTTCAGTTTCTTTTTTTTTTCACTTTTTGAAGTTGCGTAATTTTGAAATTGCGTACTTTGTAAATTTGAAGTTGTCCATACCGTGTACGTGTAAATCTAATTTGTATTATTTTGCTTTCGGCAGTGGTTTTAAAGTGTTCTAATATAGCTTCCCCTGAAGATGGTGTAGTCTACACCGAAACATGTCGGGAATTATGTGAAACCTGATGTATTGTGGTTTTTAGTGTACGAGTTGGTTAAAATAATACAAAAAATGCCTACCTTGTAATTGCGTAAGTCAGGTAGTTTCAGTATAGCTACAGTAGTTTTCTACATACGAGCGTGGAACCACTGAGGGTGCCAGGTTGAAATGTGAATACTGTATTAAACTGATGTTATTGTTTACAGTTGGGTGGAAGGGTTAAAACTCTTATAGAAATTGGCGCAGTGGAAAAATGAATTGTAAAATTGCGTACTTTGACTTGTGGTGTAATTTCTGTGCGCAGTGACTTGTGACCACTACCATTAGCCCCTAGTTTTGGCAGAATCCGTAGTACTGAGTGCCTGCCAAACATTAATGTGCTTCACGGAAGGCACACAATATACGATCTGCTTTACAGTATAAGCGTTTACTTTCTGTAATAAAGGATTTGTACTATTGTGCTATTACTGTATTGCGTTCCTTAATCTCCATTAACTACTATTGTCGTTTGTTAGCGTTGCTTGGTATTTCGGGTGTCAGAACACAAAATTACGCAGGCCAAAGCGGGAGTTACTAATATTTACACGGCCATTTCCCTTGAACAGACCTGTCAGTGCCGCCGCACCCTTACTTCTGACCCACTGTCGATTTGGAACAAAGGCACGATATTCAAAATTACCTTCGTGACCTTATGGTCTTGCTTCGTACTGGTGCGGACGACACCCCGAACGGTGTTATAATAAGATGTGATAACTGCGTCACAAAAGGTGTCAGAATAAGATGCTTAGATAATGAGTACATCCTAACAGGTGTCAGAATAAGGTGTAGAAAACGACTAAACCCCGGCAGGTATCAGAATAAGATGTAGACAACGGCTGCACCCGAACAGGCGTCACAAGCAGATGTACGATAACAACACCTCAAAGGGTGTCAGAACAAGTATTGCAGAATTGCCATTCTGTCTATAGACAAACTGGGGACCTCTTGTATCCTTAATGTGTGTATGAGCCAGTGATAGGCGACGTGATGTAAAGTTCTAGTTGGACTGGATTCGCTGGTTTGTGGGAGTATGGTGGTTTTAAGGGATGAAATGCCGTTTGCATCCGTACTTGATTTTTGCATTGGGTTTGGAGCGTTTTGTTGGAAATATACTTTTGTGTATGGTGATAGGTCTTTGAAGAATGCAGAGTGTTTAATAAGGACGTGTAAAGTAATAACATGACGCCCGCGTGATATCTGTCGGTGTGTTTTAGTTTGGAATGCTATCACTGTAATTTGCGATACGTGAAAATAGATTCTCAACTAACTAACTAACTAACTAACTAACTAACTAACTAACTAACTAACTAACTAACTAACTAACTAACTAACTAACTAACTAACTCCATGGAGCAGAGGCCTTCTTGAGAAGCTAACAGTTTCTCAGCTAGTCAAGAAATTCCCCGCATTTTATGGAACCCGAAGGTTCATTACCGCATTCACAAGAGACCGCCACCTGTCCCTATCCTGAGCCAGCTCAATCCAGTTCATGTCCTCCCATCCCACTTCCCGAATATCCATCTTAATATTATCCTCCCATCTACGCCAGGGTCTCCCAAGTGGTCGCCTTCCCTCGGGTCTCCCCACCAAAATCCGGTATGCACCTCTCCCCTCCCCCATACGTGCCACATGCCCCGCCCATCTCAGTCTTCTCGATTTGATTACCCGAATAATATTTGGTGATGAGTACAGGTCATTAAGTTCCTCGTTAGGGAGTCTCCTCCAATCCCCTGTCGCCTCGTCCCTCTTATGCCCAAATATCCTCCTCAGCACCCTATTCTCGAACACCCTCAGTCTTTGTTTGTCCCTCAGTGTGAGAGACCAAGTTTCGCATCCATACAGAACAACAGGTAAAATTATAGTTCTGTATACCCTAATCTTTGTGTTTTTGGATAGTAACCTGGAAGACAAAAGATTCTGCACCGAATGATAGCAAGCATTCCCCGACTTCAATCTGCTCTTAATTTCTTCATGAATGGAGTTTCGATTCGTTAGGGTTGCTCCCAAATATTTGAATTCTTCCACCCTTTCAAAGGATTTATTATCTATATTTATGTTGTGATTGTGTCCTGCATTCTGATTTCGAGACATGACCATGTACTTAGTTTTCTCAGCATTTACTTCTAGACCAATATCCTTACTAGCAATAATTAAATCTTCTGCATTTTTCTTTATGCTATGTACGCTTCCGCCCAATATATTAACATAATCAGCATAAACCAGAAGCTGATGTGTACCATTCAATTTCAAGCCCTCCTGGTTTGCCTGAACCCTCCTAATGGCATATTCTAAAGCAAAGTTGAAAAGCAATGGCAACAGAGCATCTCCTTGTTTCAAGCCATTCTTAATAGGAAACGTGTCAGACAGATGTTTGCCTACCCGAACTCTGCTATATGTTTCACTTAGGCACATTTTTATTAACCTTACTAGTTTCATGGGAATACCGAACTCAATGAGAATATTATACAAGATCTCCCTCCTAACTGAATCATAGGCTTTCTTGAAGTCTATAAATAGCTGATGCACTGCCTCATTGTATTCCCATTTTTTCTCAAGTATTTGACGAATGCTGAATATATGATCAGTAGTTGACCTGTTACGTCGAAATCCACACTGATGATCCCCAATAATTTCCTCTGCATATGGAGTTAACCTTGACAAAAGGATGTTGGATAGAATTTTGTACGTAGTCGACAAAAGTGATATGCCTCGACAGTTATTGCAATCTGTCTTATCACCCTTCTTATAAATAGGCACAATGACCGACTCCTTCCATTTCTCAGGCAGTTCCTCCTTATTCCAAATAGAAATAATAAGTTTATGGATTTCAGACCGAATAATCCTACCCCCTGCTTTAATCAATTCTACTGGAATCTGATCAATACCTGGTGATTTGTGGCTTTTTAGTTTTCCAATAGCCATCTCAACTTAATACAAATTTTGTATGAAGTGCGTTCCCTTATAAAGCATACGAAATTATGAACACGAAGTTTTTACAGTGTGTGTATGAAATTCCAAGTAAGATCCAAGTGTTGTTGCAAGTATGAACTGATTATGAACACGAATGTGTTACTAGATCGTATAATATTAGTAATTCCTAAATCCTTCTGTTCTGTCTGTATGGGTTACATGGCTTGAATGAAAGTACGCGTTATAATTGCTTTCTAAACCCGTGAATGCCAACTGCCCGTGTTTTGAGCAGGATGTCTGCCAACTGCCCGTGTTTGGAGCAGGATGTCTGCCAACTGCCCGTGTTTTGAGCAGGATGTCTGCCAACTGCCCGTCTTTGGAGCAGGATGTCTGCCAACTGCCCGTGTTTGGAGCAGGATGTCTGCCAACTGCCCGTGTTTTGAGCAGGATGTCTGCCAACTGCCCATGTTTGGAGCAGGATGTCTGCTAACTGTCCGTGTTTTGAGCAGGATATCTGAATTCTTTGGAAACAAGAAAAATTCAGAGTTGGCGATTTTACAACTTTAAATGTAACTCTGAATGTGAAGTGTGATTGTTATGCAGAATAAAAATTTCGATGTATTGGGAGTTTTCTTTTCATATAATGTGCGAAAAACTTAACTGTGCATTAACACTTTTAAGACTACAGAAGAGAGACGTAGCGAGATGCACTACGTATGTTTCACGTGAGGCGTGCGTGCGTGCGTGCGTGTGTGCTTGCCGAATAGAAAATTTACTTCTGTGAAGGTTCTCGGTCTTTGCCCCTTAATCCTTGTGGTAAAGGCTGGAAGCAAGGTTGATCTTTCTGAAGTGAACACTATAAGGAGGTGGGAAATGTACTGTTTGGGTACGTGAGAGTGTGTGCCGCGCAGGAGGTAATTTGAGTATTTGGGCTGAATTCTGGATTTTGTTGAGTCTTGTGTTTGGAGGACGCATTGTGACAAAATTTTTTAACGGTGGGTGAGCGGAATGAGGCTGCGCAACATTTGGTCTAGGACTGGGAAAAGCCACGGACAGTCTTCCTAGAACGGGCGTGAAAACTGAAATGAATGTACGTGATTCGAGTCATGCATCAGGGCGTAATTTCATCCATCCCTGAAAATGTGCTATATTTGTTCGAAAGATGACAGGCTGGCTGGATTTTAAACGTGAACAACTTATGTACTCGTACTGTATTGTGACGGTAAAGAATATGTGGGTTGTATGTCGGATTTGGTTTTGGCATAATGTATTCACCGCTTAAACTTTCCGTAACTGAGCCCCATTCACACTGAACTTCGCATGTGTGTTGACAGAATCTTTGTCTGTCTGTCTGTCTCTCTCTCCCCCCTCCCCTCCCCTCCATATGAGTGTAAAGTCTTCATTTCTATTTCATAGTGCTCGATTTATACCCCGATTGTCCATTTGTGAATGCATTCTTTGAAAGAGAAATTGGAGCCGTGGAACGGACGTTCTGTTGCTTGCGAGTTGCCCCGGCTTACCGTTCTGGATAAGTATTTGTAAGAAAGAGGAAAATAAAAATGGAAAAACGTAGGAAGGTAGCGTAAGAGAGAAAAAGAGGAGGGTGGGAGGGACAGAAGAAAGATAAGGGAAAGAGAGAAGCAAGATGGAGTAGAAAAGAATGAATGAAATATAGAGGCGAACAAGAAAGAGGTCACCAGAGAAATAAACAAAGGAAGGATGGCGGCAGGGACAGAGGGTGGATGAAAATGAGAAGTGAAAGCAGAAGAGGGGAGGGAAAATGCTCGTCTTTTTGTGTCCCGTACACTTTCATTGCTTGCGCGCTGGAGTGCAAGGTGTTCTGTGTGTTGTCGCCGAATGTTTGTGTTTTGTAATGTGAAACAGGCGGCGAGGCGGACAGTATAAAGAAGGGGTTTGTAGTGTAAGTAAGGATTTATCTCCGTTATCAGTGCACTAAAGGAGATTATGTGTTCTTGTATGAGAGTTGTGGTGTCTACGGCGTTGTGACGGTCTAGATAATAGTCTTCTTTGTTATGTCGCCGTCTTGTGTAGGTGGAGGAACGCGATGTCTCCATCCTCAGGGTGTCTTGAGCGTCAAAGCTGCATGCTTCGTGTAAAACGTTGGTGTTTTATCCTGAAGCTGGAAACTGCAGGTCCACTGAGTAACACCTCTTGGTATTTGGGAGATACTGAGTTGAGGCCCGCAGACAGGTTATCTAGAGTGAGGTCTTTCATGGATATTCCCAGTCCCTCCGGGAAAATGGCAGGATAGTTCCTCTGATTAAACAGTACCGAGTCCGTTTCCATCCATTCCGATTCATTCCCTACAATCCCATCATTCAACGCTATATGATTATGGCTGTTGAAAATGCCGAGAAGGAACCCAAGAACAAACCAGTACGTACAGTGAAACACACTGGCCACATATATGCGCCGTACCTATCTGCATAACAGCTGTCGCTCTCTCTCTCTCGCACGCACACACGCACGCACGCAGGCACGCAGACACATACGATATCTGGCAGTTTTTTTTTGGAATATATTAAGCCAGTAGTGTGTTACGCGGAACCTGAGTTTCCTCGGGCGGGGCTGTCGCAACCACACTTGCTTTGTAGTGAAATTGGCAGGTTTAAGTGTAGTTTTGATATTTGCAAACGAATTTTATATTTTTCTCCCATCTGTGTACATAATCGGGGCTGGATTTATTTGCGGTGTAAATAGACAATATTCAAATTCTGTTTTGATATGTGTACATATAATTATCTTATTTTTAAAACAAGAGTTTTTAATTTGTTTGGTGCGTGCAACCAGAAAGGGTCGACTATTCATATGTATTCACAAGGATTCCACAGACATTGACAGCACGAAGACCAGTGTATTAAGCAGGGCTGCGAGTAAGTGCCAGAGTGGATATAATTCAAGACTGGTCTGTATTAATGAATACAGTGACCACCGGTGTTCACGATTGCTCGCCTAGTAACGTTGTCACCGCCATAGGCTGTGTGAAATTTTAAAGATTCGATTCAGGCGCGCGGTCTAGACTTTGATTTCACAGATTTGAAACGTCTTTGTTTCCAGAACACTGTTTCTTATAGTTCGATTCTTGTTACAAGGGCTCAAGTACCGGCTGTCAGTATGTTTTGTCTCTGACTTGCGCGCAAGGTTTTGTGGTGACTTTGCATTAATACAGAAAGGAAAATGAGGAGCCCCATAATTGTACCCCAAACGAAGAATTATTCAGATCATGCAACGAAGAATGACCTGGTGGGCGGGACATAAAATTACGCATGTGAGAGGTGAGAACTGGATATAGACTTACAGGTGGGACGCTTGCAGGGTTCAAACCATCAGGGAGACCTGGGTACGAGATGTGAGAGTATGGATTGGATTAATTTGCGTTAGTATAGTGTCCAGTGGCAGGCTGTTGCATCTTACCGTTCCATAAAAGCAACACTTTTTTGACTGCCTGAATGACGTGTCAAGTTGCCAAGAACTTGGCTTCGTGGGTTTGAAAAGGAGGCTTTGACAAACAAATTGCATATCAGTAGTGTCAAGATTACTGAGATTTGGAAGTCTGTATGGAGCTTGAGTTATATGTTGATTGAGTTATCAGACGTTCTATGCAGATATAGTCATTTTTGTTAGCCGTCGTCGGTGGAATTAAGTTCGTGCAGTGCAATTCTGTGTGGATTTGAAACAATTGCATAATGCATTATAAAACGTGAGGACAAAGATGCCAAGCCCCGTAATGATTGACACATAGGCTAATAGTTTTACTCCGATCCTGTTTATGTTGGCAACCCTTCCGCACTGTACAGTAGTATGTGTTCTAATGTCAGTTTGAATTATTCTCAGGTGGGTCATGTGAAAAGTTTCGGTCCCTTTTTGCTGTGAGTTTGCTTTTGGAGGGCTCTGTTTTGGTAAAGTGGTTGTTATCCCTTACCTGTCATCGTGACCGGGCAGTTCGCCATGTGACTTCTGGCGGTCCCAAGAGATGAATGATCTTTGTCGAAGTATTCAGTATGAATCGATTGAATACAGCGCTGGGGATAGAAGTTAACCTGTGAGGAAGGAGTAAAAATAAATATTAGTCAAGATTCGACGTATTTAGTGCGGTGGGAATGTGAGCTCCGTGTAGCCTGGTATGTAATTACCAAGTGTCGGTGGAATCCGCTGACCACGATTACAGAACTTCTGAGAGTAGGTGCATCGGGTTCTTCCTAAACGTCGGTATTCGCCTATATGGACAGTATCTAGGCGAACAAAAACCGCATTTTAAACAGAAGTTTCTAAAGCGTTATCAGAGTTCTGTGGGCGTTACGGACAGTAGGGTACCGGGCTGTATTTGCAAGATGAACCAGTCTGTGGTCTGTTTACTGTAATGATGTTGCGCAGTAAATTTGCTGTTACGTCACTTCGGTTAATGGATCAGTGGCACTTTCAGTATGTAATTACTACAAAGAGGACGTCTTGAAATTAATCGTATTATCATAGTCTGTGCGGTATGGCATTGTTAGGCGTTGTATCGTTGGTTTCTGTGTTGTGTAACCGATAATGCTGCCTTTAGCATTGTACTCAGGTCAGTTATTTGCGTGTCTGAGGAGTACAAACTGATCCATTGTATGCTAGTGCTAATGACGCTTGTATTTGTACCCCACACTGTATGTTTATTGAAATGACGGATTTTTATAAAATTCACTGTGAAAGCAGTTTCTAAAGTGTTGTATCTGCATTGCAGGGGCAAATCGTGTGAGAGGGAAGTCAGATTGACGTAACAGTTTTTGTAGAATTAGTTGAAACCGTTTGACTCATTATATGTCGCAGATAACTGTTGAATTCTCACTAAACAGGATCTGTGTATAATTTATTTTTAGGCGCGTTTGCAAAGCCATTGCGAAAAGCGGCAATTAAGCTCGTTATATCTGCCCGTCCGCATGGAGCAGCAGAACTCCACGGCACGAATTTTCGTGGAATTTAGTATTTAAGATTTTTACTCAAATTGGTCGACGTATCATTCTGATTGAAATCGGGGCAAAATAATGCACACTTTACATGAAGACCAACTTAACGTCTGTGATATCACGTAGTTATGTTAGTAATTTTTATAATTCAGCCAGACTGCTTTCGTTTGAGGTACGAACTGAGGCCGAAGAAACAATCGACTATGTAACTATAATCAAGTGTAATCGATTATAAATATCCGGCGCTAGGATTGGCTGACGGTTATGATCAAATGTAAATCTGTTGCTAAGGTATGGGTAAATGTTATAGTGTATATTTTGTAAACTGTGGAAAGGTATTTTTAAAATACTTGCATTGTCGATGTTTTTCTTGAATTGTTGACGAATTCGTAATTTAGGAGCAATAAAAGAAAGGCAGCGCCAGAAGTGTTACGTCGGGCATTTCCAGGTTTGATAAATAGGTAAACAGCGTTTATGTAGGCGCATTCTTCTTTACGCGCATCCAAAAATCTATTTAATGAAATCTAGGCTCTGTACTCATCAGATTTGATAACATCGAGTACTGGAATCTTTTCTTATGCGCGTGTGTGTATTCTGTGTTATCTCCGAATAAGGACATGCATTAAATGTTCTGCGTCTTTGAATTGCAGATTTTCTTGAGGTCAAAGTACATACTGTAGTAATAACGGCTTTGCTTTAGAGAGTTAAATAACGCACCACCGCATTGTAAATACACGTCACTTCTGGAAACTAAAAATATAAATTTTACTATTTTGTGCGAGATGTGCCTGTATGAAGTGTGAAGACTGTTGGTTGCAGTGGGTGTTGTATGAGAATGGGAAGGGAATGTCAGGTGGCACTTGTGGTTCCAGTGACAGACAGGGGAAATAGACGCGTGGAAATCTGCATCACCCTACAGAAACGGGAAGAAAGTGGATATTAGAAGAAACTGTGAGAGTACCCATAATAATAATGTCAGCCCTATCTGTTGACTAGTCAGTCTTGATTTAGGAGTACAAAGGAACCCGCCCCACCTGTGAGATAAAGGTTGTGTCGTCCTGTGATAAAATATTTAAATTCCATTTAGGGGGCTGAAATAAAGTTACCTGCGATAAGTTCTTAGACGCATCAAATTTGCGGTCAGAGCAACAATCATAAATTTAATAATAATAATAATAATAATAATAATAATAATAATGAGGAGCAACTGCTGATATCAAAAGCAGTATGTGAGGATTGCGAGAGGAGAAAAAAGAATTTAAGTGTAGCCTGGATTGGCTACCCGAAAGCATTTGACAGCGTTGCACAAAGCTGGGTACAAAAGTCAATGGAATTGGTAGGAATAAACAGTAAAATTGTCAGATTTTGCATATTATCAGTGGAAATATGGACGCACAACGCTCCACCTGAAAACAAAGCAGGAAGTGATGCAGTCACAACCCATTCAGATACGCAGAGGGATGTTCCAGGGGGACTGTCTTACCATTACTTTTCTGTATAGCACTTATCGCATTAACACACGGGCTGAACAGAGCTGACTGTGGATATCAAGTACACGGAGCTGGGAGGAAAGTAAATCACTTGCTATACATGGATGACTTGAAACTGCTAAAAGTGAGGAAGAATTGGAGAACCAAATAAACATTGTGAAAGCAATTAGCAAAGACATTAAAATGAGTTTTGGATTTAAAAAATGTGCAAAAATTTGTTTTAAAAGAGGGAGGGTCCAGAGGAAAAATACATAGAAAGAACATTTGAGAAGGACATTAAAGAACTGAACTCAAGAAAAGGATATAAGTACTTAGGGTTAGAAGAGAGCCATGATGTACAGCATAAAAATGAGAAAGAAAAGTTGAAGAAGGAATACTTTGAGGAGATTGAGATTGGTTTTGGACACAGAATTAAGTGTAAAGAATAAAATACAAGCAGTTGGAACACTGACACTGCCAGTACTTAGATATGGTTTTGGAATTATTAATTGGCATCAAGAAGAATGGCGAAAACTGGATAGGAAAACAAGAAAACTGCTAACCATCCATGGACAGCATCACCCAAAGGCAGATGTAGACCGCTTGTATATTTTCAGAAAATACGGAGGAAGGGGTCTGAGGCAGTTAGAAGAAGCCTGCATAATAGAAATTACAAAACTGGTGGTATACGTAGACAGTACTGAAGATCCACTAATACAAATTGTTAGAACGCACCACAACAACGCTAAATCAGCAATGATGCAGACAGCCAGAAACCTCAGGACAGATTTACAGAAAGGAACAAGACAAATAAAGGACAGCATAGCAGAGAAGGCAAAAGGAAGGTGGCGGGGGAAAAGGATGCATGGACAATTTCCACGCAGCTTAGATGAAAAACTGGTGGATAGTGAACAGTCATATCGATGGTTAAAATTTGGAAACATTGAGGGAGAAACAGAAAGTGCAATAGTGGCAGCAGAATATCAAGCAGTTAGTACAAACCATTTTAAAAATAGAATTTTGAAGGAAGAAGTTGACAGTAAATGCCAGTTATGTAAACAACATGAAACTATTGACCATCTAGCTTCAGGATTCCCAGTTTTGGCGAAGAATGAATATTCAACGAGACATGATAAAGTTGGTGCGCATTTACATCCTCAATATGCAAAACACTAGGCATCGAAACGACAGATAAAAGGTACACACACACACACATACACCCAAACCAGTATGTGGACATGAAGATGTGACAGTGTTGTGGAATCAAGGGGTACAGACAGACAGACAGAGAAGTTACAGCAAATAGGCCACGTATAATAATTAAAAACAAGAAAGAGAAAATATGAATACTGATAGATGTGGCAATACCAGTGGACAGAAATGTCACAAAAAAGGAAGCAGAAAGGAAAAGAAGGTACAAGAGTATATGTACAGATACAACGAATGTGGAACTTGAAATGTATGATTATACCCGTGGTAGTTGGAGCCACCGGAATAGTAACAAAAAGCTTAAGGAAAAATTTAGAAGCCGTACCAGGAAAACATTCAGTAGATTCGCTACAGAAGACAACTGTACTTGGAACATCACACATAATACGGAAAGTACTGCAGTCTGAAACTTGATACCTGAGCGGTGGGGATCACCGCTGGTTCAAGGGAAGTACCAGGGAGAAATGGCCTGTGGCAAGAGACAACAACAACAACAACAACAACAACAACAACAACAACAACAACATAATAATAATAATAATAATAATAATAATAATAATAATAACAATAATGATAGTGTTTATATTATCAGGTGACACAAATAGAAATTGACTTAAGACCAAGACTGCAGAAACTCCAAAGTATTGTGTAATGAAAACTGCTAATGAAGCTATGGCAGAAATACTAGAAGATAAAGATTTGAATGTGACTGAGTTCATCCACCTCATTTATGCAGTGGCAACGGTTATTACGGGAGAAATAAGTTGAACCGGAAGCTATAAATCGGAAACACACGAGTCCAGAGACACCCCCGTGGGTTAGTCCAAAACAGGAGAGTATAAGTAGCGTCACGAAAGGACCGTCAGCTTTGAAATAAATAAAAATAAATGAGATGAAGACACAGAATATAAAAACAAAGAGATTACTTATGAAATATAGCATACAGAAGAAGGAAAATTTGGATCACGGGATAGAAGAACTTAAACAAGAAGTATCAGCAAAGACGCAACGAGTTTCTACATACAGGAAAAGACGAAACCAGTACTATCAAAATAAAATGTCACAACAGACTGCAAGAACATCTGCAGCCTTCTGAGGCAAATACTAATGTGAAAAATGCACCAACCAAAGAAGAAATAGAAAACTGTTGGAAAGAAGTATATGGGAATAATGTCCAACGTAATGAAGAAGCCTACTGTATCAACAACCAGTGCCAACAAAACCCAAGTATGGAATGGAGCCCAGTATCGGAAAAGGTCACAACGGCACTAAGAGCAACAGTAAATTGCAAAGTTTCTCAAGAGACAAAATATCACATTTCTCACCTAAGTAACCCGCAGCAACGCACAAATATTTATCAACACTTTTTCACGCACTGATGGAAGAGTGGTGAACGGCAGGAGTAACAGTCCTTATCCCAGCGAACAAAAACGCTGAGAGACCAAAGAATTACAGAACTGTAACCTGTCTGTTTACCGTATACAAAACCATTACGTGTAATAAGTAAACGAATGCAAAGTATACTGACGACAAAAATCGTATGTCTAAAGAACAGAAAAGGTGCTGCTATAGAGGATCAAAAGGATGCAAAGATCAACTGCAGATATCAGACGCGATATTACACGGATGTAAGAGCGGGAGGAAAAAATTATGTATGGCATGCATAGATTACAATCAGAAAGCTTTCGACAGTGTGCATCACTGATGGATAATCAAAACCATACAATTAATTGGGATCAATAATAGAGTAATTTCCTTCACTAAGAAAAGTATGAACTATTGGAAAACAAGTATGCCCCTATATACAGAAGGGAGGCTGATGGAAACAGAAGATACAGAAACACAACGCGGCTTATTTGAGGGAGACTCATTATCACCACCGTTATTTTGCATTGCCTTAATCCCCTTCACAGTACAATTGAACATGTTGAACTCAGGATAGGCTATGAAGAGCACACAACAAAGACAGAAATATCGCACTTTACATGGACGGTTTGAAGCCGTTAGGCAAAACAGATGAATAAGTCCAAAAACAGATGCAAACAGTTAGAATCTTTAGTGTTGATATCCATATGGACTTCGGACTTGACAAGTGGGCAAAGACTGTACTCAAGAAAGGAAAATTGGTTCGCTCACAATATTTAATACTAGACATCGACAGAGAAATACAGAGCTTGAACAGGGAAAATCGTACAAGTACCTAGGGATAGGAGAAAGTGAAGGCATACGACATAAATAGACGGAGGAAGGATTGGAGGGGGAGTACACCGAGTTGAATGCCAAGAATAAAATTACAACTTTTGGAGAAATAGCCGTTCCAGTATTAATTAGATTAAGTAATCAAATAATAGAAGTAAATGAAGACTGGAAGAAATAAAAGAATCGACAGGAAAAGTAAGAAGTTACGAACAGTTTATAAAATGAATCACCAGACGCTGATATAGATTAGATAGCCTAGTGCTCGGATTAAGTAATAACAGCAGGTGAGTACCAACCTCTCGGAGAAACATGATGCCTACATTTTCAGAGCAGAACTCACACTCACAAGGTGCTCTAATTTGAAGATTCAGGCAGGAGGTTTTTCTGATACATCGGTACATGTACCATACTGCATCCCGTATCCAAGAAAACCTTCATATTCTTCTGTTTTTAAAATGTAAAATCGTGTTCACTGTACACAGGAGTGAACAGTTTTTGTGGGTAAGAGGAAATGAAACTTCTGACGTAATACTGTTCCTGTTTTTGAAGGCAAAGATGCCACTGTTGCTTTCTGAAACCATATTTTAGACAGTACCACAAAGAGCGCCATTATTATAATACCGCATGCAGGCCATTTTTAATATCAACTGAATTTCGTTTGTCGATTTTATGACTTTAACACTGCGCTGTAAACTGTGTAATTTAGGCGGGGTTCTTAAAAATGCGAGTGTCTAAGACATGGTTCAGAACTTTACGCAACTATAAGCAAACTACTACACATACAGTTCTTACATTGTTGGTTCTCGTTTCAGCAATTGTTGATCCCAGATTGCGGTCTTCTTGATAATGGTACCGCGTTGCCTGGCTGGTGGTTACCGACGTTAGAAGGAACTGCAGCGGTCAGTCTAGTGGAATTTTGATCACTGAGATGAAGTAGGTTTGTCAGAGACGTCGGCAACCACCTACCGGTCTATGTGGAATTATTCAGAACACCAGAGTCAAAATAGTTATTGAAGTCATGTGTAGTGTCGTGTGTTAATCGCCTGTGCGCAATTTATGGGCACTTACTTAGCTGTAATTGAGACGTACGACTCGTTCTGTTGCATGCTTGAAAGATTTTATTTAACTCCAGAAGCCGTTTGCAACATAAAAATACCGAATTCTAGCAGTTTTCCCCTGAGCTCCCCGATTCTTAGTCTTTCACTCGATTCTGTCTCATTGTTCTGCTGTTACTCCAACACTGCGGTTTGACGGTCTTTCTGTATAGGCGTGTATTATACTATACTGTAACTTGCAAAGTGCCCGAACATTACAAAGAATAAAGAGCAAGCGATGCTGATCCCAGCCATCAGCACAGGGAACCGGGTGAACAGGAAGTTGAATTCTCCCTGCTGTATTGCATGGAATTTGAAATTATTGTACTATTTATATGGGCATATTCCCCCCTGCCCACAACTTTCTTCGTGACCTATGAGGGAGGACATCTTTTGTCCTGTTAGACCGCCAATATCAAGCCGAATTTACCGCTGGAAGGGGGGGGGGGTCACACTTTTCTTTTTCGAGCGCGGACGTTGGCGGCAGTGTTTTGCTGCTACACGCAAACACCAGTTAACAAACCCCATCGAAGGGACCGAGAAACCGTCTTGAGGTTCAAGGGTGGCAAGGCCCCAGGCTCAAGTGTGTACGCCAAATTCGTTCCTAAAACATCTACCAAAGCGAACGATAACTTTTCTCAGGAAAGCGTTCAACGCGATGCTCCGCAGGCAGTACCACCACCACCACCACCACCATTAAAATAGACTGGCATGGTAGCCATACTGAATCCAAGAAAGGACCCCACACTCTCTGATTCTTGTTGACACATACGTCAGCTTGACACGACTGACAAAATATTTGAGAAGGTCCTACTCAGTGGGACCATAAGCAAAGTGGGCGAGTGCGGGCTACTGCGTGACGAGCAGGTAGGTTTCCTACCCAGAAACAGCACAGCGGCGCCGCTGGCCTGTCTTGTTGAAATGGTCAACAGGAACTTTTTGACTGGATGAGGTTAACGGGTGCGGCGTTCTTGGATGTGACAAAAGGTCTTCGACTCCACATGAATTGACGGTCTCCTCTACGAGGTGTCCGTTTTCAGTTTCCGAATGTACTGGGTGTAAAACATCATCCTGCTTGTATTCAGTTACGCCTCGGATGCTAGTCGACGTCGTAATATGCGGGATGGAGTGGCTCAGGGTAGACCAGTGTCCCCCGTACTCTTCAGCCTGTACGTGAGTGACTTGCCGACGGCTTCCTGCCACGTCGGGTTTGCTGTCTACGCGGACGGCGCAGCCGTCATAGCCACGTCTCGACAACCGACGCTGCTCATCAGCCATCTGGAGACAGATTTAAACAGACTGGAGCATTGATTATAGGTCTGGAGGATCGCCGTCGGCGTCTCGAGAATTACTGCGGTTTTCTTGCTTAAGACCGTGTCTCTCATCCAAAAGGCCCGGCTAGTACTGTTCTTTGGGGAGCCAGTCTACTGGGTCGATTCAGCTCGGCATTTTGGGGTGGCTTTCGATACACAGCTGACCTGGTCTGCTGACATAACTCTAGTCAGAAAGAAAACAGCCCAAAGATTTGGCGTGCTAGTTTCTGTGCATAGTAGGTGAAGTGCCGTAGCTATCAGAAATGGTATTCCACTTTATAAGCAGCTCATTCATCTTAGGGTGGACTACGCGTCCCCTATCTCGACGTCCGCTGCCCGCACCTTGTTACTTAAGTAACGAGGAAATTCACGAGGATTTGGTGAGTTCGTTTTTCTCCTAGACAGCGCAGCACAGGACATATTCTATTGCCATTTGTAACAGAAGTTGTTAGTATGGCTAAAGTCAAACCCTCAGCTAAGACGGGAAGGCCTTTAGCGTAATCTCAATCCTCGGTTCAGTTATAGTTTCCTTGTATCCTAGCGATGCGTTCCGTATGCAGGAATGGCTATGCCTACATGGACCAAGGGGCATAGACTTGGTCTGTGCAAGCCTGGGCCCCAAGTTTGCTTTTTGTTTGTTTGTTTGTTTGTTGGTTGGTTGGTTGGTTGGTTGGTTGGCTGGCTGGCTGGCGAAAGTGTCTAATGCTCCCTACGATAGATTTACAAAACTCGCCGTATATTTCAATGTTTTTTAAAAGGACGGTTAACTTTACGGCCCCTGAAGCGGACGGCATGCGTTTCGGAAAGTCTTAAGTATTGCGGCTGATTAATCTGCCGTTTGCTTAAGGTTATAGAGGTCTGGACTGGCCGAAAGTTTCGAATTTTCTCAGCCCGAGGATATTTATGCCCGACCGCAACAGTCACAACAGTCAGCATGTCACCGGCACCCGACCTTCTTTCATTCCAGCACAAATTAATCCGACTGTGTACAATCTGCTCCAACAGTCGTGTTAGTAACACTTGTTTCTTTTATACGAGTACGTAGATGGCAGTAGTCCTCGAATATGATATTTAATGGCGCTCTAAGGATATGATATGACTGGCGGATGTAAAAAGGGAGCGTACGTTCTTTAGGTGCCACATATGGACAACCTGCTTACTCTTGTGTTTTAACGCTTTCGGTTTTTGAAAATCCTTGACGTTGAAGCGCCTAAAACGGTACTGTGCAAGGAAACCTGAACATTGCTTTTGGGGGGGGGGGGGGTGTATTTCAACTTGACGGTTTGAAGGCTCCAAATAAACGGACGGATTTATTGATTTTTCATGATAGACGCACTCTGGCTTGCACTTAAAAACCTCTTGGCCTGAGTACCATGAACACCATTAACAAAACTCTTACATTTCCGTTTACTTCGAAGCATCGTCTTTCGTATTCTTTATTTTCGGAACTGTTGGTGCGTAATGCACATCAGATCTCCACATACTGCAGCGTCGATCAGACTTGACATGCAAATTTAATTATTCATCGTTTATTTAATGACTCAGTAGCGCTGGTTTTATAACACGAACACTTTCGTTTTGAAACCTGGATGAGAAATGATAAGACACGTTCGTTCACTTATTGTCGCTAGATTTCAAATTCATGATTACTTTCAAGGTAAACACTAACGATGTGAATTTTGAAATGTGTCTTCCACGTTTTACACAGCACACGCCGTAGGTCTTCTCCGTCTCTGGCTGTATATTTACAATGTGTTATAATCGATATCTCGAAAAGATGGGTTATCGATCATGATTGTTATCTACAGGTTGCAAATCTGTCTCTCTGTCATGTCACATCTAACGGACAGCTCTGTATCTGTCATAAAGATCGGTCGTATTTTTACGTAGTCTGAATATAAAGTGGCTCTCATTTTTGTCCCATTCTAATGAAAGCTGAGTGTGTCGACAGATTTTAGTAAAAATTCCAAGTATGAAATTTCACGAAAATCCGTCTAGTGGGACTAGCGTTATTCCATACGGATGGACGGATGGACGGACGGATAGAAGTGACGAGGCTAATAGTCGCCTTTCACATCTGTTTTACGAACTTGTAGAAAGATGGAGCGACCGTCTTTGAAAACTGCCTTGGTATTCATCTTGAGGGGCTGAGGAAAATCACTAAAAGAATGTCGACGTCGGTTCGTCGAGACTGCAGTGCAGACTTCATGAAGTTCAGCTTTGGAAACAGGTGTAACTAACTCCATGGAGCAGGGCCCTTTGTGAGATGCTATTAGTCGTCGGGCTGATCGGAAGATATTTCGTCTTTTATGTAACTCGAAGTTCTGTTGCAGCGTTCAGATAAGCCCGCCAAGGACTTCAGCGTGAGCCATATGAATCCATTCCACAACATCCCATTCTCATTTCTTTTAGGTCTGCTGTAATGTTGGTTTCCTGTCTGTGTCAAAGTATCCTAAATGGTTTATGCTCTTCAAGTTTTGGGACTGAAATACGTTATGTACGTCTCATCTTCCCTACGTCTGTTGCATGTCCTGTCCAGCGGATTTACTTTGATCGAATTACCGTAATGCTACGAGGGTCGGCTAGAAAATACAATATACAATGCATATATTTTGTGTTCTTTGTTTTGAAACTGTGTAATGACAGTTCAGGTTTAATTTTGCTGCTGTATCGTTACTTTTCACACACACTCCTGCCAAAATTAACTAATTTATCATATCATGGGACGATTTTTCTGTTACTGGCGTATTTGATCCCTGTATGATAACTGTGATTCTCACTTTGAATGTTGTGTAAGATTTTATTGGCAAAATGTATACTCCCAGTTTATACACCAGTATTCGGAAATCAGTATTTACAACCTGGTTTACAAATAGTTGAGAGTTGGACCTTATTCAAAGGTTTATATGCATACGTCGTAAAATCAGAACGCAACCACTTAGCAGCCTTAATTGAAAGAGTTGTAATTGTGGCCGGGATTGTACCGACTTGTTTGTGGCGTTCGAACTTGGAGAGCTGCCAGGAGTTTGAGTGATCGATTTTTTTTAACGCGGTGCTTGCGGGGCTGAAGACAATATTCTGCTATGGCTGCTGCTTATTGCGTTTTGCTGGGCATCCTGTACTGCTCTTCATCTCTTCTAATGATCATTAGTACAGATTGTTTTGTGCTTCATCAGCTCCATATTCATCAGCAGCATTTTCTATTCGTACAGGTCGCCCTGGCTGCCATATGTCAGTAGATACGATATATGGACAGGTTGTTGCCCACATAAACCCTCTTGATGAGGTGCGTTGAACGCGGAAAGAGGGGCAGCCACAGTAAAGGTAAAAAATTTAAAGCCACGCTCTTCCCAGTGCTTAATTAAGCATTATGCCATGAAGGCACAGAGGGCCGAGTACCATGTAGCTCCTCACGTAACTCTTTCTCCGCCTTACTCACGCGGAAAGACACCCCCCCCCCTTCCCGTACCAATTGGAAGTCTTATCTTTTGTCCGGAACCCAGCTACGATTTCTCGGTCCTCGAGCCAGTAGTTTAGTCACTAACCCGATTGAGGTTTCCCGGCTCCGTCCCAAGAAAGGAGCACAATTAACATATTTGAATGTGGATACACCAATGGTGTACGTGTGTATCTTAGAACTTGCACTGAGTCATCCCGTTGTGTCAGTTCATAAATAAGGATAAAATAAAACACCGTCAGACGCAACACAATTCTGTATTCATGGAAAGTTTATTACATGTGCAACATGTTTCGGTTCACATTTGAACCATCATCGGGCACAGCAGACTAGATAATGCGCAGTGTATAAAGATGTAGTGAGATCTCACTATATCTTTATACATTAGGCATGATGGTCTTGTTTTATTGTGTTGTATACTGTGCCTGATGATGGTTCAGATGTGAACCGAAACATGCTGCACACACACTATACCTTTTACGCAATGTGTTTTATTTTATTCTTAGTTGTGTATCTTAAATTGTGAGCTAATACATTCACGTACCTGACTGCATTCTCATGAAATCCGTGAACGGAGCGTCGAGATCCATCGCATCCTTGAGGACCCGGGTTTACATCCAGGCCCGGACCCCAGAAAATACTGCAATAGTATCTTAAAATAGGTCCGAACCGCTTCGTGCCAACACTGTGCCATAGCTCGGTCGGTTAGTTGCTGGTCTCCGACAGCGGAGGTCTATGATCGTTCCCAGCCCAGTCCATGTAGGAACTGTGGAGGACATAGCGGCAGTGAGACAGGTTTAACTCTGAGTACTTCGGTTTTACCGGTCTACCGGTCTACCATCGCCAGTGTATAGTTTACCGGTTGACGGCGTTCGTAAAACAACACTTTTAAAACTTGCTTCCTTCCACTTTCATTTTATGCTAATTATCCTGTGGTTTCACTGTGTATTGACAATTAAATGCCCGGCTAAACAAGCCGAGGAAACAATAAGTGTGTGGATTGTTGCTTGTTTTCTTCCTCTTTCATCTGGCCAAAACTGAATCGTCCCAGGCCTTTGTGTCTCCGTTCTGCAGTCGTTATGATTTTAATCTTTTGTGTGCGTTTCGTTTCCGTGTGATTTGTGTCCCAAGTTTCTAAAGCTCGCTGGCATATATCCAGCTCGCATTCGAATCAGTGCCTCCAACTTCTGGTTGTTCGAACAAATTAACGCGTGGTCTGCGGCTACTGTTTCCCCTATCAGAGATTTCGGAGTTCGCGGTTAGATTGCGGTTTCTGTAGTTCGCGGAGTGGAACTGAGAACGTTGGGAGACAAGTTGGATTGTCTTGAATGCACGACAAAATTGACGCTTAGCCATTCTTGCAACGACAGTGGTTAATGACGTACCGGAAAAACAGGTTTAACTAAAAAAAATTACACCTGTTCAGTAGGCCTACGCAAGAACTTTTATAATAAAGAAACGCACGGGTGAGTTCTGTATCCAGGTAGAGATGATAACAGTGGGCTGAGTAAGTTCGTTTCTCTGAACACTTAACATTCCATCCAGTTGACCGTAGAGAAATATTTATTTCAATATGGATGAATACTGTAGTGTCTGGTGTGGCCGCATCTTGGTTGAGTCGGCGATATGCCTACCATTATGAGTGATTTTGTGTATTTTTTTTACTAATGCCTACAAGTTCTTTGTAATGGAAGAACTGGCTGCCTCCATTTTCATTGTAGCTGTCCTGATGATAAATGCAGCAGGTTCACGACGCCGCATTTCAAAAGACAGTAGTCTGCATTTCATAAAGCAGTTTTTACGCTGTTGAGTTACTAGCTGCTTATCCTCACCCTAAAGCTGGAGTGGTCTCACTTCTTGGTTGTTCTCGACAGCTTATTTTGTATTTTCGTAGCTACTATCCATGTGTCGATACCAATTCCTGTATCCAAGGAGGATGTGCCCGGTATTGCTGACAAGGGATACATCTGTTATGGTATGCCACAACTATCGTTTTTTAAAATCGCCATATTGTCGAGCAGCTAGGATATGCAGTTAATATCAAAAAAACCCTGTTACTTTCGACAATCGGCCCGCACTTCACGTCAGGATCGTGGAAATGAAAGCACAGGGAATTTCGTGGCAGTGGGGGCGCAGTCATGTTCTTGTCTCCAGGGCCCATTGCTGGGGGGAACGCGTGCAATTTTCATTTTTTCGTTTGTTATTTGACCTTTGACCACTCTTGTCTGTTTATTATTTTCATAACACTACAGTCGATTAATCACTTGATGAAGATCACGCCGTTGTTACGTCTCGTGGACACACGGAATGAAATGCAGTGTGATTCACACCTTTAACATGATTCGTCTTGTTAGCACGTTCTCAAGACTGCACACTACCGGAAGTGCTTCACGTGTAAAATGGGAGGGCGTGTCGCCAAATATTAGGGCGACCAGATGAAGGAATGTGAGTTAGGCGGGGCGTATGACACGTATGGGGGAGAAGAGAAATGCTTGCAAGATATCGTTTCAAAGACCAAGATGAAGGTGGGAGGTTAATATTAAATGCATCTTAAAGAAATTGGGTGGGAGGGCTTGGGATGAATTCGTGTGGTTCGGAACACCAGGGACAAGCGTTGGGTTCTAGTGAAGATGGGAATGACGAAGGGATTCCATAAAGGACAGGGAATTTATTGACAAGCTGAGGAACTGTTAGCTTGTCAGGAGGGACTTCGGTCCATGGAGTTGGTTGTTTAGTGGGAGGAGTAAAGTCTGTTGAAGCGCGAACGGCTTTTGCCTCTTTTGCTCATTTTCACTATGATGAAAAGCTTCTATAAAGAAATGAGATGTGTGCAATGGCCTATAAATTAGTGAGCTACAAGGCAGTGGGGTTAAGAATGGAGGAGCCTTTCTGGAGGCCAGTGCCACGATGGCCACCCAAACTTTGTAAGATTTATTGCGGGCTTTTGCTAGCGCTGACCGGTGTGAATGTTCTCAGCTTTCTGTGGAGGGAATTCAGCAGACCAGCTTGTGAGAGTCGGAGTGATTTGCGCTACAAACACAGCACATGTCAGAAACAAGTAATAATATAACATGAAAATTTTGATGTAAACGGGTGGTCGGTTTCAGCGCAGACATGAGGAGTTTCCATTGCTAAACAAACGACAAACACAATCTTCTCTTTCTTGTCATACTTCGCCAACCAACCGGATGTAAAGGCAGCGGTCAGTGGCCGACAATGTGAGAAACACTGTTTTAGAATACAGTTTTAGCTATATGTCTCACTGCGTTCGAAAAGTGCATTAAAAGATCGTTTTAGACTACAGTGGTGACTATAGCCGATGTACCACTGTCTTCTAGAACAGTGTGAAAACACTTCACAGTACAGTCGTAACCATGTGTGCCACTGTATTGTAAAAGATTATGAGAAACATTGTTTTGCAATACAGTGGTAACTATACGTACCACTCATTATAACGTGAAAAGCTGTGTACTTCATCAACAGTGTATTTATTATTATAAATACGGATACATTGCCTGTTTCCTAAGCAGTACTAGCCGATTCGTGCGTCTGTAACTGAGGAACTGAAGTGTGTGGGTAGTTAAAGAGTCGTTTGAGGCTACAAAGGGTCAAGTTCCATGCGTGTTACGTTGAAACGCCTTTATATGTTGAATAATTAAACTAATATGGTGGATGTGTGACTGTGTTCGTATTGAAATTAACATATGCAGTTATTCTGTTGAGGCAGACATCAGAACTGAATAAGCTAGAGCACAAGAAGGTGCATTCAGGCACTGCACTGGATGGCTGTGCTGTTGATCTCATGTCTGATACACAAAAATGATGAAGCAGGTAAAGCTGCCCTGTCCACGCCATGGAGGCATGTAGGAGGAGCAGAGGTATATCTCTAATTCTTAACCTCCGCACTAGGTGGAGGTAAGTGGTGAATTTCATGCCCCGGCCGCTTTACTCCGGGTAACACTGCGTTACCCATTGAATAGGAAGTTGGGTGGGCCTCCATAGCCGGTCTTGATTGGTTTGGAGAAGAGAAGATTTCTTGCCCCTGCCGGGATTAGAACCCCGAACCATACACAGCCTGCATGGGTGTGTGTGAACCCCCCCCTCAGTCAAAATTTAATGCAAAGATAGAGAGGCGTGTCCATAAATTTAGCATGAATCATATGTTAGTACATTAATTAGTACGGACAGACTGAGTTTGAAACCTTCAAGGTGCGATGGTGTGACAAGTTTGAAGCAGTGGAACTCTCTGCACTCCTAACTATGTCAGTGCAGATTTATAGTCTTCCGTAGCTCGTATACATAGCAGTGAACATTTAAAATGAAACGGAAGCACAATTCTCTCTCTGAATTTCATGTTGTGGTTTAGATGCTGTTGGGTAGCGATCACATTGCTATAAGCCCGTTACGTAAATTCACCTCATGACTCCGTCGGTGTCATTACTCGAAACACATGTTTTGTGGAGTGTCGTACTGAATAAAAGTTTCTTTAGTTAAAAATAACAGAACGTTCCAATAACAGGATAATTTGTCTGTATGAGTCGAAAGTCGCACTCGCCCAACATTATTTCCACGGTTAGATGACTTAGAATAGAACAGAATAAATACTGGGTCGAGCCCTTGCGGTTCTGATGCACGTTGGCCTTTCACAGGCCCTTTGTGCCCCCTAACAAGGTCCAAGTCATGAGAGGACTGTCCTTTTAATAAACTTCCAGATCGTCCCCAGACTCAGACCTGTGCTGTCCTCAGGGTCCAAAAACAAGGAACCCAGACAAATATGTCCGAGTGTCGCCAAGACTGCACACTCACACAAAACGTGGACTGATGTCTCCTCCTCTGCTCCGCATTTTCTGCAGAGGGGACTGTTAGTCCCCTCTGTGAAGGTGTATTCTCAGGGTGTTACGTCCCTCAAGAAGGCCAATAACTACCCTGGATTGCGTCCTATTAAAGGAGAGTAGCCTAATGTTAGCAGCAGTACGAGGGTGCGAGACCGACTGTCGAGCCTGTGTCTAAGTGCCGGTAAGGCCCAGCCACAATATCATGTGCTGTTCAGCTAGCACAGGTTTTTCTTCTATATATTTTGCCGTGAGACCTCCAGGTCCGGCTGCGGTTCAAAACAATGGGGTTCTGTGATTTATTTTGAGGTCTACGCTCTTCTGGGATTTTACGCAGCGTAGAGTCGTACCGACGCTTCGGAACAACCTATCGTTCCCATCTTCGGCGGTCAGGAAGTCCAAGAAGAATCTGAATTTTAAACGCTAAGATGATCTTGAAATGTACCGAAATACCTTCGCATTTGACAGGTTCGTAAGAATCAGTCACTGAATGCGAGAGCGGAGCAGATTACAGGGACTTTTTTTTTTTGGCAATCCCTTATTCTGGCGAAGAGTCGGACATTTACCACCTTCTCCGTCGCGAGAATTAACTGTAGGTATTAGTGGATCGTGTGTGTCAAACAGTTTTTAATTAACAGGTCGTGAATTAGACAAGAGCGACACTGAGCACTCATGCTTTGTCTTTAGGCTGGTTAGTGAAATTTGCTTTTCAGGCGGAGCTTCTTAGTAGGGTTACCAGGTTTCTGGATTTTGTCCGACGTCTCTTATTAAAAACTTTTATTCGGAAACTGGATGTAGTTCTGTCCTCATTTGGAAGGTTAGAGAGGCATCTGTTGGGCTGTTTCCGTCAGAAAAAGCTGTTTTCTTTCACTGGACAACTTCCAGCCAACTGACCGACTGACGGACGGACCGACCGACCAACCAACCGATCAACAATCCAGCCAACGAACCGGCCAACCAATCATCCGACCGACCAAACGGTTAGCAGACCAACGAAGAAACCGACTGACGGACCGAACGACCGACCAGAAGGTGCATAAGGACGTCACATGTTTGTTTACGACCATTTCTGCTTACGAAACAGAAAGCTGGGATGTGTGAGCTGTGCGTTATATCTTCCGGCTGGGTATGATCTGACGGGAACCGGTTGGGTGCCTTGGCTGCAGGAATGACGTGTATATACTAAGGATTGTTGCTGCTAATAGGACCACCCATCTGGTAGTTACTCGTTTAGGAGAAAACTGATTGGGTGGATGTCTGGGTGTGGAACTAGAAAAGTCTTAATTGTATTAACTGACGGTTTTTGCATTCTGCGGGAAATCAATTTTGCCGTAGGCCTTCGTGATTTGGGCATATGGACCTTATACATTTTTAACCATATCCATGCATTGTCCTTATGACTGAGGAAAATCTGAGTTATTCTGGTTGAATAGTGTTAGATCCTGATCTGTGTGTTGAGGTGGCTGTAATGGGGACAGGCTGCACTTGCGTACTGAGTTTTGGTCGCCTTTTTTAAGACCGTGGGTGACGTCAGACAATCCATGGTGGGGATAAGTGCCCCAGTGTCTTCAGAGGTGCCGAACGAAGGGCCTGCTCGCGTCAGCTGTCTTTGAGTCGAGATTTTAAATTAGTGGTCTGAGAGAAATGGAAACTTGAAATGTCGAAAACATTGGTACCCGACTGATGGATTGCCTACATGGAGTAGAGTCCTTGCAAAGCAGATAGTGACTCAGTTAGTCGGCGCGTTTTACAGAAGCCGAAATTTCACTACAACGTTTATAAGACCCAACCAGTGGCCCGTGTCCTAAGTCAGGCGAAACAGGTTTTCACCCTCACTTTAACATCTTCATTAACATCAGTTTTAATATCATCCTTGCATCTGCGTTTGCTGCAAGCATCTCAGAATTTTCAGCTCTTGTCTTGTGTCCTTCAGAACAACCTCCTAAGTCGTCAAGGTGTGTAACAGCAGATACTAGACGATTGGTGCAACGAGAACGCTTTGTATTCATAAATTCTGATGTAGATTTGACACGAACAGCGATAATGTTGACCACCTCTGCAATACTACAGTGAGTGCCTGCAGCAGAACATAGCAGGCTCTTCCTGTCTTCATGGTGTCAGTGTCGGTGGCGGTTTTTAAGAACAGAAGCATCTTAGAGCATCTTCTTGACCTTTTGCCCCAGGCACGTGTGAAGATGAAATCGATGCCAGAGGTTCTTCAATTTGACAACGTAGGTGTATACTGTAGGGTGATATTCAGTTTGCTGAGACAAAAAATCCCACAGAACTAGATGACCGATCAGAATTATGTAGTGTGAGGATGCTCCAGGTGTGTGTGTTGTGAGATATTTCAGGCCTGTATCTATTTCATTCAGGACATCAGGGGTTTATGAAGCACAGGCCAACAGAGATGTAGGCAGCTCGAGACAAAGCTGACATTCGGAATTAATTCCAATGTTGTGATGCCAGCCATGGACGAATACATTTTGTGTGGCGTTAGTGTTTTAAGCAACAGTAATGACCATTTTTCGGCCGAAGCAGCGCATTTTACTCCACTTTTGTGTCGTTTCGTAGTGACAACTTCTGTGGGCCATAATATGACAGTGTGGTGTTCGATTATGTAATAAAAGTTTATTCTCTTTAAATGACATCGTTATGCGAAATCTCGTAAGTCGCATGTGCATACAAGTGAAAATAGGGAAAAGGAAAAGAATTGTGCTTATTGCAACTTCCTGCCTCTGCTTGGACAGGATGACCCTGAAAAATGACGACATTTCGCCCCCAGATGTGAAATTTTATTGTGCTGTGTGATTGTTTTGGGAAAACTGGGCTGCACTTACGGAAATATGTTGTGAGAATGGAAATGAAATGGTCTGTTTGAAGATCACTTCCCATGGCTGTCTTTTGTAGGGAGTTGTGTCTTAACTCTGCTGTCAAGAGTTATTAATTTTTAGTCTACATTCCATATTTTATGAGCAAATAGAGTATTACAACAAGCATTTTCAAATTGTGTTGTGCATATGCCTAGGTGTTCGCAGATAACTTTAAATAATAAACGTTTTCAATATGACAGCCACATCGAAGCGCAGTTGACGTGTCTGAAATTTCAAAATCCAAATGTCGATTCCTTTTGTGTGAAGTTCCTGAGTCGGAGTCTGGCCCGAAGAACGTGGAGTGTGATGTTCAGAGTATGATCATGTAACTTGCAGTGTCTCGAGGTTGGTGTGTTGGAAACCGTCATTACGAGGCTGGCATTGTTTTCGTTCTGTGCCGATCATTTTGAAACAGCACGCCGGTGCAAACTCTGGAGATGTTAATGTGCAAGGACATGCCTGTTCAGTGTACTATTTTTTTTGTATCATCGATTTTGAAATTTTGTTTTTGTAGTTGCGCGGACACACAGTGATACGCAATTCCAGTATACTTGCCCGCAATCTTACTTATGTCTGTGCTCTTGTAATAATAGTTCAACCAAAAAGCAGATTTCTGTAGAAGCTGGTATGATATTTGTGCTACTGGATGTTAGGCGCACGTTGTTAACTTGTAATTCCTTATCTGCGTGCCTCCATGTAAGTGAATATTTCTGAGTAGACTGTCATACTGACGCCGCATAATGTAGGCTGTAGAAGTCTTTGCTGTGAGACTTCTTTTGTAAAGTATACAGTTAAGTCGGCGCAGGTCTGCAAGAATTCAGTTAGTAATATTGAATTTGGTATTGATAATGAGCGTGCATAGTGTTCACAAGTGTTAGACGAACCATTTTTTTGGGAGTTAAAATTGTAAATATGGCATGAGTGTGTCAACTTTGAGGCTGTGTATGTGCGGTTCTCACGCCTGTGAATGGTAAGTGTAGGGTATTATTAGTTCTTCAGCTAGGTACCAACGTGTGGGGCAGCAGGTTGTTTCCATATGCAGGGTAGAAGATACGGGCAGCAGATTGTTCTGGAACTGCGGCACCTGCCTACCATACTACACGGTGGATGGCGACTTCCTATTAGCGGACTTTACAAAATGAAATTTCGTCTGTGCCTCAGCATCACGCTTTTAAATATTATAGGGGACATGGTAATATGTTGTAGACCTTGCTGTTCGATGGAAATTGTGGTGGGTTTCACGCTCTAACTTTTGTCCTCCAGGGTGGGCTGGCTGTAGAGCCGGTGTCGTCGTCTGTAGCGAAGACAGTACATTCCTAACCCTGCTGGGAGTCTAAACAGGGTTCTTCATCACTTGGTGGGCCACTTCATTGACAGATGTTACAGTGGAAATACTATACATAGGAAATAAGGTCCACAGATCTAGGCCTACTAGTCGGCCGTCGAGCATCGCAGTACGTCACTTTTTTTTCACATAATCTGTCGTGTTTACTGTTTAAGAGTTTCTGTTTTGTTTAATTTGCTAGACTTTCGGTTCATCTTCTTGGATGGGAGGTTTGCCGAAATGTGGACATGATTTCTGTGACAAGGTAGTTCGACCCGTCAAATACAGAACGTACTTTTTATAAAACTATCGGCATTCCTGATATAAAAATGCATGCAAAGGCATCGTGGGAAAACTTGAGGGAAAGTGACCGTTTGGGAGACCTAGGTTTGGAAGGAATGGTACTAAAGGATGTTACGGGAAAAGTATATGAAGAAATATGACGGGAGGGCTCGGCAAGATTCATCTGGCTTAAGAAAGGGACTAGAGGGACATTTGTGGAGACAGCAAAGACTTGTTGGTTTGTATAAAATTCGGAAAAATTTTTGGTTAGGATGAATTGTTAGCTTCTCAAGAAGCACTGATTGTCCCTCTAGTTGTGTCACCATGCTATTTTTTACGTGTGAATTCAAACTGTGTGACGTGTATGGTTTTGTCATGCTTGTTTCATTTTTAATTCCAGTCTGGGAAGTGGAACGCGTGTCGCGCAAACTGATGTGTTTGGGGGAAGTTCATAATCGTCGGAAAGCTGTCAGCTGTTTTAGTTTGTTAATTTGAGGTGGTGCTGACTGTCTCTTGCTGACTAGTGATGAACTCTAAAACGGTAGTATATCGTGCAGCGATTTCACAGGTTTTGCTTTGCTGCCGTCATTTATGTTAAACAGCGGACAGCCGAGGACTGAAGCAGTTCGGGGTGGGCAGCAGACATTCTAAGAATAATACGAAACTTAATTGTTTTCTCGAGGGAGGAGCCTATAATTGGGTTGCCGGCATTTTCAACGGTTTCAGTTTGACAGACCTTAGTTAAGAGGTATAAACTATTCACTGGTGATTATTTATGGTGCGTTCATTCCTACAGTTCGTAGTTTCTGCACTGACCGTCTCTGCTCTCATGAAATCGCATCTCGCTTTTGTTGTGCCTGCCTCACCATAGTTCACTGTATTGAAAACAAATGGAGTTAATTGTATATGCACTAAATAATTAGGGTTATGAAATCAACGGCGATGTGATGGGCCGTACGTGTAGCACGCTTGGAAGAGATGAAAGATAGGTATGTACAGACGTTTGGCTGGGAAACCAGAAAGGGACACTAGGGAGGCCTAGCTGTCAGTGTTAGAATAATATTAAAAGGAATCTTGGAAACGTAGAGTGTTCTGTGGTTTAAGACTCTCTCAATATCCCAGGCTGTAGGCCTGTGCCGTCGATGTATAGAGTTTGGAAAGAATTGGTCCTGATATCTTCTGTCGGGCTTAGAGATTGAAAAACAAACAGCGAAAGATCTCAGCATAGCCAATGTCCTGGTCAAGAGTCGAGCCGGGCTTCCTCTGAATGCAAGTTTATAGCATTTACCGCTCCTTCAACCTGGTCGGTAAAATAGAATGTGCACATGACTGATGTGATATAGGTTAAGGATCATTGGCAAGCTGCTGGACACGGTAACGAACCTTGGTTTCAGAAAATGCGGGGTATTGCTTGTCTAGTTCAGCCACTGGTAGCTTCCGAAGGTCTGCCGTGTGGAGTTCGTGAAATGAACGCATGATTTTTATGCGTGTGTCTGTCCGAATGTGCTTCCTGTGGAAGTGCTGCCCGTATTTTAATGAAATTTGTTACTGAGTCACACACTAAACATATTAGAATGGATTCAGGTTTTGTTCCTATCTGGCCAATATAAAACCGCTCGAAGACGGCGTGCCGTAACTGTTGGGCAGCGTTATACAGTACACACCTCATTCTGAGCTACGGCTGTCATTATAACATTTTAGGTATGCTGGATGTCTTTAGTGCGGGTTATGCATGTGTAGTGTTAGCTTTGCAAGGTTTGTTTTGCGTCTGCAGCAAAGAAATCCCAAG
Source organism: Coptotermes formosanus (assembly GCA_013340265.1). NCBI lineage: Eukaryota > Metazoa > Arthropoda > Insecta > Blattodea > Rhinotermitidae > Coptotermes > Coptotermes formosanus. The sequence goes on along the minus strand of BLKM01000783.1, from coordinate 254,527 downwards.
GTCGCTGAGGCGTGCAAATTCGAAAAAGATGCTTTTGGGAGCAACATATTCGGTCTTGTTTATGAAGACTGTCAGTCGACGGAATCTTAATGGACTCGTAGTGCATAGTAGACGGTTTATGATTGATTACTTGTATAATATTCTCATGTCGTTTCCAGAGGAGCGTGTAGTTCAGTGTATGTGCACGTATGGCACCCCCTATTCTAAAGTGTGAGCTGCAGAACAAACAAAACTTAAATTTCTCTTTTGACGTAACACAGATTAGAGTTAGGGAGAGGAATGACGATGTCGCCAACAAATAAAATGGGTGGGAATGGAATGTCGGAGATAGGAGGGAAGCAGGCAAGGGTACGAGCGGGATAAAAAAAAAGAACGCGGTTGTGCATGAAGATATGAAAGCATTTGTTCCCTGTTTAATGTAATTGTTCATTTCCCAGTAGTTCTTACTTAACCCCTTACAGCCTAATGTGTACTGTATGCACCGCCAGGTTTAACAAAAAAGTTCTGCATTCTGTGTACGCAGTGTGTTTATGTGTTCCGTGTGATTCCCAAAATAAGAGCAGTTATTTACATGTACAATATCCACTGATTGATTGGTGTTCGTGATGAAGCATACCGTGTTGTCTGTGAGGCCGGACGTGAAGCCGTAGCCTGTGTATTATGTGTATTAACTTGAGTCTTCAGGCCGTGCCATGGCGTAGGTGGTTAGGTTAATCGCCGGCTTCTGAGCGTGGAGGCCCAGATTCTATTCCGGGTTGGTCCATGGGAGTTGTGTGGCGGACAAAGTAGAACTGGGACATTTATCTCCAAGTACCTCGTACTTTCTTTGCCGCTATCAGTCCACCAATACTCCGTACTCTTCTCCATCTCAATGCCACTGTTATCAGAGGGCAAGTGAGCGATGGCTGGTACACTTCGAATATAGCGGAGCTCCTAAGAATATCGCGGAGCATTGGAGGGTGTTGAAAGGTTAAACAGCTGTGGTTGCCGAGTTCTGAAATGTTGGACACTACACACTACCCTGTTTAGGTTAGGACTTTGTGGGTGTACTAGTACTTGCCCATTTGTCATCTTCCTGGAGTCATCACTGTTCTTCCGTACGTCACGGAGCGCCATAGTAATTTGCTAATACCTCAGAGGTCAGAGGGCACCGCGGGGAACCACTGCAGCATGCTGTAATTGTGTGTGGCTGCCAACCATGGGCATGTACTGAAGAGACTAGATGTTAAAAGTACGTCACACTTTGAAGCCTGAATTTCATCTGAACAGTGTTTAAAAATTTAGTTCCCACCTGAAAGAAAGCACTGTATCGTTATTACGGAGATAAATCAGTGAAACGTTATTTAGGAAAATAGTCGATAATTATTGTGAGATTCATACAGAATATGTAATTACACTATGTGTGATCAAAGTGCACAGTTTTTATTGCTGACAGGAGACCGTACATATGCCTGTACCAACAAATGTGTTATATATATGTATGTGAAGCACCATGATTTAATGGGTCATGCGTGTCTCTTAACATGTCCAGTAACATCAGTAAGTGCAAGATTTGAGGTTCTCACAGTGGTGCTGTTGAATGTGCAGTCTTCTGGGGATAGGACGCGGCGTAGATTTGTGTACACGTACAAACGTTTTCATCTTCAGCATAGGATACGAACTGGTGAAGAAGCAAGCAGCTCTGAAGAGTTGGTATCCCTATACGAGTTTACACGGTGTCGTATCGAAGATGGATTTAATATTCATAGAACCTCAGATGTCGCAAAATACAGAGTGTCCAATGTATTTTCGTAAACGTGATTCATATTGTAATGCAACCCAGACGATAAAGACGATACGCACACGGAGTTTACGTTTTTAAAGTGTCATGTTTACTCCTTACGCAATGCAGCAGTATGCAGAAGACTGTCATCACTGCCTTGGAGCATTTCTGATTTTATAACTTCACTAATGCAAATTCTTCATATGCGTAATTAAGCATGCCACCATGAAGACGTGTTGGGGAGTGGATGTAGCGATCCATGTATTCTTAACCTCATTATTATACCGAGATGAGTGGCCAGCCTGACGGCCTGGCCGCTTGACCTCTGGGAAAGATTCCTGCGCTGCCCGTTGTGTGTGGGTGTTGAAGGGTTCCATCGCCGGGATCTACACTATCTGTCAGAGCAGCAATCTGATCCTGATTTCTCAGTCTTGCTGCTTCTTCTGTAGTCGCTCTACCGACTGATACGTTGCTGTAGGACTGTATTTCACTGTTATAACGCAGTCTTACTCGTCGGTCGCCACGCAGGTTCCGCTTGTTATGTAACGCCAGGAAAGAAGGTCAAGGATCTTCAGGCCATGTATCCGGAGATCTAGTTGGAGGTAAAATAGTGTTACCTGTCCCCTTGCGAAAACTTGGAAACTTTGCAAACACCGGACATGTGTGTACAACCCTATAGTTTCCCACCCATCTGCTAGGCTGTAGCTAGCAGCGACGAGCCAGGTGTCCATGCACGTGCAATGTAGCCTCGTATTACATGTGGTATTAATTTTGGAGTATATTTTGCAAGTGTGAGACCAAAGTTCCTTAGGTTCCATGGCGTGAGTGTGGGAGTGACGTCCTGTGTGTGTGTGATTACCCAGATGAACATTGACATTCTTAAATAAATACACACGAATGTACGCAGGTTTTATATATAGCGTACACAATAGGACTCTGAGCAACAGTATGGACAAATGTAATCTCGCATTCCATTGGCGTCCATAATATTTTGATTGTTGTAACCAGACGTGGGCCGCAGCCGGTTCTCTGATAGACTTCCTAGGATGGGAAAATAAACTGAAAACGTTGGTAATGGATCCAGTTTACGTAAATAACGAACAGTGTATATTGATTTCTCGCATTTGATCGCATCGCGCCTCGTTAAGCGAGATCATTACGAGTATACGAAATTATTGGACACTTAAACAATGAGCATCTGATGTTCAAGCCTGGCTGTTGCGTATTTGACGATGGCGTATGTGACTTCAAGAATGTAACGGAGAGTGCAGTTGTCTTTTCTTGGCGAAATAATGATGTTGTGCACGTCTTTTCATTTCTGCTGATGAATCAGGGTCACGTGGTATTGGTGAGAGTCAAGTTTGGTTCAGCTTCTCCGCGCGAATGCAGGGTTTTAAAAGCCAGAGCCCGACTCATCATTTGCTAGCTCACCAGCGCTGATAGTCGGGGCACATAACGTCGTATGTGCGTGGGTGAGGTCATGCTGAGTCGGTCTCCAGAGAAGTCATGTAACATTCTGCGTGGAATTAGACGAATGATTGTCTGTTCTGTAACGAATAACTATCATTCTGGCTTAACTTTGACGTTACAGAATTGTTTAGCATTCAGTTCAGTCTGCCGATCAACAAGTGCAATTAATTAATGCTGAATAAGCCCAGAATTAAGGAGGATTAAACTACGCAGATGCTGAGGATAACCTGTGACTTGAAAAGCAGGGCGATGTGGCTTTGTAACTGTTCGTATGCGATGCGACATCACTGCGTTCATCCTGGTCAGCGTCATCAGCATCGCGGTAAGTGAATAAATCAAATTTTTATGCAGTACTCGAGTGAGGCTGTGTCATTGTTTCGTCTAATGCAGAGTGGACAATTTCCTGTTTTACCGATACGCGCCGGCCCGACGCTCCGCTAACGTTAAGTCTTATGCTCCGTGTCGACAGGCTTACTAGTCAATGAAGGGAGCGGGACAAACGATCGCAGTGATGATAATCCTTAGAAACACCAGTGTTACAGCCGATGCTGAAATGATTACCCTCATGACCGAATGCACGCATTATACCTGCGGGACGCGTTGTTAACTTTCTGGAGTCCTTTCCGGGAAATTGTTGAAATCGGGCGGCGGATGTCGTTTCTTAGTTCCTCCAGAGACTGGGGATTTGTTCTGTATACTTCATATTTTCTTCCACACAAACAGTGATCACTAGGCGTTTAATTAGGCCCTAATTAGGCCCTAATTAAACACCTGTTGATTCCTGTTTGTGGCGAAGAACGGATTAGTTTGGATGTCCAACATGACGTGCGTGTTGCCTTGTCAAAGACCACTCCACAATTTAATCTTCTCATTCAAGCTGAAGAACAACAGCCTTCACACTGAAGTGCCTTTTCAAAGAAATTAAATTTAATTTCAACTTGTCTGCCCTTTAATTGTATTTATTTTCTTGTTATTGGTTTAACGGATTAATAAAGAAGTCCACGTATTATCATATTACATATTCGTTATTTTTTTAATATTTTGCAATCTGTATTTGAGCGTAATTGATTTCCTTTGTAATAAATCTATAATACAGATTGTAGATTCTGTATCTGTGCATTTTATTTTATGCATTTAAATCCATGATTCTGAGATGGGGTCCGTAGGTTTCACCAGGCTCTCAAAGGGGTCCACGGCACAAATAAGGTTAAGAACCACTGAATTAGGAGCACGTGGGGGCCAAAGACGTGCCTAATTACGCGGCCATAATAAGCCAATGGCAGTGCTTCGAAACATGCAATCCAACATTGGCTGTCTGTTGTAAGACTCTTGCGCCATGAATAATCGCATTTGCTTCTCGTAATGCAGTTCTCAGTCAACCATTCACTGCTATAACAACATGCATCGAGTCATACGCTGTTCAACAGCGTGTGTCTAGTGGAACTGTATTTAAAATGTACGTCTCTTGGAGAATGTCTCAGAAAATTTCTGTGCCAGTTCCCAGGAGAAACAGTTCCAAGTAACAACGTATACACAACTTGGTCAATAAGCTGTTAGACAAAAACCCTGACAGGAAACGAACTATGGTGGCCGAAGAGAAAGTGGGCGATATTGGTGCTAGACTTGAAACTGCACCAAGAAATGCTCTTAAACGACTGTCTCACCGGACGAGTGTTTCGAAACCGTCTGCACCAAGGACCATAAAACTGTTACAGCTGCAACCGCATAAGACAACGTACTTTTATTTGTGGGGAAGTTTAAAAAGTAAAGTGTATAAAACACATCTAGAAACAACATCCGCCGCTACATTTTAACAATTTTCCGGGAAGAATTCCAGAGAGTTAACAGTAGCGTGTTCACAGGTGTAATGAGTGCAGTCGGTCACTAGGGCAACAATTTCAGCACCTGCTGTGGCACCGGATTTTTATTTGACTTTGTAAAGTTGTCTAGCTTCTTTCACCGACCGTTAAGTCTCTCGAGACTCGGTGTACGACGGAAGACTGGCGGAGCGTTGGGCCGGCATTTATCGGTCAAGTAAGAAAAAGAAAACAGCGTATTATCTATCATCAGCGGCCAAGAGACAGCCGTTACAGTGCAGTCGGTATAGTGGCTAGGCTATCGCGTGGGCGATTTGGGATTTGATTCACGGCGGGAACAGGGGGGTTCCTTCCGAAAGATCCAGTCCGGCTGTGGGGTCCACCAAGCCTCCTATTCAGTAGGACAGCTCTTTACCTATACCATCAACGACGAAGAGTTTTAACAGTCGTATGGGGAACGTCAAGATATTTTACAAGTCTTCGCGTCGTAGTAGCCTACGGGGACAATATTTTCCTGTTCATGGACATCCTGATTAACCTCACGTGCAGCTGTAACGCGAACGCCGGGGAACGTACCTCGCAATGTCTAGTAGCGTCGAGTGAACACCCTCCTTGTTGGTATTTTGCGGTTTGGAAAACGTCGCTGTGTTCAGCTGCAGCATGAACTGCTTTACAGCAACAGAAACCGTACAAGTAAAACATATTCGCGTACGCAGCAACTGAAAATGCAAGTCATGGATTCCAACCCGCGGCCCTCGGGCTGCATGCGTCCCGCCAGGTGGTGTTATGCGGCCACATTTGTAAATTATACATACACTGTAGAAATTAAACAATAACGCAGTTGCCTTTAGTTACGACCCATCCATTTGGACGTACAGTGTGACCTTGACAGAGAGCAGCGAGAGAGGGAAATGCTTTGATTTTAAGAGGCAATGTTTCCTGTTATGAAGGCTGTTAACGTAATAATGTTGCATTTTTGTAATAGAACTGCGTAATATGTATAGTTTTTGAATTTAGGCGAACAGGTGTGCCATATCCTGTGATTTTTACACTGCGGCCCGCGAGCCAGTTCACAATAACAGTTGTGGCCCTTTGAGAAACGAGGTTGGAGACCCATGATGTAAATGACGTCTTGAACGTAACATACACCGAGACGAGCACCTGCTGTGCCACGCGTGGGTTCTCTAGGTCGGGTAACAAGAAAAACGTGGAAGTGTAAGTGATAAGCCCGTAATGTGCGTGCGTTATCCGCCGGCGTGTTCAACGTCGCACAGAGTATAGCAGACAGACACCGTGAGTTTTGACGCGCGATTAACAGGAGTGAGTTTACAAAACTGAAAAACACTCATAGCACCATAACCTTTGAGAATAGAAGTCGCGTACAGGAATGTCCACTATTTATGAAACAGACTGTGTATGTGAAACCAGGTTAGCGCCTATGCATGTGCTTGTAGTAGTGACCAGGTTACTTTGTAGTTGTTTGCGTGAGGTACAAGAGGAAAGATGGGAAGAGGGGAAGCACCAGCAAGATTTTTCTATCCATTTGAATCAGGGGCACAGCGCAGAAGCTATGAATGTACTCCCAGGGGAATAATTTTTCTCTTTTGAAGTAGGTGTCACGTTGCCTGGCCTTTCGTAGGTGAGTCTGGCAGGGACCGCGCCGTGCCGGCTGCGTTAGGGAGCGCACATATCAAGTAACGTGGCCGCTGCTATGTATAAACTCGTAGCGACTCGCTTTATTAAGGTCGTCCTTGATGATGATGATGATGTTAATGAATATGTGGGGGTTGAACACAGTGTGTGTGAGAGTTTTATTTCGATGTACATTATCATATCAAGTCTAGCTGCAAACTGTACACAGCCTTAATTGAGGAGTCATGTTGGTTTACTTCGCCGAACATATTTAGCTCCATCGTGATTAATGCGGAGGGCAGGACAGTAGTGAAATTAAGTATAAGGCACCTCCGCTTGTGTGGGTCTGTTATTAATTTTCGCTGTTTGCAACACTGTCGAACATTTTGGACTCTGGATGGTTCTGCGGCTGAAGTTCCAGTGCTTGAATTTCGGATCGATTGACGACGGAGGCTAACCGCAACATCCACAGGGTGTGCCATAAAGAGCGTGTCACTTTGATATATACAGTCCAGTTCCCGTATCTTGATAGTTGGAAGGTATTTCAGGAATGCGGGGAGGGTGGGGTAGGTATACGCCTGGCGAGTGTATATGACTCAGCAAATACCACCAGTTCAAAAACACTTACCAGTTGCATTAGAGTGACTCTGCCGGCGCCTAATGTTGTAGCGGTCGATGTATTTGGGACTGGTATTGTTGTTCACTGATATCTCTGCCATAAAGCAGCTGCTATCTTCATACCAGGCCCTTCCCTCTCCTTTCGTCTTCCCACTTCCTCACCCTGCAAGTTTCAAGATACGGGAACTGGGCTGTACTCACATTCGTGTTCGGTGTTTTGTGCAGTGTAAATACTTATATTTTATAATGTATGATGAGATTTGAGGTTTTGCATGACTGTGGCTATGAAGATATGTGATACGTTGCGCTTTGCAATTGGTAGATAATAGCGACGTTTCGGAGTGCTCCGCCGTCTGTATTCAGGGACTGGCTCCCCGGAACATCAGTACTAGCTTACCACACTGCATGGCTTCACATTCGAGCAGACAGAAGTACTTGTAGTTTTGTATTCGAGGCACTTGATACGACATCCCGTTATACACCACGACGGGCTGTTGCGATAATAACACAGTGGATACGCCCGACTGACAATTAAAATCAGTTTAAATGTTAATTATTTTGTAAGGACTTTTCGATAGCATCGGATGTATAGCTACGATGCTGTTTCCAGAATCCCTTGTGTGAAAAAAGCAGGGCTCCGAAAGCGAAGGGCAGGTTGGCTTTACACTCTGATTTGAACTGGTGGGGGGGAGGTCAATAGATTTATATAATTTGAAGCTTTCACGGGGACTAAACTGGATAAAATGTTCTCGGGCTATCGGCCGTGTTAAATAGCTTAATGGTGAATAAGCCGACGTTGGCTTAGTCACCATTAAGCTATTTAACACGGCTGATAGCCCGAGTATGTTTTATTCAATAGATTTAATTGACCGAAGAACGTCGTATTTTGATGCCAGGCGTGGAAATGTCACGTTTATGGTGGCAGCCGTAATTGAAAAGAAGTATGAATTATCAAATTTAATGTGTTCCATGTCCGTGCACTATATTATACAAAAACACTAATCAACAATTGCACAAAGAGAGTTTTATCATCAATCGTAACACACTCCTACATGTTTCGACCCTGCTGGGTCATCTTCAGGGAGAACGTTTTGTTATCGTTACACTAAGGTTGCACCTTATAGTTGTGTGAGAATGTGCTGTTGACTGTGTACTGTGTACTGGAGGCGTGAACTCTCTGCGGTCCCGGCCTGAGAGTTCACGCCTCCAAAAACAACTCCTTGCCGTGTTACGGCAAGGAGTTGTTAGCCTGTGCACCCCCCCCCCCCCCCGCCCCGCCCATGTCCGTGACATTTTGTCCATAGTGTCCTGAAATGATGGCAGTGTGTGGTGATCATTACATCGTAGAAAAACGTGCCGATTTTGATAAGATGATTTTCGTAGAGTCTGAAGCAATGATGTAGCGGCCTTGCGATAATTTCCGTTTTCCTTTCAAATTTTCAGCAATTACTGAGGAACCACCACGAATACGAAAACGAAATTCTGTTTGAATGAACGTTGTAAACATTTCTACAAGTTATGTTTGAAGTAGTTTTACACACCAGAAGATACCAGCACAATCATGGTGCGAACATCTGAAATTATGTTTGACATAGACATAATCATTTTTAAGTTATAGTCTTTGCCCAAAATGAATAACAGAACGTACAAATTGATACTGATGATAAAAATGACGAACGTTCCTAACATATGTGCAGTTGGGAACAATGAATATTCTGGCGTTAATGTGATCCGAAACAGTGCCGATCTGCGGACAAATCCAGCACCCAATCTCGTGAGTTAAATCGCATTTCATTTTTGCATTATAAACATGCATTATCTAACACTGAAAATATCAACCAACGGAACATACACTGTACAGGGAAACTCCCTAAGGGTCTACATTTAACCAGACTTCGACGTGTTGCCCTTCACAAGTAACCATGTTCAAGGAGTCGTAATCATAAAAGCCACGCAGAGATACGTACGTGGAAGAAGCTATACATGGGTACAGTCGTGAGGAAGATGTGTGTTTCTGTCCGTGCTTTGTGTGATTATTACGTCTTTAAAATGCTTCTTTGTGAACCGAAACGTGTAGGAGTTTGGTATAATATAGGCCTCAACCATTAGGGATTAGCAATGGGTGCCCCCTCCTCTGCCATATTATCTGAATTCTTCTTACAATACATCGAGAGTAACCAAATCATAAACAGGCTTAGCAATGGGTGCCCCCTCCTCTGCCATATTATCTGAATTCTTCTTACAATACATCGAGAGTAACCAAATCATAAACATCCTAACAAAAAACAAAATATTGGGATATTTCCGACACGCAGACGACATACTCATCCTTTACGACCATACGTCAACAGATAACAACCTTCTAAATGAATTTAATCAGATCCACCAAAACCTAATCTACACCTTAGAGCCAGAAAACAACTGCCAAATAAAGTTCCTAGACGTCACAATATCCAGAGCCAATGAAGAACTCAAATTTAACATCTATAGAAAACCTACCTACACAGATACCATCATCCCCTACAGCTCATATCACCCCACACAACAAAAATTAGCAGCCTTGAGATATTTTTCCAACCGACTAAACTCATACCCTCTAGAACAAGAAGAAAGAGATAAAGAGAAAACAATCATCCAAAACATCGCACACAATAATGGATTTCCATCACATATCACTAACAAATTCATAAACAAACCACCACCACAAATAACAAACACCATCCCCAAAACAAAAAACAAAAACAACAAAAAATGGGCCACACTAACATACGTCGGCAAAGAAACATACCACATCCAAAATCTTCAAAAATTCAAACATACAAATAGCATACAAAACCAGAAGCAACCTACAACATCTACTAAATCAAAAAACAGACAGAAAAGACATATATGAACAAAGCGGCGTTTATCAATTAACATGCAGTGATTGTAAAAAAAACATACACAGGACAAAGAGGAAGAAATTTTGGAAAAAGATTCAAAGAACACCTACAAGCCTACAAATACAACCCACAAAACTCACAGTTCGCCCAACACATTACAGAAACAGGACATAGATTTGGAAAAAAACCAGACATCCTCCAAATTAAATTCACCGGTAAAAAAGGCAAATACCTCGACACTATGGAGAAATTTTATATATATGCAGAAACAAAGAAGAATAACCAAATAAACGACAAGAATACAGTCACATACAAGAAAATATATGAAGCCATACTAGAAAATCAACAAACCTAAAGTAACACATATACGACAGACAACCATGCAACCGGATAACAGCCAATATCAACCACCCAGCCAGATCTACAAACGACCAGATACCATAACCATAAACAATAACAAAAATGCTACAACCGACACGTGCCGAACAACAACCTCAACGAAATATAAACCACCATCTACGTATAACAACAAAAAAGTTAGCAAACAAACATGGAAGATACATCTACAAAACAAGAAATCAATAATCCACCGAATCACGTGACATAGACCGGCTTATAAACAGACAAAACTGCGACAACTAGTGAGTCTCACCTACGGAGCCAACAAGTGTCCACAGTGAACACCAGCCAATACAACTTGCTGTCACCTCTACCAGGACACCACGCTCCCATGAGGAAATCATTATCGAAGTACAGATCACAGAGAAGAAAAACCACAACTGATAAGCATCTAGAAAATCAGTAACCACACCATAATCAACGCAAATAAAATAAACAACGTACATAATACCAACAACTCTAAGTATTGATATGTTTCAGCTGGAATATCACACGAGAATACAAGAAATACTGTAATAACCAATATTGGAATAACCAAAATACCAAAACCAGATATTCTCCAAGAAATATATAAGGCACTACACATCCGGCGAAAACAACAACTACGATATAGTTCTACCCTTCAAGAAAACTAGTCCAAAATCTATAATGTACCCATAGTACTTAAGTAAAGGGAAAGGCCTTTCACTAATTTTAACAGCTACACTAGACAATGTAAAATCTATACGTGTTCTTGAAAATTTGAAAACCTTAAGATGGCGTAAACCACGCTGAAACCGGTTGTTTTAATGTTTTAACTTTTAGTCTTTAATGAAATAAATATTGTTTGGCTGCCTGACTGTGTCTAATTTATACGTATATTAGGGATTTCCCCTATACACTGTATTTTGTTGGTTGATTTATTAAAGGTTGAATTATAAATAAACGGAAATGTGCAGTACTACAAGTACATTATTTGCATGGAACATTAAGTACACGGAGTGTGTGAGGTTATCAGTTTTTGCATTAAAGAAGTGGGATGTACTGTATTTATTCTGCTCGGAACGAATGGTGCTTATTGCGTAATAGCTGTCAATAGAAAACCGCTGTACATATGAATACATTCCTTAACCAAAATTCAAATGTAACGCTCCAGGCGATTACGATGTTCTTTGTCCATGCGGGATTTATGGTGGACGGAGTGGCGCTAGGAGTGGTTTCACTCTGAGTTCTTCAGTTATCATTAAATCAGTTCTCCATGTTAATATTCATTCATATATCATCAACAGTATCTAGGCCTATTCTTAGGAATTCATAGCATCGATAAATAATCCACACAAAACAAACATGGCCTCCTGTGTTCGGGTTTATTGCTTTTTGAAGTGATTAAAGCAGATGGCATAATGACGCTACGTGGATGTTGCTTTCTAGTAGCATTCAGTGTGTTAATGTTAGATGCTGTGGCAGTAGTTATGGCCATTGTTTGAGAGAGCAACAAAGCCTGTGGCTCGGAGGATTTCCAGCACGCCGTGAAGATTTGCGTTTTGATCAAACAGTTCCCATGTTGGCCGGTATTCGTACCTGGTCAGACCTATCTGTTATAATTAGTTAACACAAATATTTGAGTGCAGCTAAATACAGTCGAGGGGGCTGACTCTCTGTCCCGTAGATACGCTTTAGCATTGTAACATTTATTGCTGGTATTGCATCAGGCAGACACGCTGTGTCAGCTGCTAATATCTCGGCCATATTTTGTTGCAAAGAAAAGCAAACGTTTTGGTTTTGCTTATTATTACTATAGCTTATGTTTGCCATATACTCATCATTCGTAACGTAGTCTTTCCTGCGACAGCTGCATAGCCTCTTTCAAACGAGTTCTTCACAGAGTGCACTCTAGTGCGTCCTCTATCAATCCAGTATATTCTCTTTTCCTCTTTCGTCTCCGCGTCCTTTCTGTCTTTCCTTCAGTAACGTATTTTAGAAGGCGGTTCGTGCACAAAATGTGTCATATACTGCAATATAAAATGTATTTTGTGAATATTCGTGTTACAGAATAGCTGCGAGTTCTGGCGCTAGTGTACCATCTTCAGGCGATGTCTTTGACAGACATCGCAGGCGTATTGTATTCAGTCTGTTATTAAAATTGGTAACGCAGCGTACTGTCGATTGTACGGGGTAGCAGAGGCCGGGGGGGGGGGTTGCCCACGGGTAATTGAGGAACACGGATAATACAAAGCGTATACTTTGTTGAGCCAGGATAAAAAAAATGAAATTTATTTATTTATTATATACACAATAATAGCGTACGCTTATTGTTTACTTAAATAGTCCCTAATAAAAATGAAAACGTTATTTCCCACCTGCGCCACCTGTCATTCGCAACTTAGATCGCGCACGGATAATCCGCGCTCGGATAATCGAGAGCAAGAGAGTTCAGTACAAAACAGTAACATTCCGTGCAGACGCTCCTTGTCTTGATGATCACTTCCGTCACACGTGCAAGTCTATTTTTATTGCCGCCGTCAACACCATTGTCAAGCACCGTTGATAATTCGAGGCGGTTATACACGACGTTATAGCGGTTATTGTTAGTACATTTTGTATACCGTGCGCTGGGGCTGTTACGGTTGTACACCTTGCTTATGCTTAGTGCGAATTGTGCTGCGTAGAAATATTGCTTGTGCTGTGATGTGATGATGTCACCGGTTTGAGTTGCTGATTTTATGACGCTGCATTTAACTGCTAGGTTATTCAGCATCTGATCGTGGGAGTGAGCAGAGTGAGGCTCTGAAAGTTAATTCGGCCCACAACAGTATTGTTAATAACTGAGCCCTCAACCAGTTTTTACATTCTCGTACATTATATACGGAACGTGTTGTAATCACAGTAACTGTCGTCAGTTGTCTGGCAACTCAGCAGTGCTGTGCTTCGTCCCGACTTCGCGAAAGCAGAAACCTCGCGTGCGGGCTGGCGAACAGAAATCACTTTAGTAGGCCATGTGGAAGTATTGGATTCCCCAGTAAACCTGTTCACCGCCGGTATTTTAATCTACTGTACCTACAGTTGGGTTTGGGCCGAGCTCACAAGCCTGTTTATTCAGTGTTTTCATTATTTTGGTACCAATCACTAAGGTAAAGGTAAAGCTATCCCATTACAGGCCTGGACAGGCCCTGAGGGTTCCAGGAAGCTGAGGCTCCCAGATTTCAAGACAGTCGGCACAGGAATGTCGTAAAGTTGTCAGCCCTACTCAGTGTTTAAGATGTTGCTTTCGAGTTATTTGTTGATACGTGATGTTTATATCTTGCGATAGACTTAACGTATTTTCAGCGAATAATGTATAGCTCTCATTCTTTTTTACTTCCGTGAAGATGGAGACAGGATGCTTCTCCATAACGTTGGTAACTATATACCAATTTGCACGGCGCCATATCCAGTTGGACTAAAATCGTTAATGTATGCTATGTTTCGAGCACAAAAGATATTTTCTTGGCGCCTAGTGACCAGAGGCACCCGATTCCTATCTTGAAGCAGTTGCTTGTCCATATTCTAGTGCTGTAACATCAGATTATTGTGTTTACGCGGCATGCAGTGTTCAGGCTGGAAGGATCGCTGCTTAGTTGTTGGTAATATGTGCAATTTATTCGGAGGACTGAAAACAGCGAAAACTGCGATCATCCTTTGTTAATGAAACCAAGAGTTATCTTACTGACTCACTCACTGACCACTTACGGTAATAGCATAATGATAACAATACAAACCAACACACGTGTATTTCTTATAAGCAGTGTCTTTGTTTTCATGAAGTGGCTGCATGTTTCGATCCTCCTTGTGTCATCATCAGGCCTGTAAAAATGTAGGTATAATGAAAGGCTAGTTACACAATTATGATTACCATTCCGTGGGTGGAGATCTCATCTCGTATACAGAGATATTGTCATGTAATAAATACGTATATAATTTGTGTTGGACTGTATTAATTATTGTCATGTTATTAAGTCAACAAAAGGAGATGTCTTGTATCACAATTTATCATCGCCTTCGAATTCGATTTTACGTTAACACCGGCAGTTAGAATAGCGTTATTAAATAAATTAGGAATCAATCCGTACGGAAAAAGACCGCAGCGGTGAACAGGGTATAAATTCCAGGATCGGATTAAGTGTTATGAGTTTTTCAAGTTTGAATTAGACTTTGTTGACTCAAGATGTGGTCCAAATGGCAGGATTTTGCGTCTGTAAGGGGCCCAAAACACGAGGAAATTTCTTGAAGTGTGTTGAACTATCAGCTTGGTTGAAACGTGCTGTATCACAGGATTGTGTTATTACTCACGAAGGTGGATGCACTTTGCATATCTTCAGAATGTTTAGCTCTGAACTGAATTAGCTTCCTCCTTTTCCTTCCATCGCACGAGCATGCTGGCCACTTGCTGCAGCAGTGGAATGGAGAAGCCGTGTAATTTTTCAGAGTTTTAGTGAGACTGATTTGATGCCCAGTGACAAATCGAGAATTTTTAGACCACTGAATTAAGGAATGTGTAAAATTCTTGTAGGTGTACATAAGCCATGTGTACCATGAATTTTTTAATAATTATGAGTGCATCCAACTGTCAGTTCTTCAGTTCGCGAATTTCAAACATTTCTGAAAACCTGTCAGTGTTCATTATGCCACGTTCCTAATGATGTAGATACTGTAATTTATTAATTAATTCATTCGGTTACCCACTTAACACTACTTGGCGATTTTGTAGTAAGTACAGCATAAAAAAGGGGACGGGATAGTGTAGTGGTTATAGCCTCTCGGCACTGGCTGGACGGTCCGGTGCTCGATTGCCGGTGAGGGAGAGGGATTTTCTCCTTGCCAGAACCCGTCCATATCGGCACTGGATCCCACCCAGCCTCTTTCAATGGATACCGGCCCTCTTCGCGGTCGTAAAGCGGCCGGGGCATGATGTTGACCAGCCACCCCATTTAGCGTCGAGGTTAGGACGGAGTAGAGCTATACATCTGCTCCCCCATGTGCCGTCATAACATGTTAAGCGAACTTTAGCTGTTACAGCATAAACATTTAATCCAACGGCGAACAATATACGTATGCAATAAACGCATATTGTAGGCAGCTTTATTATAGGTTTCGTCAATGACTTTTTGAGAAATATGTTTCGGATACGATTTGCTGCGTTGTGATACCGTGTACTTTTGTAGATGGACACCACTGCGCAGGAAAATCTGCCTCCATCTTCAGGGTCCTTAACTGATACGTGGGTTGTAACTGATAACGTTCGTAATTGGTTATGTGGGTTTTGACTGATAACTGTGTACCTGGATACTTCTGTCAAGGCATTTAAACCACTACTTCTCGTCATTCTGACGCCGTTTTCATTCTACTGCTACTAGAAGAACGAAGGGACAGTACGTTGGGAACTTGCTATAAACCGATGCTTTCTATCCCCCCCTTTCCACGGCTTTCCCATTCGTCCACTCCTGTACTGTTATTTCTTACGTATCCGTCACTTGCATTGCGCTTCGTGCTTCAAATAATTAAGATGTGACGAAATTAAGCCATTACTGTGTCGGGTTCTGGCGGTGGATTTTTCATGAGAGTAGACAAACTTCTTTCTTCTGGACGTGTATGACTTGAGATTTTCATTCCCATTGAGGTGGCATTCCACGCAGTGTTTTGAATTTCGACGTATTGTTAGTAGCCTCATAAGGTGGCTATTTCGCCGTCTTTCGGGCTCTTAAATAATTGTAAGTCTGGCCAACCTCTGACGTCACTAGTTCGACGTCATATGCCTCGAGATAATCAATGGTGTGAGCTTGTATCCGTTGTGACGTCATCACATATGCATAGGCTGCGTTAGTAGTATTCAGACCGTTTTGCGCGGTGCCGCGGGTTTTTCGTGAACATTTGCCTTATAATAAAATCGGGAAATTATGTGTGATAATTTTCTTGGGGTTTCCCATCCCGTTGTGTGCATGCATGACTATCGCCAGTCTGTACTGACAAGCTCAACATGATTTCCAATTTCCCAGCTCGTTATTACCAACACAGCTACATGTTTCGGGCGCACAGGGCGTCCGTCATCAGGCACAATACAATTTCCAGGAAAAAGTGAAGGCCTTCCCTTCTTACATTACATTAAGATCATGTTAAAATAAAACTTCTCTTTAAAGAGAAGTTTTATTTTAACATGATCTTAGTGTAATGTAAGAAGGGAAGGCCTCCGCTTTTACACTTTTTCCTGCAAGTTGTATTGTGCCTGATGATAGACTCCATGTGCGCCCGAAACATGTAGCTGTGTTGGTAATAAAGAGCTGGGAAACTGAAAGTTGTGTTAAGCTTGTCGGTACAGACTGCAGGTAGTTACGATAATTTTGTTTGCATTTTTCGATTTTGCCGCGCATATTTTTGCACAGTTGGCCCTGAGTTTATTTTCGCTATGAATCCCCAAGAGTAAGATGATGTTTTTAATAAATATGTTTCAGTATTTCATTGCTTTAAGCAAAAATTTATATTTTGAAAGTTTTTATTGTATTTTTCCGCCGCAAAAGTACGCTTTTGTTTCACAGGGTTTCCGCGAAAATTCAGATTTAGGCGCAAAGGTTCCATGGATATCAAGAGTCTGATAACCTCTGCCCTACGTGAACATTGCTGACTTACAGTGGGGTGTGTTAACGATTGGTAACATGCCTGACTTTACTTTGAACGATGGCCTGGCATTGCCAATTCGAAATTTCAAGTTCCTTTGGGTCCGTTAAAACCATCACGTAGGATACTATCCCAAGAGCATGGAGCAATCTGTTTGGCCTGTCAAGACCACGCGTTTTCTCTCCTATACGCCGATACTTGCTTTGCTCTTTAACCAGAAGCATCCAGTGTTAAGAAAAGACTGCAGATCTTGTGGGATGTTCTCCGACAAATCGTATGAAGCCAGATATAAGTGTGGGGGAATAAGGAAGGCATTTGTCCTTTACCGGAAAATTAAGTTGTTGAACACTACATGACACGTTGCTCGTGTGATTCGCCTTTCTACACTGGAGAGGGGAGCGGAGGTAACGTAGTCCGTATGGTGACAGACTACGGACTGGACGTCCGAGGAATTGTGGTTCGATTCCCGGCAGGGACAAGTGAATTATATTTATGTTTTTCAGCGTCCTTACCGGCTCTGGGGTCCACCAAGCCTCCTGTTCACTGGATATCGGAGGCGCTTTCCCTGCGCGTAGTGCAGTCGGAATAAGAACGTGACCACTCTTGTCCGTAGAGTACCGAAGTTATGAATGGGTGGAGCTGTACCTGCACTCCTGAATATGCCAGCATGTCACTGCGTTTCTCAGTAACAGACACCTGCCGATGTATTTTTGTCTTATCACGTACATGTGTGTTCCACAATAGCACTTGGGCATGAGAAAACACAAACTACTTATGGAATAATAGACGTGGCGCCAGGTCACACAGAAAACAAACTAAATTGTAGACGTGTCAGAGATGCATTATCGCTCTCAAAATGCCGGGCTTGTCGAAACATTTGTCATGAATGTAAGTTTCAGCTTCGTAAATCGATCAGTCGGGCGACTGGGCAACAGCTTCCCACCGCAGAGGAGCGAGTTTAGTCCATGTAGCTTTTGTTGTGGATGAAATGGTACTGAGGCGGGTTTTGTGTGAGTACTTCAGCCTTCTCCTGTCACGATTCTCAGCTGACACCCGGCACTGGTACAGTAGGGCGTAGTACCCAAGGATCGGCTTCATCTCACACCAGTAATAAGATTCATGGCATGTGTGGAGCACCTGATCGTTAATTAGCCGAGTAAGGTATCCACTGACTCTAGACAGCTGGTTTAAGCAGTAACTCTGCTGACTTTTGTTTGGGAGATGCCCGGTGTAAGGCTGTTGTGACGCCTTAACGTGTTTTCCCTCGGTTCCAGTTCCTTACTCACTTTGATCAAACGATTTGTCGCTGTGCTGAGTTTCTGACGTCATTAAATAAACTACAGATGAGTAGCGTACATTAAGAGATTCTCTGTTTTTAGAGAACCAGCGCGGCAGTGATCCCTCTGTGAACGCGACACTAGACTGGTTGCATTAAAAGCGGGAAATTCGAGTAGATTCTGAAGCAGGCTGCTGCTCCGTGGACTTAGTTTATATGCTCATAACCGTGGTTTCAAGAGTCCGCCAAAAAAGTATTTTGTGGGTTCTTGTGAACATCGTAATGAATCTTCAGTTGTCACGGGGGGGGGGGGGGCCCGTTCACAGAATTCTGTTCGTCGTGTGCATACCGTGAATGTATGTAAGGGAGTGGATCTCCACTCATTCTTACACGTGGCATTACATGGAGGTCAGTGATCAGCTTAACAATCTGTGGTGCTTTATCCCCGCGTGAAGTTTTCGTTGAGTAGGACACTGTGGGTCCCGGGGCCCGTCTGGACGCTTCTGAGGAGAACTTTTTTGAACAATCTGAAGTATTATTTTTAATATTAGACATCTCTGTTGGTATGTACATGCAAAAGTATATATTACTGTTATCAATAGTACAGTCACAACCAACACATACACTTGCAATACGTAATCAGGCCTGATTACGTATTGCAAGTGTATGTGTTGGCCTGATTACGTATTGCAAGTGTATGTGTTGGTTGTGACTGTACTATAAATAGTAAAATATAGCTACTTTTGAATCTGAATTCTTGTGTATGGTCTGTAACGCACAGTGTTTTGTGTCCTGAGCAGCCAGGGGCGCCGCAGCAGGCCCCGAGCCGTCGGAAGGGTGGCGGACAGCAGCAGTTGCGGTCGCCAGTGGTCAAACGCCCACCAGCCGCCCCCGTCACGCTCCAGGGCTGGTTACACAAACAGGGCAGCGAGGGACTTATGCTATGGAAGAAGCGGTGGTTTGTTCTGTCAGAGTACTGCCTTTTCTATTACAAAGGTAACAAAGCGACACATTACATTACCTGATGTCAGTGATCATGTTATGATTTCAATTTGTATCATTCGTTCGCAAATCCTCGCGGGGTTTGGAGTGATTTACTGTATGGACTTTGTTCCTCATCCGTGTTAAAGAAAATTAGAACAAAACGTTTCGAGTGTCAGGATGGTGACGTGATATGATAAATGTATGCAGACATTCAAGTGCTGATTTTTTCCCCGACTTTTAGCAAAGTCGATTTGGTCGATAGTTGTTAGTAAATGTGCTAATGACAGCTTTCACGAAAATCCTTCCAGTGGGATCCGCGTTCCCTGCAGAGAGACAGACGGACATGAGAAGTGAATAGCCCTTTTCGCAGTTGTTTTGAGAACGCACCTGAAAATGGACAGAGTACATGAGTAACTGAGTCCGCAAGTGATGTACCTTGGTCGGAGTCCTTTACGGGGTGTTCAGAAAGTTTCGTGGAGTAGCTAGGCAGGAAGAACTCCATGATGGCGGCGTTGTTGTGTGCCAATGTACCTAGAGGCAAATAAACGAATACCGGCATATACGAACAAAGACAAACAGGCGGTGAATTTTCGTGCACACTTTATTATTGTTTGTACTTGTATTATTATAGTAGGTGTTGTTTCTCTTATTTATTGGCACGTAAGTTGTAGTGTTTTGGATTTATAAGATCGGTTTTAATATGTATGATATCGGTAACGTTTATTAGTTGCTGGTTTAGGTGAAGTACACTTTCAGTTTGTGGCTCTCTCTTGTGTATCAATATAGTGTCTGTATTTTCAGCTTCAGTATGCTTATGAGAGAATGTGTTATCTGTAAGTTTGGTCGAGTCTACCCATTAGGAACGGTATGTGACGTAATAAGTGGGAAAGACTATCATTGAACGGCCAGTTCATTGCGCTGTTGCATTAGCTGTACTTGCGGCCAGACAAGAACGTCAAGGCGGTGAGAAGAGGAATGTTGCTACGCAGGCAGCCACGGTATGCCCACTCTCTGTGAACCTGATTTAGCTGTTCCTGCGATCTGATCGTATGATGATAAACACACGGAGTTGTTAATGGTGTAATGTTATGCATGTACGGATTGACTGCAGCTGCTTACACTTTCTTTTTGGATGCAGGTTGAGCCTTCCAAACTGTTTTTTTTAGAATTTTAAAATTTGTAGTTAAATGGTAGACAATGTCCGACGAAAATCCATAACTAACTAACTAACTCCATGGAGCAGAGGCCTTCTTGAGAAGCTAACAGTTTCTCAGCTAGTCAAGAAATTCCCCGCATTTTATGGAACCCGAAGGTTCATTACCGCATTCACAAGAGACCGCCACCTGTCCCTATCCTGAGCCAGCTCAATCCAGTTCATGTCCTCCCATCCCACTTCCCGAATATCCATCTTAATATTATCCTCCCATCTACGCCTGGGTCTCCCAAGTGGTCGCCCTCCCTCGGGTCTCCCCACCAAAAACCGGTATGCACCTCTCTCCTCCCCCATACGTGCCACATGCCCCGCCCATCTCAGTCTTCTCGATTTGATTACCCGAATAATATTTGGTGATGAGTACAGGTCATTAAGTTCCTCGTTATGTAGTCTTCTCCAATCCCCTGTCGCCTCGTCCCTCTTAGGCCCAAATATCCTCCTCAGCACCCTATTCTTGAACACCCTCAGTCTTTGTTCCTCCCTCAGTGTGAGAGACCAAGTCTCACATCCATACAGAACAACAGGTAAAATTATAGTTCTGTATACCCTAATCTTTGTGTTTTTGGATAGCAACCTAGAAGACAAAAGATTCTGCACCGAATGATAGGAAGCATTCCCCGACTTCAATCTGCTCTTAATTTCTTCATGAATGGAGTTTCGATTCGTTACGGTTGCTTCCAAATATTTGAATTCTTCCACCCTTTCAAAGGATTTATTATCTATATTTATGTTGTGATTGTGTCGTGCATTCTGATTTCGAGACATGACCATGTACTTAGTTTTCTCAGCATTTACTTCTAGACCAATCTCCTTACTAGCAATAATTAAATCTTCTGCATTTTTCTTTATACTATGTACGCTTCCACCCAATATATTAACATCATCAGCATAAACCAGAAACTGATGTGTACCATTCAATTTCAAGCCCTCCTGGTTTGCCTGAACCCTCCTAATGGCATATTCTAAAGCAAAGTTGAAAAGCAATGGCGACAGAGCATGTCCTTGTTTCCAGCCATTCTTAATAGGAAACGTCTCAGACAGATGTTTGCCTACCCGAACTCTGCTATACGTTTCACTTAGGCACATTTTTATTAACCTTACTAGTTTCATGGGAATACCGAACTCAATGAGAATATTATACAAGACCTCCCTCCTAACTGAATCATAGGCTTTCTTGAAGTCTATAAATAGCTGATGCACTGCCTCATTGTATTCCCATTTTTTCTCAAGTATTTGACGACTGCTGAATATATGATCAGTAGTTCACCTGTTACGTCGAAATCCACACTGATGATCCCCAGTCATTTCCTCTGCATATGGAGTTAACCTTGACAAAAGGATGTTGGATAGAATTTTGTACGTAGTCGACAAAAGTGATATGCCTCGATAGTTATTGCAATCTGTCTTATCACCCTTCTTATAAATAGGCACAATGACCGACTGCTTCCATTCCTCCTTATTCCAAATAGAAATAATAAGTTTATGGATTTCAGACCGAATAATCCTACCCCCTGCTTTAATCAATTCTACTGGAATCTGATCAATACCTGGTGATTTGTGACTTTTTAGTTTTTCAATAGCCATCTCAACCTCAAAGGCACTGGGCTCAGGCACTAGTGGCTCTGCTGTGTGTACTTCAATCTGCCTAACATCATTAACCCCGTGTATATTCAACAGCTGGGAGAAATGATTCCTCCACCTAGCCAAAATACTGTGGGAGTCTGCAACCAGGTCACCCTTCTCATCCTTTACTACATTAATTCTAGGCTGGAACCCCTTCTTAAACTCACTGATACTCCTATACAAGTCTCTTATATTATTGTTCTTACTGTTTGTTTCAAGTTCATTAATTTTAGCTTTCAGATATTCCTTCTTTTTGTTCCTGAAATGTCTACTAGCTTCACGTCTTACGTTGTGCAGATTATCTCCATTATTTTGGTTTGGATTCTGTAACCACAGAATTTTAGCCTGCTTCCTTTTATCTAAAAATTCTGCACATTCTGCATCAAACCATGGTTTATGCTGCTTCCGTTCGTGTAGACCTAGACCCCCTTGAGCCGAGATTTTGATATTCTCTTTAATGTTTTCCCAAGCCCTATTCATGTCCTCACTAACATTTAAGTTTTCCAAAGCTGCAAACCTGTTTGAGATCTTAAGCTGATACTGTTTCCTAACCTCTAGTTCACTTAGCTTCTTGAGATTAAATCTCTCTACATCAAACTTCTGTGCTGCTTGTTTACTTACTGCCAGTCTTTCCCTAACTTTCGCAACCACCAGATAGTGATCAGTATCACAGTCAGCTCCCCTGAAAGATCGCACATCGAGTGTACTGGAATGCCGTCTCCTATCTATCAATATGTGATCGATCTGATTGTGAGTCTTCCCATCAGGAGAGGTCCAGGTGTATTTATGAATGTTTCGGTGCGGAAACATAGTGCTCTGAACAACTAGATTCTTTGATGTGGCAAAGTTTACTATTCTAACACCATTATCGTTGCTATCCTGATGTAAACTCTCATTCCCAATAGTCGGTTTGAAAATATCCTCTCTCCCCACTTTTGCATTAAAATCTCCTAACAGAATTTTCATATGGTACTTAGGAAAATGATCAAAAACCCCTTGTAATTCCTCATAGAAGCTGTCCTTTGAATCATCACCCTTCTCATCCTAGCACTAACAAACTCCACTCTCTTGATTGCTGATACCATTTTCTGGTGCACAAAAAAATCTGTTCCCAATTGATGATTTTCCTGCCCTTTGCCATAGAAAAAAAGTATACTCCCCGGCTCTTACAGTCCCTTTTTTGTGCCACCTAACCTCCTGTACACCCACTAAATCTAACTTATACTTAGCTAATTCCCTGACCACTGTCATAAGTGACCCTGACCTATACATGCACCTCACATTCCATGTTCCAAAACTCATAGCCTTTTTCCGTAGCTGGGGTCGTACCAAAGAATCGGTCCAGGTCCGAGGCTTTGTAGGTTGTTTCATAACATCATAATTTTTTACGGTGAGGAGTTGTTAGCACCTCGCCCAACCCCCAATCTGGAGGACCACCCCTTGTCGGCTGTCCGCGACTGCTTATTCGATGTATTCGCAGCTACCCTCCATACCTGGAGGCCATTCCTCCATCCGCAACCTGAGGACGCGCCATGCCGTGGTGACAGGGACCCACTTAACATGGCCGACGAAAATCCATAACAGTAATATTTTATCATGTTCATTAGTTACTTCTTTCCTTCTTTTCTTTCTCTCTCTTGCACCCTTCCTTCTTGGTTTTATCTATTTTCTTCTTCTTCTTCTTCTTCTTCAGATTTCACAAATTATACGCTGTGGCCTGTTATGCGCGTTGTAATTAATTCCGGAAGATTTCATGTGATAACAAAGGTTGGGGGGAAGTATTTTAATTTCTTTCGTAGCAGTTTTTTTTGTGTTATTCTTATGGAAGTGCCACGAGGTTTCGTCAGAACATAAGTTTCAAATGGCACTATAGTGTCGTAACGCGAGAACCTTCCTACGTGCCGCATAGAACCTGTATTTGGCATCGAGCGATAGTCATCCATTTCCAACACCCTAATAGAATCCTGGGAGCCGCGAGTTTAAAGACGATCGCGAGATGGCAGCAGTTGTGATACGATGGCTGATAACACAGGACACGGACTGATATCGCCGTCGTATAATGGCGTGATAAATGCCTGAGGTCTACGTGGAGAAGTAGTTGGATAGCAGTGCAGTTAAATGTGAAACGTTCCTGTCGGTGATTAAAATAAACAACCCAGTATATGTACAATGTAAACTTCTTCTTTGACCGATTCGAGGACTGGCAGATGTTTGAGGAACACATTAATTAGGTTAACATGGCATTAAATCTCTGCTTACAGATCACACAATCAGGGCCGCCCTGTGGACGCCCCGTGCAGGCTAATGCTTTGGCGCCCCTTAAAGGCCGATATTCTTTAATCTCTCTCGGCTAGAACAAGGCTGGCTAACGTTTGTGAGGGCGCGTGCCAAAACTGCGGATAATTTTCGGATAAATTCTTTGGCATGTGGGAACCTGAGTTTACTGGCACAATCCGATTACACCAATGACGTCTTATCGCCCCTTATAGGTTGCCGGCCTGGGCAGCTGCTCGGCTGGCCCGCCCCTTAGTCCGGTCCTGCACACAGAAACCGGAACTGGTTACATGCACTGTGTTCATAATATGGCATTAAATCCCAGTGTGGTTTTTTCATGAGTAGTGTTTGTAGTACACCCACATGAACTAAGGCATAATTTAGTAGCTGGATTACCTCAAATATGGCGAAGTTGATATACATGTCCTGCCACCGTGGGGCTCTAGACCGTTTATAGAACAGCTGATGTGCTAGGAAGGTGAATATCAGATATACTCACCTTTTCATCCCTGACCTCCATTGTGTAAAAGTCAAGTGTGCGTCAGAGCCAGGGGCTACGTGAATGGCACTGCAGCGCTGAAGGTGGAGGCATAGAATACACATGGTTATGTTACAGAAGATGCCGGGTCTGAGGTCCATAATGGCTGTTTGATGCATATAGTGTCTTTTGCTGTCGGTGTAAGATGCTGTTTGATGGGTGTAAACTGACCTGAGTGTGAAGCTCAATGCGAGTATCTTACGTGTAGACAACCTGTCAAGGTCTTCCTATAATTGTTAGGGATGTTACTTCCAGATATCGTAGCTGGAATGCAGAATGCCGCCTTCTCGCAGAAAAGCGTAATCCAGTCCGAAATAATCTTCATAAATTTTGGTATTCTGTACGTTTGGGGGCCCCCAACTCACGGGCCCCGCCACGCCGCGGGGTCAGCGTCGGCCATGCCTACGCCACTGCTGACCGCTTACCAGCATCCAATACAAGGTTTATGTGACTTTTTTATTTACATGCGTGGCCCGTCTGGTGCGGTCTTTGAGGCTGCTTCACGAGCAACATGAATTCACAGTGTCTGTTGCTGTGCTGTCTCCTTCTTTCAGTCAGGTATTTGTTTTATTAATCCCCCAGGTCCGGAAGAAGAGAAACTGCTGGGATCAATCTTGCTGCCGTCATACAGGATATCACCATGCTCGACAGAGGACCGTGTGTACCGCAAGTTCGCTTTCAAGGCAGAGCACACAAATATGCGCACCTACTACTTTGCGGCTGACACAAGAGAGCTAATGGTGCAGTGGATGAATGCGCTTAGTCTTGCCTCCATCCTACAGGAGGGCAGTAGGTACAGTAACAGTAGTGGTAATAATGATAATAATAGTCCACAGTAGCAGCAATAATGATAATAATAGTCCAAAATTCATAGTAACTGTCACAGTAACAGTGATGTGATCATGATGACAGCAGTATATCACTGATATCACATTGTGCATTTTAAATATGCCCTACTTCCACAGCTTGTTTGAGAATAAGAATTGCACTGTTTCTTGGGCTAAATCTGTACGGAGTTACTGTTTATTGTTGTAAACCAGAAATTGTTACTCTTGATTCAAGTGGGGAAAAAGGCTGTATAGTAGAAGCTGTTGTTAATTTAACAAACAGGTGAAATGATAGGAACTGGAAAAATTATTTAACAAGAAACTTAGTGCTGTAATTTGTACTTTTCACATGTTAGAATTGAGGCAGATGAGACGTGTAAATTGTATAATGAGTGTAAGCAGAAAATTATAAAGTTTTGGGAAATAACAGTGTAAGAGGCCACTTGGTTGACCAAAATGTCATTGGAAGTGTAATATAAAAGTTGTGCTGTGAAACTGTGAAATGCGTTAAACTGGTTTAAGACACAGGCAAATGGTAGTGTTTGGTTATGAAGTTGGATAAATTTTTGTTTCACAACCGCATTTCATTATTGAAGTGCATACCATATTTCCCTGAATATATAATGAGATTTTTTTGCCCTAATGCATCATTTGAAAAATGGGAGATCGCCTTATAATTGCACACAAATGTGAACAGGTTCTGTATATGTATTTTCCTAAAAACTGAAGCTTGTTTGGGGGGGGGGGGGGATGATTTTCTACACGAAGGATTGTCTTGTATTATGGTAAATTATGGTTTCAGTTGCTCATGAAATTACACTGAGCCAGGAATCCAACTGAATAATTATGCAGCTATGAATATTGCATGTTTGTGTGGGTTTTCATTACCACAAACCATTCATCCACTTTCACATTCATCCGTGATCTACCTGTACATAAAGTACTTCTGCTTGATTAGCATGGATGGCGATTCTTGTAATTAATCAAACTGGAGAAATCTGAGGAAGAATGATGTAGGAATGAGAAAGTGATGGTGGCAGTGGTGGTGGCCATTGTATGTAACTAAATTATTTTGTCCCATGTGTTTTGTCAATCCTAAGTCTGGCTGATGGACAATGATAAATGTTTTCATAGTGTGTATTGCACATAATGCTTATAGTGCACTTGCTGTGTGAAGATTTGTAGTGTTAGTATTAAAATTCAATTTTTCGCCCTTATATACATTGGTAGTTGTAATATTTTGTAGGACACATGAGTAGGTTCTCAATTGTAAGCAGATTTGAAAGGTACTTTTTAGTTTCTGCATTCACATGCCAGTGGTGGCAACCTGTAAATTTTTTGCTGAGTATATATCATAGATCCATAAAAAGGTGGAAGGAAGGTATTTGTTATTTGTTGTGAAATGTGACGTGCACAATTTATACATGACGTTGTTTGGCCCTATAGAACAGATGACCAAGTAATGTCATGTATAAATAGTGTGTACTACTACTACTACTGCTGCTGCCGCCGCCGCCGCCCACGCCGCCGCCCACGCCGCCACCACCGCCACCACCGCCACCACCGCCACCACCACCACCACCACCACCACCACCACCTCCTCCTCCTCCTCCTCCTCCTCCTCCTCCTCCTCCTCCTCCTCCTCCTCCTCCTCCTCTGGCTATACAGTGAAATCTTGCTGTATAAGTAACATGGTTGAAGCATGTAAATAGGACACTATGTAAGCAAATTTAGAAAGTTGTTTTATTGGATATGGTAATGTATTGATTAGCAGATGCGACTGTGGAATGTTCTTCCACTGTGCAGCTTGTATAAGATAGTGCTTTGTCGCATTTAGATTTTATTTCAGCACAAATGTCCTTGCAGGATGATTTTATGTATAATAATAAACTTCCACTGTTGCTCCGATGGCAAGGTCCATTTTATATCACATAGAATATCTTGTTTTCATGTGTGACAGTTATTTCTGAATTGCATAGTTCTTATGGTCATTTGTTCACATTTTTTTGCAGTTGGGATGATCATCAGCCTGGTCGCCCTAGTGTGTCTTCCATATCATCATTACTGAATCAGAGTGCTGATGACAGTGACTCAGGTTTCCATGGTTACCGGCCACAACATTCTGTCACTGCAGGCATATCTTCCACAGTTCCTGGGTCCACAGCCAGTAAGCTCAGTACTGAAGAAATGGCAAAACAAGAGGACGCATCCCGCCAGCTGAACACCAGTCATGATTCAGTGTTCTCAAATGGTTGGGGCACCCAGAAGCAAGGTACTGGTTACTATCAGCCACTCTATGCTAATGCACCACCAAAACCAAGACGCCTTGCTGAGCATGAGGACTATGGTGCTTCATCTCCAGAACTCTCTGAGTTGGCTGGTAAGAAGACACCTCAAGATCCTGAAGGGAATAAGGGATTTGTGCCTAGGATTGCTCAGCCACAGCAGCCAGTTAGAAGCGAAAGTATGGATATTCGGTACCATTACCATCAGGCAGTTGGACAGACGCCGGTATTTTCCTCACAGTCTCTTCAGCAAGGGCAGCTGCAGAGACTGCAGCAGCCTACACAACAGATGAACCAGGGTTCGGGTATTCATGCTCAAGTAGTGACCAATGTGGAAAGAAGGACTCCTGACACTTATGGCCGCTCAAATTCTACGAGTGCTGGAACCTCAGGAGCAAGTAAAGCAGCTGGTTCAAAAGGTGCAGATTATGAGGATGTGTACATGTCAGATACTATGAGACGTAGTGGTAGTGATGGGAGCTATGGAGAGGTGTACAAGCGATCATCAAGTCAGGTTGCATATATTAAGGGAGCAGGGCCTGTAATATCACTGCACCACAAACAGCACTATTCAGATAGGGCACATAGGGAGAATCATCCTTTACCACAGGGTGGGGGTCAGTATGGACATTCTGGCCAGCATCAACAGAACTATGCAGCTCACATATATGCCTCAGCTATGCCTTCTCAACAGCCGGACATGCAGATTCCAAACATGTACTCTGTACCAATGCAGCAAAAGGCAGTTCCTCCTCCTCTTCCTCCACATCATCACAACCAAAGTGTTCAGCCAGCGAGACGTAGAGAAGCGCGGTCAAACCGTTACCCACCACGGCCTCACAGTGCTGATTTCCTAGATTACGATGCCAAGAAGCACAATCAACACTATCTGCCCCCTTCTCCTTATTATCCTGGCCAAGAGGCTGTTGGAAGTAGGGATTACTTGCAGCATGGTGGTAGTGGTGGTGGTGACAAGATATATCAGGAGCAACATGCAAATAGAGTAGCTCAGTTACCGCGGCCTAAGTCAAGCCTGGAGATGATGCCTCCTCCTGATCCTTCTTTTGGTGATAATTATTACTGGTCTGAAGAACGTTATGCTCAAAAGATGCGCCAGTCTGCTTCATATGTTCATCAGATTCCAGCAGCACATGCAAGAAGTCACTCATCTTCTTCAAGAGCAACGACTCCTTCCATACATTTAAGTACTCCAACAGTTATGATGAGTGTGGATGGTGGAATGAAAAGTGGTGCTCAAGTGGGGGGTGTTAGCTCAGGGGGAAGTGTAAATAGTGATTGTGCAGGTGTTGTTCTAAGGCATCCAAAAAGTACAGAAGTAACACAAAGTGATGCTGTGACATTACAGTCACCTTCAAGGCAACACTGCCAACAGCAGCAACAGAGGAGATGGAGTGAATACAGAGACCCTTGTTTGGATGGACAGTTTACCAGGTCAGCAAGTGCAAGATTACCACGACAACGGTACCAGGATGATCAGATTGATTCTCGATATGTGGACCAACAACAGAAGTCTACCTCAGATGTTCGTGATGGAGAGAAGAAAATACAACAGGTAAATTTAAGGTTCCCATCTTGAATGTCTACATTATTCTGCTGTTATCAGAGCAACATTTTGCATGTTTACAAAGAGGAATTATCAGATAGATTCTATATGCACTTACAGAACTGACTCAAGTATGTCACAGAATCCACAATTAATAGCTGTAGGCTTGTTACACTGAGAACGATACCTCCTTTCTAGTAGCAAATTTGAATTAAATTTTCTGTTCAGATTAATTACATGTGACATTCTGTGTGAAGTTATTTGCTATTCAGTCACTTTCTGTTAATGTGTTTATAAAATCAGAAGCTAAATCCTCCAAAACATAATCAAGCTGCATGAATTAAATATCAGTACAACTCTGTACGTTTCTGATGATGGTACATGACTTAGTGAAACAGTTCTTCTTTAGGACTGTGTGCATTGTCTTAATTTGTAATGGAGTATGACATTTTGGCTCTGCTTTCATCTTCAGGTGAAATGGGAAGAAGCACCTGATCGGTTGGACCCTTTAGAAAGAGCTACTGTGAGTCAGTGGGAACTGTAGTCAAATCTGTTACAGAATTTGTAGCTAGGCGGTGTTTTGTGGTCTGTTCTGTACATCATATTTGACATTCTTGGTACTTGTAGCTGGTTAAATATTACCATTAAAAAATGCTAAATGTGGAGTTCATGTGGCAGCCATGATGTTGTTTTACATTCTTACACATTTAGTTTAAGAAAAAGTAGTAAAATTTTTGAAAACATGACACTTTATAAATCAGCATGACTGCTTGGATACCATTGTTGGTGTGGAGAATTTTGAAGTATACAGACATGGTTACTTCTGGTAGCATGATATTCGTGGCAAGTCCCAAGAGTTAGCTTGAGGTGTTATGTATTAGAGAGAGGATTATGTGTCATACAAGATGAAATGTAGGCTAAGAACTGGAATTCCATAGATGGCTGGCATGGTTATTGGTTAACTTGTAACGTATTAGCATCTGTTGTGGCATGAAATATTGGCACTGTAAATGTGCCTCTTTCATTTCTCAGTCGTTTATGTAAATCTGTCTCAGCATGAAACAGTGTAGTGCTAGGAATATAAAAAGCATTGTTTTGTGTATGCAGTGAGTCTTCACTCTCTTTCATGACCAGAGCAAGTATTTGTCAGTAGGTGCTTTCATTCCTATGTTCATTTGTTGCTGATGCTGAGAAGATATTCTCCGTCACCACAGAGCACCAACAGATGGCCATTTTGGGAAGAACCCATCTTGTTAAGACCATGAGATGTTTTTGCATATAGGGAACTAAATATGCAGCTAGCCATGAAATCTCATACATTACTTGTAAAATGTGAAATGTTGTCAATATTACCAGTAGGTTCTAGTGTGTGACCAGATCTGTATCTGTCATGTCATAGGTATGTGCCTGTAGTAAGGAAATGAAGTGAGAAATTTTAACAATCCTTTCCTGGTTGTCTGTAGCGAGAAGAGTCTATGAAGCGCCTCCTTGAGTGGAAGCAGCGGATGTTGCAGTCTCCCTTAACCCGTAAACCTTCAGGTTCATCAACTCGAGGGACGGCACAGAACGAACTATCCAAATATTACAAGCAACAGGTGCTGCGAGAACTTGCTACTCAAGAGGCGCAGAACAGGGAGCTGATAAATAACCAAGATATACGTGGTGGTTCGAAGCGCAGATCACATCTGGAGGATACAGGGACAGTGCCAGGTCGATCCATGCTTAGGAGTAGAAGTCAGGATGGCCGTCGCTCTTCTACATCCCTCACTCGGTACAACAGCTATTCATCTGATGATGAAGGTAAGTTTGGAGGTGAAAATTAGATAAAGTAGAAAAACGCTTAAGACTCACAGCAAAACTGGATGTGGTTGTAACAGATTTATTGCTAATTCTGAAGGCAGTGCCACTGGTGTAGTTGGGATGGACAGGCTTTAGTTTCGTATTTTTGAGATTAAGATGATAAGAGATAATTAAAGTTTATACACATAACGGGAACTTTTTAAGTAATGAAAATTAGTGTTCCATAGGTTGTGATTGCTTGCTGTCTGGTATCTAGTAAGCAGTGTTTTGGGGAACATGCTGCACTTTTTTTAGGCTAGAAGAGTGCCACAAGATGGCATGGCATCACATCCCTGAAGGTAGTGAACGTGAAACCCTCAAGATTTTGCAGTTTGAGGATTGCAGACCTGTACACTGTTGTAAATATTTTAATGAAAACTTACCATATATTTCAAGTGTTACACTGCCTGGAATGGTGCTGAGGTAAAGATGTGAATCACCAAAGATTAATGTGTGAATGGGGTGAAGTTCCAAGGTTTCTACAGCTCAGTATCAGGTGGTGGAAGATGTCAGTTTCATATACAGATCCTTTATCCCTGTAACTAAGCTGATTGGAGACTGGTTTTGACCTATGCACCTATAAGGAGTTTAATACCATCCATCCATTTTGTAACCAGTTGCTTCACTGAGTGAGATGTCCTGGCTCATTCCTTAAAAGTTACTTTGTGCACATTTCTGAGGAAGGTGGGTTACCAGAAGATGTCATGTTCATCACTGATTTGATCATCTGAAAACATTCTGTGTGAAGTCCCAGTTTGAAGGTTCATGGCTTCTGGAATGTTATATTGTGTCAACTGGTAAATAGTTACAGATATTTTAAAGTCCTGTAGTGCTTTCAAAATGTTAGTAACTTTTTACAAATCTATGTGGTGTAGCAACCCACAATGTATGAATGTCAGCAGCACTGCCAGGAGAATCTCAAATCCTGCAAGTCTCATTTTGCTGAACCAGACCCTGCAGCTGTTTACTGATAATGATGTTTACATCTTGTGATCATCTCTTGTGTTCATCCTGTTGCTTTGGCTTAGAAATAAATTTGCAGTTGCTTCAATTTATGGCTGATATGAAGTTTGACAGCAGAACATAATCTTTATAGCATTGAAAATTTTTATACAGCCTTGAAAATTAACAGAACACATGTGTGCAAAGAAGGAGCAACATTTTTGTCTGAAGTGAAATGCTTGTCCATTCACTTGTCCTACATTGTGATTTTTCAGTGAAGATGTTATGTGATTACCTTGAAATTTGCTAATATGTTTTGTGAACAGGTTGTTTTATCACTTTGGTATTAATAATCACAGCCTCTTAACTTGCTGATAGGCACAACTTGTGCAGCTGTTGCTAAAATTCATGGTGTCTGGCATGGTGACATTCTCCAAATCTGTAGCTCTTCTTCATTTGTGTTGTTTATTCCTTTATTTTCTTTTGCTTTCTGTATTGTGCATCATGATTATACTTGAAGTAATATATTCTTTCCATATCTGCCTGTCTCCACTTTAGAAATATATAAGTAGTTAATTAGAAGTAGCTAACAACACTAGGAAATGTCTGGTGCCTAACTTTATCCTTTTTCTGCTTTTGGGACTGCAGTGTAAAAATCAAGGGATGTGTCTTAAATTAATGTGTTGGTGTAATATGCACAATGTAAAGAGAGGTTTCTAAGTGTGGGTGCAGATAACACAGGGCACTAAGTTCAAATATTTCCCATTCTGCCAGGCCTGCAGTGTGTTTACACACAGACACACGCACATGCACAGAGTAGTCTTTGTGTGTGCCATAAAGGCATGTAGTGTAATGGGGATATATCTCCACTCATTCTTAATATTGGTGAGTTCTGCGATAATGCCCTGACCACCTCACTCCTAAGTACGAGCCTGCAGTATCCATTGAGTATGAGGCTGGGTGGTTCCAAGAGGAAGTGCAGACACTGTGGAGAAGAGACAAATCTTTTGCTCTTGCTGGGAGTTGTAACATGATTGTTCGGGTTTCCAGCCCGCTGCCGAGTTACTGTGTTTGTTGCTGTTATTACGTAGGCCCAATTAATAGAAATTTTTATAATTTTGAATTTGGTGTAACAGAATTCTTACCAGGAGGGCTTTAAAATAAATGGTACACATCGGCTTTTGGTTTATGTTGATGATGGTAATATATTGGGCGGAAGCATGTATAATATAAGGAAAAGCACAGAAGCTTTGGTAGTTGTTAGTTAGGAGTTTGGTCTGGAAGTAAGTGCTGTGAAAACTAAGTGTGTTATCATGTCTCGAGATCAGAACACAGGACAAAATCACAACGTAAAGATAGATAATCCTTTGAAAGGGTGGAAGAGTTCAAATATTTGGGAACAACCTTAAAGAACTGAAATTCCATTCATGAAGAAATTAAGAGTAGATTGAAGTTGGGGAATGCTTGCTGTCATTCGGTGCAGAATCTTTTGTATTCCAGGTTGCTATCCATAAATATAGAGATTAGGGTATACAGAACTATAATTTTACCTGCTGTTTTGTATGGGTGTGAAACTTGGTCTGTCATACTGGGGGAGGAACAAAGGCTAAGGGTTTTTGAGAATAGGGTGCTGAGGACTATATTTAGGCCTAAGAGATGAGGTGAGAGGGGAGTGGAGAAGACTACATAACGAGAAGCTTAATAATCTGTCCGCATCACCAAATATAGGCTGGGTGGTCCAAACAAGATGAATGAGATGGGTGGGGACGTAACTTGTGTGGGGGAAAGGAGAGGTGCGTACAGGATTTTGGTAGGGAGACCTGAGGGTAGGAGACCACTTGTGAGATGCAGGTGCAGATGGGAGGATAATATTAAAATGGAACTTCAAGAAGTGGGATGGGGGTCACGGACTGGATTGAGCTGGCTCAGGATAGGGACTGGTGGTTGACTCTTGTAAACGCGGTAATGAACCTTCGGGTTCCGTAAAATGCGGGGATTTCTTCACTAGCTGAGGACCTTTTAGCTTCTCAAGAAGGACTCAAACCCATGTAGGTAGGTAGGTAGGTAGGTAGGTAGGTAGGTAGGTAGGTAGGTGGGTGGGTGGGTGGGTAGGTAGGTGGGTGGGTGGGTGGGTGGGTGGGTAGGTAGGTGGGTAGGTGGGTGGGTGGGTGGGTAGGTGGGTAGGTAGAATTCGTACATTTCCTATGAAACATGCCATAAAGGAGCTGAAAGAATCTGGTATGATCACTTCTAGTGGTAACTTTCTTTATCTATTATTTAAGGGGACATACCATGTAGACAACATTAAATGACAGTAGATCTGACTCCTGTTCTCAAGTTCCAGTACATAAACTTAGTAGAACCACTGTATGTTATTTTTGGCTCATAGTTGCTACAGGGTAGCATTAAGTTACAAGTGGTTTCATTTAGTTTCACACCATGGGCGTGAACTTTATACTCCTGACAGATGTGATGCACCTTTTATGCTTCCCATCATGGGTTACCCACCAGCATTAGGAGCTGTGTCTGAGGTTGTGGAACCTCAAAGTATTTGTTCTTTATTGGAAGGTGTATTGCACTTGCATTTGTGCTGTTAATGATTGTCTTTTTTGACACCAGACAGGTTTCTAGACTGAAAGTGTTTTTTTGGGGGGGAATGTCATCAGCATATTTACCTGCATGGTTTCAAACCCAGAAGACTGTTGTTTGAGTAGTACCTACCATTTAAATCTGAAAACCTGTATTGGATTTATTACTTCAATATACACGTCCAAAACTCTCTGCTTCTGGACTGAATTTGCAAGACCAGTTGGGCTATTTTTGTTGAACACATCACTGGGACAGTATGGAAGAGCTCACTGTCTATACTTCCCAGTATACCTCATTTTTCATCTCATTTGCTACTAGAAGTGTTTTGCCTTGAAGTGGTGCTTTGTTGATCCTCAGAAGTGGGTACTCTTAGGTGGAATATCTGTTCTGTGGAAGATGGTCAAGATGTTGCCTGCAGTCTGCAGAACACATGTGTATGTTGTTGCTCGTTTTTGGGGATATTCTGCTTCTGGACCACAGGACAACTGAAGGAAAACACGTATTATGTGGTATGATGAGGTTATAGGTGAAGTGTGTGAGTGTGTGCAAACACTGATTCTTAATAACTTTTCAGCTGGACATGCACATCTTGTGTATCACTTGCACAAGTGGCTTAATTGTTCTGCCAGTTGTGTGGAGAAATTGAGGACTTGCCCATGGTATTTTGTTGTGTTGAATATATACGTGTATGTAAAATCAGAACTGTAATGTACTGTCTACTTACTGAGCACATCTTGTACCAACCTTGATCAAAATTAGACTGAATTATAAGGATGACAATGAAAGTACACTTCCCATTATTCTTGCTCTGTATTCAGAAGTATACAGGTTTAAATTTTGGCATGGAGATGCACTAGCCTTACTGAAATTTTCGTGGCTTTCCTCAGTCATAGCAGATGAAAGCCAGGATTGTACTATAACAACCGCTTTATTCTGTATGCTTCCCAGTTTGGTGTTACATTTATAAATCATCCTGTCATTTGGTACTGTATAGTGTGGGCAACACAAAGCATTATGGAATCAATCAAGAATAAGCAAATACAGTAGAGTCTCAATGTTAATGATTGATTGGGTATGCTAAAACAGTCATGAGCCTTGGAATCATGAACATCAGAATCCATTTTTATTGTAAAATGGCTGTATGGTTCCAGAAACTTCTGCAACATTAGTAATAAAAATGTATTAATGTACAAACACTTTTTGGAAGCATCAGATCCATTAAATGAGGGATGGGACAGAAGTCAATGCACTTAATGAAAGATGGAGCTTGACTGAACTGCAAGAGATCAGTGCAGCAGGAGGACAACGGAGAAATCTGACTCGCTAGCCATGTGGTCTCATTCTGATACATCGTAACCATTCGTGAAAAGTTGAAGAGATAGTATTAAGATGGGTGATCATGATATGTCAAAATCCTGAACCCTGGTATTCACAAACCTCAAGACAGTACCGTAAATCAGTCAATATTGTAGGCACTGTGCAGGTATTTCTCCTGTAACAGATGGAGGTTATTGAGATGTTAATTTTTAGCCTACGAGCCAGCCTGAGAATAAGAAGTAATGTAGGCTGACAAGATCACCTTGTTCTCTGGGTGCACTTAAACAAGTGTGTCTTTCCTCATTTTGACTTTTGAACCAGCTAACAAATTTTTGGACTAGATGTGTGTGTTATGCCATTGGAGGCATTTCCTGCATTTAGTAATAACAAAATTATGGATGTACAAATATGTGAGGCAGAGTGACACCAGAAAGCCTTGTGTTGAAGTCCTTAGGTGACATAATGTAATAGGTCTTGGGTCAATGTGTAATGTTTTTTGAGATAATATTTTCGTAGGGGTGCATCACCTAGAAATTGCTGACTGATCTTAAAAACGCTGCTATACATTTCCATGTGTTTATTGACCTTCCAGAGGGAGGGAAGCACTGCAGGAGGAAGGTTGTGTAATGTCAGTCAGAATCACAATGCACAACTTAAGATTTCTTCTGTGGTTGGTAATGAGAACTTGGATGGCCTATACAGTGTAAAATAACATTTGATTTAGGCATGAAAAGTTTTGACTTCATAAATATCATAAAATTTACTTACAGAAGTGGTATGTGGTTTGTAAATCAGCAGAAGGACATGTAGCAGAAGTGTATGTCTTGGAGGTTACATCTGACATTAGCATATAGGTAGCAGGTACTTCGTTAAGTATTATGTTCCTTTTAAAGTAAGATATAATAATAATCATTCTCATAAATCTGTGCAATAGAGGATTAGGCTTTGTGAGTTCTTCTAGGAAATACATGTTTATATTTCCAGTATTAATATGTGTGATAATTTATGGGATACTATGAAATGCATTTTGTCATTAAAGTGGAAGGGCTTATAATTGTAATTTTTTTTTAACTTGTATGGTCTCATATTTTTCTGTGAGGCCTTCTGTGTGCTGCTTGGGTCATTAACTGGGTGGGGGGTGGGGTGGGGCGGTAAATGGACACTCAGGCA
The DNA here is from genome assembly GCA_013340265.1 of Coptotermes formosanus. NCBI lineage: Eukaryota > Metazoa > Arthropoda > Insecta > Blattodea > Rhinotermitidae > Coptotermes > Coptotermes formosanus. Next base: position 216,879 of record BLKM01000783.1, on the reverse strand, counting down.
GTCCACGGGGTAGGTCTGGGGGTTTGTGAAGGTTATATGAAAATTAAATGTGTAATTGACAGTATTTCTTGTCTTTCTGTTTGCTATCTGAAAGCATAAATACTAAAATGTCTAGAACTCTGACTGACTGTTTTATGTGGGCATGAAAGTTGGTCTGTTATGTTCTGGGAGGATCGCAGGCTGGGGATGTTGAGTATAGGTCAGTAAGGAAGATATTTGGACCTAAGAGGGAGGATGTGACAGGAGACTGGAGAAAACTACATAGTGACGAGCTTTATTATTTGTGCTCCTTGCGTATATTATTAGGGTGCTGAAATCAAGGGGCGCATGTGGCACACATGAGAGGAAAGAGACATTCATACAGGGTTTTGTTAGATAAGCCTGAAGGAAGGAGATCACTTGGAAGACTTGGTATAGATGAGAGGATGATACTAAAATGAAACCGCTTGAAATGGTATGAAATTATTTCATATAGCTCAAGATAGGCACACGTTGCCGCCTGTTGTAAAGACAGTAACACAGCTGGGCAAGATCTAGCCTCTTGAGGAGGATTCTTCTTCAGGGAGGGAGTTAATACCTTCCAAAAGATGTAACGTATTAATAAACATGCTTGTCACGTGCACAATTTGGTAACTCTGGTGTGTTTAGTTTGTTACTTCACTGTGGCCAAAACTGTATATGCTTGTCTTCCCAGCTATGTGCCAGATGGCAATGTCTGTAGAAACACACCAACTTGACAACATTGTATTCAGTTTGCTTTGGTTGTGGCATTCTTGTTAGTTCAAGTGTCTGATATGTGCAACTGCTTAAACATATCCAGTGAGTATCATTACTTTTTCAAAATGAAAATGTATTTCACTGGTTAGCAGCTTACATACAGTGAAGTAAATATACAGTCATTTAAGACTTATTTGTTTCAGTCTAGCTGTAGGTATATGACTAACAGGCAGTGTCATTTAAATAGACTTAAGGTATGGTATGCATTTCACAATATTTCTTCCTAGGTGTGTGGCTTTTCAGTCTATGTTCATTAATTTTTTCTCAGCTCAGTCCATCTGCATGTGGCATTGTTTGGTGAATATGGTAAAAATTGCCTGCTTTTAACCCCCTCAGATGAGGGAAGTTATATAAATCTGTCCAACGTTAAAAGGTTATGCATAAGTAAATCAAGACTGAAGTAATGTCTGTGGCAACCTTCCTGCCTGCTTGAATTTATTTGTTTAAAACTAACACTCGATTTCCCCTCCCTACTCTGGTTTTTTAACGGTGGCATGGGAAATGGATTTCTTTTTGTTGCGATAAAATTAGAACCATTGTTGATAATTTTGCTCTGAACCTAAACTTTTGTTAACTGCATGACTGAAGGAAATCTTAATGTTACTAACCTAGGCTAAACTTTTTCTTTCTTTGGGATTCAAATTCCATTGACAAACATTTTGGTGAATGTTATTGTCTTAGTTAACTTCTATACAATGAAGCATATATTCTAAGTTAGTTTCTTTCCTAATAGTGACAGTACCTATCAAAATCACAAGGTCTTTACTCTTATTGTTCATAAGAGAATAGTGAAACATTTCTATTCTCTTCTGGGATTGGTTCAGAGCCGAGTGATGTTCGCAAGGCAAGAAAGCGTGTTCGACGTCCCTCACAGGCAGGAAGGTCACGCCATGGTAGCGCAGAGGGCAAACCAAGTCGCCGCCACTACCACCACCACCACCACCACCACCACCACGACCACCACCACTCTTCCGTTCCTCCGTTCACCTGCACAGACATGCCGTACCCCCACAACTATGAGAATGTAACTGTCCCATTGAATTCAAAATCATACCATCACCACCTTGTATCAGGTGGCAGCAAAACAGACACATCTGAGTCTAGAATCAGTACAGGCTCATTACCAAGCAACACAGAAGAGATACCACCAGATGTAGCATATGGGGAAGGCCATTATGAAGGATGTTCCACGTCTCTCAGATCAAAGAGCCAAAAAGGAGCTTACCTGATGGAACAGCTGAGGATTCCACAAAGTAGGTTGACTGACCTGGCTAATGGCAGGATTAATGACAAGAAACTTGCAGAGTTGTCATCACAGCAAAGGGAGACTTACCACATGGAGAGGCAGCCTTTACAGAAAGCAGTGAAATGTCATGATACGTGTCAAAGATATAGCAGTAGTACTGTGAAGTCTTCAGGTGACAGTACTAGCCTGCATGATGACAGATGTTCTAATGAGAAGCACTCTGATTCTGGTTATGATACTTTACAAGCTAGCAGGGTTGTCTCTGGATTCACAGAATTTTTGGAAGTCCAGAACCCATATGCAAATCCAAGAAAGAGTTCAGAGTTAGTGTACCCTGTTCACGAGGTACACTGGGATCCCTCAAGGGTTAGGGACCTAGGCACAAATAAGGAAGATTGGGATATGAAATTCAGCACATCACATCTGGTGGAGTTTTCGTCTCAGTGTACTGCTGGGAACAGACAGAGGGGGGAGGAGAGGGAGGACTTTATTCACACCGTCGAATCACCACCAAAAAATATTGTTCAAAGTCGCATTAAAGCATTCGAAACTGGAAAGGAAGGTGACGATTCAGTATTAGGGAGGGAATCCTTACAAATGCAAGAACCCCTCAAGTTGTCTCCTCCAATGTACCATCCCAATGAGGCCCATGTGTCAAGCCTCAGGAACACAGACAATCATCATCCCCCATCAGAGGAATGTCAACGACACAGGAGGACAGATTTAAGTAATTTTGTTTTTGGTGATGCCTTGTCTTCGAACAACCGAAATTCGACCGAAACACGCCATACATTGCCGAAAAACACGAGTGAATCCGAGAATAACCCGAAGTCTGTACGAGACCTGCTGGCAGATTTTGAAAGAAAATCACAGCTGGTTAAAGAACGCCAAGCAGCTGAGGAAGAGCGATGCTCTGAGGGCGGACCTGGAAAGAGGTGCGTCTTCAGCGACACGGAAACGTTACTGTACGACACATCGAGTGATGCTGAAGGCCACTCAGAAGGCATGAAACAGTCAGGAGACGCAGCTGTAGAACGTCAGCCAGACGAGTCCAGAACTGCTGCTGTCTGTAGCGACGAAGATGAGGAAGACAAGGACGAAGAGGTCGCTGCAGCTCTTGGACTAAGAGAAAGGGGTTTCACTTCCGGTCGAGATCTGGGAAGGAACATAGATCCGGCTGATTATGGGAATCGCAGGCATCGGAAAAGGAAAAGCTCAAAATCAAGTCTCACTGCCACCGATCCCATAGCCAACGATGACTTGGAAGTTATAGTCACTCCAGGCTATCTTCGTCTGAGCATGGCAGAGTCTGTTGAAACGCACGAAGATTCTGGGTCAGTCTGTAGTACGCCCACCAATTCTGAGCAGTGTAAAACACAAGAGGAACCTGGAGAGAAAACGGAAGGTAAGAAGACGGAAGGAAATTGTAATGTCTTGGTGAGCGTGGAAGAACATTACATGCCAATGACGCCTTCAAAGAAAGCAGTATTGGCACCACCTGATGCGTTTAGCAATACTCGAAGCCCCTCGGCGTCACACACTGTAATAATGGAGAACATATTTGGGGACAGAGGTTTCGAAGAAAGTTCATATGTGGAGATGGCAGACGATGGACTCATTCGCTCATTACTAGCTCCAGAGCCTAACCCATCATTCTTGTCGAAGTTTGATCCCAAGAAAATCATCAGCGATTTAACACCAACTTACGCTACTCCCGAGAGTCCGCGATATTGTGAAATAGGTTCTACCTGCAAGGAGACCAGCGGTGTCACCACTCATTACGAATTCTTATATAAAGCTTCTACACAGTATGAACCTGTTTACATGGAAGTGAGTCCACTGATGGAGGCATTAAAAACCGGGGAGAAATCAGACATTCCTGACACGGCACAAAATGAAGGCTGTGAGAAGAGGGACATGTCTGACAGTACTATTTTGCACGACATTTCCGAGAAGTCAAAATCCGGAGAGGAGGTTGGCGTTGAGCCTCTGTCACCAGCACCTCCACGGACTAGTCTTCCTGACATCCTGAATACAGCTTCAGCCCAAAAGAAGCAGCAACGGAAAATCCTTTCTAAATCCGACCGTGATAGTTCTGACGCCGATGACGAAGCTTCCAAAGACCTAGATTCCCTTGACGCTCCACGCCATCCTCGATTTAGCTTATCTGACACATTTCGTCCTGCGTCATACTACCTCGGAGCCAGCAGCATGAGCGATAGGGCGCTTATAGTTCTCGGCGGCGTGGCCGCTACTGCAGCGGAACAACACGATTCCTCTGACAGCGATCTCGTGTCGCCGCCTCCTATTCCAACAAGCCCGCTTCCACTGGAAGACTTCGACAACTCTCTAGAACTCACAGAAACTTCTCTCGATACAAACAAGCAATCGCAGATGCCATCAACACTTGGTAGTGAGACTGAATCCAACGAAAAAAACGAGCCACGAGTGTGGGAAAAGCCGCCCGGACATACAAAGGGTAAAACTTCAGATCGTCATGTAGGTCGTTTAAGCTCTCCCCTTCTTCTACCACCAGTGTACGGTACAGGGGATGTTAATAGTTCCGGTAGCGAATCAGTAGATCTAAGGAATGAACACGATTCAAAAAATATAGACCGGCTGCTTAAGAGGCGCCCAGTTTCCGACGACATGCTAGGAGTGGTGGGCGTGTGTGGCTACCTTTTGACTCCCTACGTTGAACGCCGGACAGGTGGGAGTGATATCGAATCTGTGGGAAGCAGAAGCGGTCTTGCTGTGGATTTGGATAACGATGTGAGCGTTGATCTCGATCGGTATCTTGAAGAGATACAGGGAAAAGACGCCTTTAAAATAGACACATGTTCTACGGATGTGGACCACGATTGCTGCGGAATCTGCGGGAAGGGAATGCACGGAATGAACGGAAAGTTTGATGATACACGGCAACAAATTGAATCGTCCCCTGGAAGCGTCAAGAAATTCGAAACTCCTGACGTAACAGTTATTACAAGTAGTCGTAATCGCTGTTTTCCAGAAAGAGCACCAGGTGTTAAGGAGCCCGTTCGATCTCCAGATGTACCCTACTCCGTGGAAGGGGACAGTAGTGGTTTGTCTGCACGCAATTACGAACGATCGCCGCCGAAGAGTGAAGAGGTGCAGTACGAGAACTTGCAGATGTACCTGCCGCCTCCTCTGCAGCATGCTAATATTGATGACATTGAAACATCAGAGATCACGAGCCCTTCTGATGGGGTTATCAGACGCGGTGATAGTACCACTTCCACTGTTGAGGTGCATGGGCTGGATGCGCAGCACGCAGGAGCCCCATACTATTACTCGGATCTCTTGAAGGGAGACGAGGATGGATTTGCCGGCTACACTTTTGAAAAAAATGTCAGCGTGCGCGGATACCCATCCTTTTTGTCCAATCCCTCAACCACGCCAAATCGTGTATTGCCATCTTCAACGTCTCGTGTACAGCCCCTAAACAACCAGCGTGAAAATGTAACAGAGATCTCATTTGTGAAAAGGAATGACATTGGGCGCAAAGTGAACGCGATACACCAACCACCATCCTTTCCCGCTCAGTCGTTCCATTCGCAACATGTTCTGTCTAACAAAGAGGAGAGTCGCCTTCTGGCAGAAGAACTGAGATCGACAACAGTTCATTTCCTTGATACAGCAAACAAACGAGGAAAGGTGGATGAGAGAAACTTCTATGAAGCTGACACCATTCAACGCCGCAAAGGTATCTCTTTGCGAGACAGTAGCGACTCGCATGAGCACAGGTATGTGTCCCAGACACCGGATTATAATAGGACGACAAACACGGTCAACTTGTACCCTTATGGACTGCGTGACAAGTCTTTTCCCCCTGTAGGTGACGAATCGGGCAGGAATTCTTCCCGTCAGCCACAGAGGAGTAGGTCCCTGGAGGGCCTCATCGACGATTTGAATGTCCTTCAGGCTTACAACGAACGTCAGTCTGCTTCGAGGAGCCCGCGTATCAATAGGATGTTCCAATCCTTTGGATTGACGGCGTCTCTTACTAACGTCCCTCACAGTGTGGCCAGTGACATCGCACAGACACGCCAAAACAGGGTTGGAGTGGCCGTGTGTCCCCCCACGCAGTATAACCAGGAGCGTCAAGGGGGCGTAAGAAACAGGCCTCCTCCACCTATGCAGCAAGAGGTGGATCTGGGCCCGTGTGAAGGTGATAACTTGTGGGAGGAGGATGCCCTCTGGAGGGAGAGTCTGAGAAGAGTCAGTTTGAGGCATACCCGGTCCCTGGATAACCTGGATGGTGGGCGTGCTGTACGGAGCAGCAGCAGGCTCAGCACGTCGAGTGCCGCCACAACTGCTTCCACTATTGAACAGAGTGGGCGACGCACAGATCTGCTGTCAGGCGGAGGGTCCGTTCGGCAGAAGATAAGTCGGGAGGTGACCTATGTCAATGACAGCATTGTGCGAGGCAGCCATCACAGGCTAGAGTCATCGAGGCAGAGGGAATACGAAGAGGACTACAGGGAGGGTCGGCGCCGAACCCGGAGACGCCCACAGCAGAGCCAGGGCCGAGTATCGGACGACGTGGCACGCGAAGCAGAGCGGGATGACGGCGTGCATTACGAGCGTTTGTCTCGGTACTCTGAGAGTCTGGAGAGAACGAGGCGGGGCCAAACTTTCCTGGAGGGATATATCTGGGATGAGGACCAGGAGACGTTCAGGAAACATCATAATGACCCAGCACCCTCACAACAGCAACACCAATCCCAACAGCAGCAGCATTTTTTAGGGGATTCCAGCCTTCCTCCTCAACCTCCTCCTCAGCCGCCGCCATCATTTGAAATCGACAGAGAGAAACTTCGGCAGTGGGACCTGATGTCCAGTGCACCTCTTCTTCAGCAGCAGATGTTGGGGGCGTCAACAGGGACGCCTGCCGTGGCGAAGCAACCACTGGCATTTGGTGGCATGGTCACAGGGGTGGTGGTGGGGGTGGAAGGGGAGGAAACGTTGCCAGACATAGGGGGAAGGCGGCAGCAGCAGCAGCCATGGCACCTTCCAGATTTGACAATGCCACATGCAGAAAACATAGACCCGCCGACAGAGGAAGGCAACAGGGCACACGGCCCATCGGGTGAGTAGGGATGTACAGATGTTCTGTCAGTGTGAAGGAATTTTCTGACTTCAGTATCTTAAGTGTGACAGTAGCCTTACGTTATTCTACAAATAGTCTTAGGATCATGAATGCGGAACTCAGTTTTGCTGATCAAACAGTGAACCTGTTCGCTCCCATTTTTTTATTCCGATTGATCGAATTTCGAGTTTTTGATCAGCTAATAGGCGCACGTTGTTCTGTCGGTTACAAACAACTCACCGCAGAATTACAGTTTCATCGTACTTCGAGGTTTATTTTCTGTTGTTACATAGACTTTTGTCTCGGAAGAGGCAAGAACCCTGTCGAAAGATGTTTTTCAATCTTCAGGATTGCAATGACATTTACATGTTTGCAGCAATAAGTAAAAGCAAAACGAGTTCAGAATGTAAGAGAGTTCATTCACCAGCAAGCTGCTTCCTTCAGCTCATGTGATTATTTCATACATAAATGTTGGACTACATGAAATGTGTATTTACTAATGTAATATGATGGCAGGGGAGTGACGCTTTGTTCCGGAGAATGGAAGAGAGGCGCGAGATTGCTTCGAATTGAATCGGTTATAATTTGAGCACTTCTCAGGGTGACCATTTCATGTTGGTCATCGTTTGTTGAAAGTACAGCAGGATGTCCCTGAGACTGAACAATAAACACACGTGCACACCCTTAATTGCTATTAAGCTGCAAAGGCGCATATTTCTAATTAGTTTCTTTTCTGGTAGTGGGCGGAAAAGTCGAACTCTCCTCCCGTGAAGTTGGGCCAACGCATAAAGCGTTAGGTCGCTTCACGCCTGTGCTGTCTTTCCTATGGGCCTGTATATACATACACATACATAAACACATACGTACATTTCCGCATATACTACGGATCTAACATAGTAGCAGTAGCAGTCTTCGTGAACGTCGGTCAGATCGTACTGTCCCACGGTGGCGACCAATGGCAGAGTTCGTGAACCGTCGGATTCTGTTACAAGGAATTCGTTGGAAAAATATGTTTGGAGTCACTAACATCAAGAAGTTGTTGGTTGTTTAGTTAATTGCCTTGTACATATTTTGATAGACAAATTGTTCACGACGAATCGATTAATATTGATAGCCAGTATTGGAGTTACTACAAGCACGTCTTGGCACGAGAGGTATAATCTTTGTGAAGCAGTTTGGTGTTTGAACCTAGACAAGTTAGTCTTGCTCATGGGCAAGGCTTTCATAGTTGGAAGGACGTTCTGTGCGCTAAGACAGGGTTTAAAATCGAAAACTGCAGTGATTATAGCATCCAGACTGCATAGTGTCGGTGGTGTATGAATAAATATGAATGTGGAGCATTGATAGAATGATACGAGGTAGGTTAATTGACAGGGAATAACCGAAGTGCGACTTTGTCCGCGACAAATCTCACATGGCCTGCCCTCAGATCGAAATTAGGCTCACAGTAGCAAAGACATGTATCACAGATACAGAAAATCCGTGTAGTATTTGCATTCTAAGTAACTGTGTGGCAACCTTGACATTTCTAACACTCGCTCAATTAGTGAAAAACTCCCCGTGTTCTTTGGAACCCAGCGGTTTGTTACTGGCCTGTCTAGCGCCATGTGCCGGATGGATCTAGTCGGCTTACTCGTCCCATTTCTTGGAAGTTTATTATGGCAGGATAATATTAAAAAGGATCTGCGGAAACATGTCAGAGGTGTGGATTGGGTTTATCTGCCTCAGAAAGGATGACTGTGGTCATCACTTGTGCTTGCAATAATGAACCTTCGAGTTCCTAAATGAGGAGACTTCTTGAGTAGCTAAGTGACTACTTAATTACTGAAGGGGTGTGGGGCTCTTTTATATGTGTTGATCGACGACACTTTCAGTTGCTAAGATTATATGCCGTCGGCCACAGACGAATGGAACATTAGTGGTGTGGTATTGACAGGGATAGCCCAAGGTACCCGACGTAAGCCTGCCCTAGTGCCACTTCGTTCACCGCAAATCCCACATAACCTGGAATGGGATCGAACCGCGGCCTCCGTAGTGAGAAGTCGACCACTAACATCCCGAGCCATAGCACTGCCGATAAGGGGGACTTCTCTGCTTGTCTGCCTGTAGTCACGACGTTATTTGTATTCCAAACTTGAGCACACAATACCTCAATTTACGTTATATTGGCCTTAATCGAAAACGCCGCTCTTCGTGCAAACTGCAGACTTCTGGTAGATTCTGTGTTATAAATGAAGTTTACGCTTCTGAGCGGAGATTTGTCAATGGTACCCAGGAGGGTTGAGATCAGTTGGTCATTTTGAAGTGTTGTCACACTGTACTGACGTAGCATGACATTGTGTCTTACGCCTGTATTAGTACGTAACAATTTCAGTTTGCATTGCAGTATGATGTGTTTGTAGGTACTGCAACACTAGCACTGAAAACGCTTCATAGAAAATTAAGGTAACTGAACCCTTTGAAACCTGAAGTTGATCCACGTAATATATAAATATTTAGCTTCTACCCCATAGAAGAAGGTGCGCCACCATTGCAGAGACATTAGTTAATGCTGTTAAGCCCAACAGTCGCCGATCTGAAGAAAAATACGTAACACATCAATACGCTATGGAAAAATGCATAGTTTTTATTGTTAAAGCCGGTGATACATACAACCTATGTGATGTGAAGTCTAAATTGACGTATATTATGTAGGCTGATTGTGATAGTTAATTCTACTAGGTGTAAGAATTAGAGTTACCAGCTTCCTGTGAACCATAATTACTGTTAGAATTTATGCTGTTTCTGTGGTTGGACTTCATTTCCATTAGCAGGTCTTGTTTCTTGCTTCTACTGGAAGCCTCGGTCAATAAACGAACATACCGCCTGAACGCGGGAACGTGAAGGTAAATAGGGGCGTTCTTAAGAATGACTGTCAGCTAATCAGTCAGTCAGTCAGTCAGTCAGTCAGGTCTGCATATGGAAACGCAGAAATCGAAGAAATGTAAGTCTGGGTATGCCTGTTTCACACAGGACAGCGGTTTGTGGCCATTATACACTCACTAGTTAATGCTTAATTAATACGCATGCGGGGTGAAGGTACACCTTTATTGAGGGGTAGACAAATCCCTGGCGCGAGATCGCCCGGGCGTCTGTGGTGTGGCGCCTAATATTTGTGGGTGCTGTGTACCGAACTGGCTTCATGTCAACCGTCTAGCGCCTAGAATTTTGAGATCTCCTGGTTCTTTTTTTTTTCTTTTTGGAAAATTTTTGTGCCACTGGCGTTGTTAACATTAACATCGGCAAGCGGAGAGTGGTGATATGTGTAAGATTCGGCCGCTTTACCCCTGGGGTAAGAAGGACCGGCATGAAGTGGGTAGGAGTTGGGGTGAACTTGATGGCCAAGACAGAAACCCTTTGTTTTGCGGAGTACTAACCCTAGTCCTCCGGTTTCTGGTCACGTTACTGACAATTAAACTGCAACCCGTGTTTTATGATAGGTGCGTAGGATATTAAAGCTCGTTGGAACCGCAAGTCCACCAAACACCGTCTGCCACTGCGACGTTATTCAGAAACGTTTTGAATGTTCGCCAAGAAGCAGGTGTTTAAGAGACTTGTGGTTTGTCTCTGAAAGGCATGTTTGCTGCAAAACAGTTGGTTCCCGATGGAAGTGTTCTTTGTACAACAGTTTGTCTGTGAAGGATAAGCCTGTGTTGTTTGTGCAACAATTTGTCTCTGAAGGATAAGTCTATGTTGTTTGTACATCAGTTTGTCCCTGAAGGAGAAGCCCATGTTGTTTGTTTAACAAGGTGTCTCTGAAGGATAACCTTATGTTGTTTGTGCAACAGTTTGTCTCTGAACCATAAGCCTATGTTGTTTGTGCAACAATTTGTCTCCGGAGGATAAGCGTATGTTGTTTGTACAGTTAGTCCCTGAAGGATAAGCCTAAGTTGTTTGTGCAGCAGTTGGTCTGTGAAGGATAAGCCTGTGTTGTTTGTACAACAGTTTGTCTCTGAAGGATAAGCATGTATTGTTTGTGCCACTATTTGTCTCTGAAAGATAAGCCTATGTTGTTTGCACGACAGTTTGTCTCTGAAGGATAAGCCTATGTTGTTTGTGCAGCAGTTGGTCTCCGATGGAGACGATCTTTGTGTATCGCAGTGGGTCGATGAAGGACACGTTCTTTATACAGTTGATCTTTGAAGGACAAGGAACAGTTCTGAAGAACATGTTCCTTGCACAATAAGTATACTTGCTTCGTATTTGGAAAGTTCGGGGTTCAAATTTGGGCCAGGATCGGCTGCCCTTTTTAATGTGTTCACAGTTTTTTCTTTCCATTCAGAAATATGATGCCCTTGAATAATAACAATAATTTACCTGTTGTAGAGCCTAGTTTTATGTTGTCGCACAGCCATTGTTACAGTCTGGAGGGTTGTTGGCTCCTGCAAGCATAGATAATATTCAGGAGGGTGGATCCCATGCCCCATCCTCTGGTTTTATGTGTTGAAGGGGGAACATTGAGAGTGGGGATGACTTTTTTTTTGAATTCGGTTTATGAGTCAGTCATGTAGGAGTGATATCGATTCAGAACGTTTGTCCCGGCGGAGCTCTTGAATTCCATTCTTATTCTGAGTGTATCTTGGTTCTAGAAACCGAAGAGAAGAGAGCCTCAGAGATACAGGTCGTCCACGATAATTGACTCTAATGAATGTCAGTACTGTGTGGTTGTCAGAGGATAAAGTATGTGGTACAGTGTATGTTCTGTATCTAATAAAAGAATGCTGTTTTTTGTCCTTGTTATGAAGACATGCCCGTCGATAATATCACGAAATATATGTGACAAACAGTGCCATAATTAAGCGTTCTTGCTTCATTTGGATGTCCCTGGTTGGAATCTGAGTCCCGATGCACGATATTATTTTTTTTTTAAGTTTGTAGACAGCAAATAGGGGAATAAATCGACGGTTTACTATGGTAGCAATTGACAGTGTCGTTAAATAACGCTCTTAATAGTGGGGATGACAAAGGACTGAGAATCGAAGCAAGCGCTCCCCGAATTTGATCTGTGTTGATTCCTTCCTGCAACCCCGGAGCAACACAGTTTGTAAATGATGATGATGATGATGATGATGATGATAATAATAATAATAATAATAATAATAATAATACAGAGAATAGTCTTTTTTGAGAAGCTAATATTCTCCCCGTTAGTCACAAAATTTTCCACCTTCTGAAGAACCCAAAAGTATATTACAGCTTTCTCAAGACAGGCGACTTGATTTTGTCCTCAACCAGACGAAGACAAAAACCGTACGTATTTTTAATGTCAAATACACCAGTAACTGACACAGGAACGTGGGTATCATGCATGGGCAGCACGTCGTTTTTGTTGCTTCTTCTGCGGTATATTGTAACGAAAAGTCACAAAGCCGGAAGTGTTCAATATCATGTCAGTAAGATACTAGACATCCAGCAGAGCAGCGTGACGTAATGAAACACACTTTCTGTTAACCACGTACTAGTTCGGTACGCGTGTTCTCAGTGTGTACTGTAATTTGTTGCAGAGAAAAGCACGCAGTGCTGCTATCTGGTCATCGTGCTGCTGATACAGAACTCAAATATCTCATTTTTTCTTTTGGTTTACGGTTCAATTTTCGCATCTTTTGGTTTCGTCATCGCCTCTCTCATTGAGTATTCCCGTGTTGGTCGTACTCCTGTATGCTTTTCTCATCTTCATCTCACCATTCCATTTTCTAACGCTTCGCCTTTCTCATTTTAAAGTATCCTTTCTTTTGAATCCCTTTTTCCTTTTCGTTTGTCGTCCCTTTTCGCCTCGTGTATTCTTTTGTCTTCTTATTCTACAGGCACCATTAAATCTCCTCCGCATCCTTATGACAATTATCCTTTTTGCCTCTCATCCTGCACTCCCTTTTTTTCTTTTTCCTTGTTCCTACATCGACATTTCCTTTCACTCTTTCTTCTCTTTTTCTCCACTTCATGTTTCCCGTCTCCTTCATTCTCCCTTCCTCTTCCTCAGTCCTTCATTCCCACAAATACCCACTAATAAAACCAACTGTTACGTGCGGTGGATCAGCTGTTGGTTTACGCCGCGATATCGGACCCGTGAATAAGTCACAGAAATTAAACTGCCTGCCGTTGGCTTCTTATTGGCGTCTTAAAACGACAATTTCGTTTCTTGACATCTCTTATCCTTATAACCAAGCTGCTATACTCTGTTCAACGTGCTGTTGAGACAACGTAATTAGAATTTTTGCGTGTATTTTAAATGGGTAGTCGCCACGCTGGTAGTGTCAATATATGCATGATGTGTTCTGTGGCATTCGAGGTGGAACAAAGGAAAACAGTAAGTTTTTCTGAAAGATTGATTGGTTCTGACCTCTGCACACACACGCGCGCGCGTGTGGAGTCATATCTCAGAAGACCTAACATCGCTGTGGCAACCCCAAATTTTGAGTAAATCGAATGTTTGCAGGATGGCAGCCATAGTGACCACTTAATGTGTAGTTATTGGAGCTCACCTGAACTGTGAATCAGGTACTTTTGAGAAACCTTACTCTGGTTTGAAGGCACTTTTTTTTCCCTCACTTTAGGACTAACGCAGCCGGCGGCAAATACGTAGTTTTTGCATCACGGTCAGCAGTTTGGATTGAAGAGACTGTACTTGTAACCTGAGGGTAGACTGCGGGCGATTGGTTCCATCAAATGTACTGCGCAGTGTATTGGACGAACACAGATTAATCGCCGAATTGGTACCTGAAAGTTCTGGGCTTGATCCCAGGGTATTAAATGTGGGATTTATGACACTAGGACAGGAGTTCCTTCGAGTGCTTTGGTTTATTACCCCTGCGAAGTGTCATTCCCCCAGTGCTCTGTGTTTGTATGTCATTTTGTGGAAGAACATTGGGCTCATTGTAGCCCGAATTTCCAGAGATACGTCGTCTCACCCCAGCATCAAGGTTGAAGATATATCTGTGCCATATTGAACAGACAGTTAATAAACCTGGCCCTGCTGCTGGTCAGGACGTCGCCTTTACATGACGTACTCAACGAAGGGATGCGTGTGCATTTCTGCCGTATGAACGAGAAACTTTTTATATGAATAAATGTAAAAATGCACTTTTCTTGGTTAACATTAACAAATATTCCCCGACATACGTTTCGGCTTTGTAAATCGCCATCATCAGGGGGTCGCTTAGTGTGAAGCAAGTACGCGAAATACTCGTACGGTGTCTGTGTAATCTGACTCTATCAATTTTTAACTACGAATAGAATTGTTTAAACAATGTTTAAAGACACGTGCACGTGATATCATTTTACACTATTTTAGCCTAGCTTGGTGATCGCTAAGATGTATGTGTGTATTGTGAGTGGAATCAGTGCTTCTGAAAGTGATAGAGTGAACTGGTGAGTTTGAATGTTCTGCCTCCGAACCCAATGCATGATTAAGTGAACTTCACACTGAGCAGCCCCTGATGATGGCGATTTACAACGCCGAAACATATGTCGGGGAATATTTGTTAATGTTGATCAAGAAAGGTACATTAGTTGGGACATTTGTTGATATACTATGAAATGCACGGTGCTAACAATATGAAGTTGAGAAGTTTTTACTCATTATAGGGTTTTTTCCCTCCTTGACCGATAAGCGCCGGCCCGACTCTCTAGTGAGTTTTAGTGAGACTTTCTGAAGGTTATTATCACTCCCATCTTTTGTCTAGCTCCCGTCATCGGCTGTTAAACTCCCCGACATGCGGCGTATGACGCAACACTGGCAGAGCGTTCGGGCAGAGCGTTCGGCTGGCGCTTATCGGTCAAGCAGAACAAGAAACGCCCGGTACTTGGTACCAATAACATGGAAGCCACGATAGCTAAGTCGCTATAGTGACAAGGCTAGCGGTCGGACGATCGAGGAATCATGACTTGATTACTAGCTGGTTTTCAACGCGGCCCATTCAGCCCACTAGGGTGGCCTGATGTTCTCTTTTTCCGGACATGCCCTCTTTTTTGTTGTAATTTTTCGTGTCGCTACACAGTTTTGTTAAATTGATGCCATATTCTCTTTGTTACATTTCGTTCCTACGTACTTGATACCGTAATTAATCACGTCTCTCAAACGTTTTGCAACAAATTTTGGAAGTTAGCTATGTTACGAGTAAAGAGAAAAAGGAGTTAAGTTCTTGGCGATGTTTAACGGTGTCCTGTTTTTGCACTCACGAAATTTGGTCGTCCCAATTTAGTACCGAGGTTATGAATTAGTGGAGCTGCACCTCCTCTGCTCCATATGCACAGGGACAAACATTACCTATGCCATATTCAGTAGCTGTAAAAGTTCTGGAAAGACAGCTGCATTTTCATAATAAGATATTAACTTACAGGATAGCCTATGCGCCTTTTTATTATCTGAAGTTACTCTATGAATTTTCCCAGGAAAGACGGTCACTACAGTAACAAATGAAGCATACTTTCCACTGTTATTGTTTGTTTGTGTCTAAGCCTGCTGTTGACAAATGTTAACATCTGTGACTGCTGACATACACAACGATAGAACAGAAATCGTTGATAATTATTGCAGTAATGATGGCTTATTGAAAGAGAAGTGGCATCTTTCCTGTTCTAACCCCACAGCTCCTGCCTTACGTGTCATCAAAGCCTCTCGCGTAAGCACACAGAATCACGTGACGTGCTGAAACAGCGAGACTGACCTGACGTCTAACCTAAGTTCATCACGTAAGGTGAGAGGGAGAACGACGGCACCCTTCCTATTGAGTGCTAGAGTTGCAATAGGAAAGGTCCGAGAACGGCTTGTCTGCTGTTTCCCAAACGTCTGGCAGAGTATGTGGTACCATGACGTTCATTACACTTAAATTGTCTGCTGTGTGTGCTGACGATTGTTCAAATCCAGAGTGACCACTGTATCGAAAATGTCAGCTGCATGACAACTTCTTGTGACTGTTGGTGGAACCGAAGCAGCAATATAGCAGAGAGAATCAGGTGACGAATGAGGTGCGTACTGCACAGGAGTGAGGCAGAATAGATAACGCGGGAAGAAAATACAGGTCCGCAATCCCTTATCCTCAATTCCGAAATCCAGAAAGCTGTGCAAACCGTAAGATTTTGACCCCGTTTACCAGTTCATTACAACCGTATATACATAAACTATAAATAAATTGTAATGCTGTTTATAGTCTTTATTTAAAAACTTAGTGTGAATATTCATACGTTTCACTGAAGAGACAGTAATGTGTTTTATTACGGGGTGCTGCCCAGACGCCTTGGGGATGTTACGTAATACACGGTATATGTACCTCATTACCTTTCGACAATCCGAAAAATTCTGAATCCCGAAACACATCGTGCGCCAAGATTTTCGGATAAGGGATTGTGGACCTGTGTTGGTTTGTGGCTTGTTTCCTTATCGTTAACTAAAACTTGTCGGTGTGAACCGGAAGAAGGTTCTGTACTGGACATGTCTCTCTGTTCACAAAGTTTAATAATTTCGGCTTCTTTTATATTATGAAGATTTTAAAATTGGGATCTCAACCACGTATACTGACCAACATTCCCTCTGATTTTTTACAACTGCGCGAACATGCTGCTGCTCTGACCAGGAAATTTTTACACGACCTGACGACTGCGCGACACTTTGTAATGTGCGTAATAAAAACATTTACAACGAAACTGGAAAAATTCCAGCTGCGCGGCAACAATTCAATGTGCGCAGGAGCATTTCATTTACTGCGCGGCCGCACACCCGCCTAGCTTAAAGGGAACATTGATAGTGACGCAACAATGAAGTAATGTAATTTACGTGATAACTTTTATTTGGTACTCTAATTTCGCCTGATGATGGCTTTTTGTACTTAAGCGGAAACACGTTGCCCGTTAAAGTTATGTAATAATACAACATCAAACATAATTGTGATTGATGGCCTTCACCCTCTGCTTTGTATTTAACGAAACTGTCAGCTAAGTTTAAATAGTGTGTGTGGTGAAGGAATATGGAGCGTTGATGGAATGTCACTGATAGGGGAGAATCGATGTGTTCGGATAGAAACCTTTCCCAGTGCCACTTTTTTCACCACAAATCCCACGACTGGCGTGCGATGGAACCCCTTCTTTTGCTGTCATGCCGGTGACTAACCGCCTGAGCCATGTCACTGCCTAAAAGTAAAGCTGTTTGGTATTTAAACACAACGGCGTGAAGGCGCGTTGGGAAGTGGAAGTATATCTGCGGTTGTTTTTAACGTCGATAATAGATCAGGTGACCGATTAGGCTCGCACATGTTCCAGTTTACTCCAGAGAAATAACCCCGTTGCTGGACGTTTCAGAGAAAGGAAAATCTTTTGCTTTTTTCGGGAGTCGAACCAAGATTCCTCGGACATCCAGCCCATAGCCCAGCTCCTATACATGTTTTAAACGGGTCGCTGTCGATTGTGTAGATAATGCGCATAAAATACGGTTTTAGGTTACACAACAAATGCTGTACTGTAGCCCATACGAAACCATTCCGTCCTCCTCCCTATACGACAGTTTACTTAACAACTGATCAGCGCCTGCGTATCAGCGTGTGCTGTTTGGCGGGAGAGGGGGATGAGATGGGCTGGCACAGTTCGCGGCAGTAGCGTGGTCATCAGTCGCGAATAGAACGCGAAGTGCTGGTGGTTGTGTGCAGTGTTACGGACAGGCGAATATGGGTGGCAAAGTGGGACTCATTTGTTGCTGGACACGTGAGTTGTGGAGATCGAAATGTAACTTCCTATGCATTTGTTACCTCTTATTATATAAGTGCTATAGTGTTTGTCTAATGCGTGTTGCTGGAGTGATTAAACCAAGACTTGTGGAGTAACCAAACAAATACACATAAAACCATAGCACGAAAAATGATTGGAAAGTGCCGTAACGAGGCTCAAGGGTAGATGGGTATACACGTATAATATGAAAACGATTTATGAACGAAGGGGCTATGAGGATGTGAAATTGTCACATATGCATGATAGAGGCGGACACGTGTTACGCATTAAGGGGCTGGCGAGAGTTGGCAGTTGGTTTTCAAGGCTTGGCCGTGGGCGGAACGAATGAACGAACGAATTAACTAACTCCGTGGCGCAGAATCCTCGTTGAAAAGCTAGCAGTTTCTCAGCTAGTGAAGAAATTCCCCGCATTTTATGGAACCCGAAGGTTCATTAACGCATGTACAAGCCCACCGCTTGTCCCTACCCTGAGGCAGCACAATCCAGTCCATGCCCCCATCCCACTTCTTGATCCATTTTAATATTATTATTCCATCTACGACTGGGTCTCCCAAGTGGTCTTCTTCCCTCAGGTCTCCCTACCAAAATCCTGTATGCATATCGCATTTCCCCACACGTGCTACATGCCCTGCCCATCTCATTCTTCTCGATTTGATCACCCGAACTATATTTGGTGATGAGTACAGATCAAATTCTTCGTTATGTAGTCTTCTCCACTGTCCAGTTACCTCGTCCCTCTTCGGCCCAAATATCCTCCTCAGCACCCTATTCTCGAACACCCTCAACCTTTGTTCCTCCCTCAGTGTGACAGACTAAGCTTCACACCCATACAAAACAGTGGGTGAAATTATAGTTCTGCGTTCCATAATCTGTATCTTTTTGGAAAGCAACTTGGAATACAAAAGGTTCTGCATCGAATGATAGCAAGCATTCCCCGATTTCAGTCTGCTCTTAATTTATTCATGAATGGAATATCGTTTCTTTAAGGCTGTTCCCAAATATTTGAACTGTTCCACCCGTTCAAAGGATTTATTACCTATTTTATATTGTGACTTTGTCCTGCATTCTGATCTTGGTCTATGTAGAACTGCATTATTAAAATGTGTATTTAATACTTCGTGTATTTATGAACTGGATGAAACTGGTTCAGAACAATACAGGACATGTGAGGCTTTGGAAGGTACAGAATTTAACGCGGTGGATGGGGATTGTCGGACGTCTCAACATGAAAAAATCTTAGGTCTATATTAACTTTAGAGAATTTCATGGGCAGTGGCGGTTGCAGGGATCAGGACACTGAAGGGAAAAAGTAAAGTACGTTGCTGCTGTGCATACGTGAAGGCGTATGGTGGAGTGAAAGTAAAGGAAGCAAGCTGGTTGTTTGGAGGAGTCGATCAGCGTTTGAGTTCCAGAACAATGCGGAACCTAATTAATGCTTAAATAATTAGTGACATTTCTAGTACTGATTTGTGTCTGTGCGTTAGTGATGGCTGTTGCAAACAGCACTGCGTTGTGGGGAAGATGTAGAGAATTACTTGGGAGGTCCTAGACGGAAGGCTACTATGTGTTAAAGAAATGGGGTGTGGGCTCGATTCGAGCGTCAGAGTAGGGTCCAGTTGCTTTAGTAGCATGCATATAAGCCTTCAAGTTCTAAAATGCGGAGTGTTAAGAGGGCGTCTATGTGTGGAGGTGTTTGGTGGGTTATTTAGCTGTTCAAAAACCCAGTGATAGTTATACGAACCACTGCCTTAACATTAAAAGTCTCTTAATATTTCCCGTGGTGTGTTTGTGCGTTTCATTTAAGAAGTGGGCACTTCGCGTTTTCTGAACGGGAGGGGATGAACTGCTCGCCACACATGCGCGAACTCCAATGATGTAATCTCCGTAAGCTGTCCGGGAACTCATATTATGATAGAACATCGCTGTTGACTGACAACTCTCTTTGTTTCTTTTTTCGTTGGATTTTAGGTTCCATGCTTGGCTCTAAAACAGGCTGTGTTTATTGGATTATGATGGGTTTCCTTAAACTGTAAGGGAAACGCAGTTAGAGCAGTATGCTCTGGGTTTTGTTCCATATACAGTCGAATTCGGGTTATAACGCCATGAAAGGGACTGAATATTTTGTGTCGTTATAACCGAGTGATGTTGTAACCGAGGAGCATAATGTTGTGGTTAACAGTGAGGCATTAATTGGTACCACAGAATAGCTGACGCTATAGACGAGGTGTTGTACAAACCAATGTCGTTATAAGCGGGTTCGACTGTATTTCGCACTTCCTCAGTCACAGCTATCCTCGGTTACCGTACGACGCGGCGTAAGCGAAGCAACGCAGACCCCCTTGTTAGATGGAACAGTAGAGCCCACATGCTATTTGCGGCCGCTTGTACTGCAGAAATGACAGTGTACCTAATATGGCCCGACACAGTCAAGCAGTATGGCTAACCCTGCTTCGCACAAGCAGTGTAGCTAGTCCCACCCCTCACACACTTGCAGTTTAGCCAGCTCTGTCCCTCATAGACTAGCAATGGAGCTAACCTCACCGTTCGCAGAATTGCACTGTAGCAAGCTCCTTCCCCACAGAATTGCGCGCATGTAACCGTCGATGTCGACGCTCGTCGAACCTCACAGAACTGCAACGTAGCTAACCTTCCCGCTCACGAAATTCTCTGTGCTGTGGTTAGCGCTATTGCTTCGTATTCGGTTTGTTCGAGAACCGCGTTCTTTGCTAAAATATTTGGCTCTGCGAAGTGGTTATTTTTATGATTTACTTCGTTTGGTTCAGGAGAATCCCCTGATTGCACCTGGAAAGAGATCATTACCGATTCCTTCCACATCATATCCAGTATGTGTCTTTCACGAATCACACAGCCTTTCGACGCTGCATAGCCTAGGAAATGGAAATGTTTCATTAAATCAAGTCTATCCATCCACTGTCAAAATTCATTATTTACAATCACGTTACCCTGACATCAATCGGGGTTGTGTATGGTGTATGCCATTAATAATAATGGCGCGTCAGGACATTCAACTGAGCCAAGTTGGTCAGTTTCGCCTACTAACACTGCAGGCATTACGTTGCATAGAAATAAATTATGTGTTACCTGTCTGTCAGTAAAGGTAACCTACTGAAATGTGTTTTTAATCAGCAACCTGAACGGTAACCCAGTGTAACCGCTTTTCTCAGAAGTGAGGCCTGTACGAGTTTCATAAGCCTATTGCAGGACGTCGAGTTCATTTCTCGGCCCAGAGGCCAGTGTTTTCTGTTTTGCTCCGTCCCTCTCCTGGGATAATACATGCATATGTGTTAAATAGACAGAGGCTGTTTCCTTGCCCGGATTTATCATCCTGCATATCTGCGCTGTAATCCAGTACGGAGAGCGTCGTTAAATGAACGCAAGAGAAGGCTGTGTTGCTCTACAGACTAAATCCCTAATTTTATTGCGTACATTTTGAATGCATGCTGCCATTTACTCCAGAGTCTTCTGCTCTCTCTTTTGGTATCGAAAACAGTAAAATTGAAATAACTTATACTTTTGCGTTTTCTTGTGTATGGGTAGGCTATACTGAGGGTGTCTGAGAAGGAACTGCTGAAGAGTCGTTGGACCTAAGAGGGAGGAAGCAACATGATACTGGAGAAAATTTCATTGTTAGGAACTTAGTAGTTCGTATTCATCGCGAAATAGTTGGTGGATGGGGTGGAAGGGTTATTGTATGATACGCATGGGGAAGGACAGAAATGTAGCGAAGCTTCGGTTCCAAAGTATAAAGATAAGAGAGTCCTTGGAACACCTGTGCGTAGGTATTAGTGTGTGTGTGTGTGTGTGTGTGTGTGTGTGTGTGTGTGTGTTTCAGAGAAATTGTGTGGGTATTCGGTGGATTAGTTTGGTTCATAACAGGGAACAGCGAGGGATCTTGTGAGCATGGTAATGAAAATTCTGGTGTTTTGGAACGTTACACTTGTATACTGGTTAAAATTACCCACATCACCGAACGGAATATCTTAGTGACTTCATCTTCAGAGTCAAACAGTCCAAACTGTTCTTGGACTCTTGGATTCTGAAAATGAAGTTATTGCGATCCTCCGAAACGTCGGTAGCTTTATCGGTCGACACGGCCTACATTCCACAAGACGTCGACCTTCGAAACACCGTTGTGATACAGTGTCGTTTAGTAACCACGCGCCAACCTCGCCGTGTAGTCGTTTTGTTTAACCCCCGCCTCCCTAGCACTATTGTAATCCTCTGGGTCACCATTAATCCTCTGCAAAGGTCACAGTGCAATCTCGCTTCCGACATTCCAGAATCAGGAAGCACGTACCCCGCCCCAGGACGCGCGGGGGTGTATCAGGTGGTTGCTCCGTCTTGCTCAGGTGCCACTCCCACCCACCCCGAGTGAGACTCTACAAGTGGTTCGTCCACTGTGTTATAGAGTACGTAGTTTGGCTTCTGTACACCACATTTCAGCCTATTCTTTTGAATCAATTCGGCCTGTTTCATAAGGCTGTGGGCTGCCGAACGTCAAAAGAAATATATTGTGACATTTGCAAGAACTTCATGCTTTTTCAATGTTAGGTATTAATCTTTTTTTTTACAAACGACATCACGTCGGAGTGTTTGTTATTGTATCATTGTTTTGTTCTGACTAACGCTCTGCTTTATGACACCGCGAAGTTGAGTTCATTGTGCATGCCTACTGGTGTGCCGATCCGCCTTGTCGAAGTACGAGAATCTTGGCTTGGATGATTGCCTTCCTACTGTGTGCGATCATTTGTGTTTAATTTCGTTGGCAGAACGATATGTCGGTGTTCAGATGGAAGTTAGGTGCTTGTGTTTGCGTAATTGTCAGAATGTTGTGTTGGTGTTAAGATGGAGGTTACGCGTCTGTGTTGATGCTCACTATCAGAATGTCTGTACACGAATGGAGGTTACGTGCATGTTCCCCCGTGAAGTATCTCGGGTAGTCATGAGTGGTAACTTTTCAGCCTCTTCGTGCAGGGTGGACCAGGGGGAAGGCATGCACATTTGTCTGTTCGCATGGTGTAGGTCAGGAATCATTCAGCGGATTTGGACCATACATTTGGGGGGGGGGGGGGGAGGTTTGCAGTTTAGAATCTCGGCTCGGAGACTGGCTGCGTTAACTGATGTTTTCGCGGGTTTCTTCGGTTTCTGCAGAGATACCAGGATGGTATCTTCAGCTGTATGACGTTGCTCCTTTCTACGTCTTTTCTAGTGTGTTACTCTCCAGTCTTATTGTCAGTCGACGCCATACAATGGTAGCAGTTTCTTAATTTGTTAAATAAAATAAATTTGCATTGAAGATCTCTACCTAAAGATGTTGAGCGAGTGTAAATTTGCATTCTGTTGGTCGAGTGTAAGACTTAAGCTGTGTATTACCGTGAAATTAACTTTAGAAATGGCCGTCTTTACTGTAAATAAATGCACGGTATGAACATAAGACACAGAAATCCTGATTAAAGTGTTTTTTGTTTTGTTTAATGTTAAACAACAACATGGACAATAATTTTACTGTGTGCAGTGTGCGTAGATTTCCAGTAGACACTTTTCACACATTGAGTTCCACCAGTAACTTCTTTCGTAATTTCATCAGGATATGTGTACAGCATTCGGTAGTCAATTTAGTTCGCTTCCGGTTCATGAGTGCCGTGGGAAAGTAGACCGAAATTATGCATTTGTGTTAGCAGCAGATGAACCATCACGGTCAGTAGGGCGTGCAGTTTCTGTCACTGTGTTGTAGTTTGAATGCATTTTAAATACTAAACATTAAGCGAGTTGCTGATTTCGTTCATGATCTCTCGAATTATATTATTCTCTGTCTAACCGAGCTGACATACAAGGCGGAATCCATATTTCTGCTATAAATTTGTGGCGCCAGTGAATGAATTTGAACGCCAAATACTATGGAAAGTCTTGAAACATGAGTTTGAAAAACGTATGCGCAGTAATCCCTCTGTTTACGAGTTTAATTGGTTCTTCCAAAACTTCTTGTAATGCGAGAAATCGTCTAATAAGAATTACTTTCCCACGTTTTCCCGCGTTATACGAAAATTCTGCTCCGTTCCACAGGTTAAAGAGTTGTCCCCAACCGTACAAAGTTTAACTTAACAAGACGCAGAACGTTACCTCAGTGTGACAAAGGCAATAGTAGCGGCCCAGCACCGTAATTTAAATAAAATTAAAGTTTTTGACGTGCATGAAAATTAGGTGCCACCCTTATTATAAACGTGATACACAAAAATTCCGTTAAGATTTCGTCAGTGCTAAATGATTAACACCGAGACGAGCGAACTTCAAAACAGAAGCACGAGAAAAATGAGACACGTTGCGATGCTGCTGCTGCGCAGATCACTCAGGGGTGCCGAAACGTTCTGCGCATAAGAGGGAACCAACGGCAATCTTGAAGAGGCGCTTGAAACAATGAAGGGTGTGCGAGAGGAAGAATCTCGTATAAGTGAAAATTGGCTCGCATATTTAACACACGTGTATTAGTTCGCGCACTCGTGTAAGCGAAAACAGCAGACCGAGTATTCGTGTACCGACGGGTTACCGTATGTGACCACTGACGTACAAGTGTACACTGTTGTTTTATCCTTGCTAAGATTTAGTTACGAAAGAAAGGAAAGTAGTAGATAGGTTGGTACGTGGGTAATTGGATTTTGATAAACACATGTGCATTGGTTTGATGATCAGGGACTCAGTGTAGTCGTAAAAAGCCATCGACGTTGTGCACCTCAAAACTCCCTCACAAGGCAAAAAACCAGTTGCTGAAGGCATTGGTAATTTCTTATTTAAATTGTCTAGGATAGCTTAATGAGTAAAGTGACACTGGAGGTGGGATGGTTGAGGTTGGAATCCTCGAATGAATTGGGGGGGGGGGGGGATTCTTTTGCCCCCAAGCTCACACCTGTGCTGGGACCTACGCATAATTCTGTGTCTGTACATATTTCCATTATAATTACTTCTTATTTATTTAATGCCGCTCAGTAACTCAGACTATTTGTCGACCAGTGGAATATTTAGTCAGCAATGAATTGGAAGTTTGTGAAAGGAACAGGTCGCGGAGGTAGAGAGATTGAGAAAAACGTCGGAAAGTTGTGAAGACTGCTGCCTACGCGACTGGGTTGTTCGGACGTTGCTGCTGTCGAATGGGTATAGAGGGTGTACTTCCCGGGGCAGAATCGTTTGAAGCCTGAAGCTGATCAGTTCTGCTGTCAGTGCCGAATAGATGGAGCATTGCTGTCATACCTTGTGCACCTCTTCGTCACCCGGTTGCGCAGACGTGTGTAGTAGGATGGGTATTTTGTATGTTTGAGGCCGATGCTCACATGTCCCCATATTTCAGTGTATGACGGTTAGGTTTATAAATCGAGCATAGGAGTGCACAGCGAGACGACTATCATTCATTGTATCCTCCGTCTGATAGTTTAACAGTAATCCTTCCCGATCCATCATTCACTACTCATCCTACCATCCGGCCTACTAAACGTTATTGGAACTTATGCATAATTTATGGGGAAAAAATGCTATTTGTAGAGTCTATAACCTATTCACGATCGTCGTGTTGTACATACGGTCTGACAACATCGTAAGGTAAATTAGTGACAAAATAAGGGAATAATAAATAGAATGCACACATATTTTTTTTGCACATAGACGTATTGCAGTGTAACGTAGCAAGTGACTGGGCATGGTTGTACATTTGTTTAACATTTCTTACACAAAATTATAATGTGTGCACAATTTGCTTTGGAAACGTGATGGGAATAGACCACTTGGGTTGGGTGTCCTGTGTGGGTGGGATGATAGATTTTAAACTGGATAGTGGATTCGTGTGGCTGAGCACAGGGTCTTGTGAACAGGGCAGTGATGCTGCGGATTTCATAAAAGGCGGAGAGTTCCTTGACCTTTTGGTTGAAAGAATATTTGATTTTCAAAAAAAGGTTCTGTGGAGTTAACGAGAGACAATTAGTACGCCTAAAATGCTACCAGCACGCGAGCCGTGTGAATCTTCGGATAATGATTGTCAGAGACGCGGCAACCAGAATTTGTAGGGTCATGTTAGATCGGATCTTCTGGTATTGGTGTTTCTGAGACCACCGCCCTAACTTGAGTTCATTTTAATTATCACTGACGCAGTAGGTTGCTCACAAATGTGATAGTTTGACTTGACTGAAATTAATGCATGCTATCGCAGCAACGGCGGGGACGTTTCCAATTCCTGTTCCAGTAATTTATTATCATAATGATCATCATTGTCTCTGCGTCGGTCCGATCCCTCGTCCAGAGGAGTCCTGCTGACTGTGGTGTGTGTCTGAGTGTGATCAAGTGAAAATAAACAACCTCGACACCTACTGTGAGTAGGCAGAAGAGGTAAGGACTACGATACGAAACGAATCATCATCATCATCATCATCATCATCATCATCATCATCATCATCCATGTCTAAGAAAAGTTCTGTAAAACCTCCTTTCATTTAGCAGCGTGCATCTGCCTGTCCGTAAATAGCAGCATCCAAATTACATGACCACATGTTGGTTCAAACTTGCGGGGACAATTTTCTGTTTGCGTTGAAGACAGGCATATAAGTGGAGTGGAAATTGAGTTTCCCTCGTGCTTGATTTCGGCGTTGGTGAGCTTCACTCCCCGGCCTCTGTACCCGTGGGGAAAGGGCTGTCGATACCCATTGACTAGGGTAGGCCTCAAAGCTGATCTGGACATTCCGGAGAAGAGGAAAAACATCATCTGCTTCTGCCGGAAATAGAACTCCATAACGTCTAGACCACCGACTGTGCTGTCCCGGATCATGTCATTCACTGTAACAACTCTTCTGAAGTTTTTTAGTGAACAGTGATGTAAAATTCCCAGATGCCAGCTCGCCCGGAGAACTTGTGGCCAATAGAATTTTGCAGTGGCTCCTAGATTTTTGGAAAATTTCTGCACCCCTGAGTCGGGAATACGGAGTCCTTTTGTTGTAACTTAAAAGTGACTCGTTCAGAGAAACCCATCTTCGATGAAAATTGCATGTGTTCAAAAAATGAGGTACATGCCACTCCTTGTGCCACATTTGTCGAAATCATACTGATGATCTTAAAGTCCGTTTTGTAATAACGTGACCGTTTGAAGTGTGCTTCGTGGAAAGTGTTGTCCAGCGTCCTGCAATGTTACGTAACGACGGATGTCGCTGGATCGCGGTCTCTGTACTGCAGATGGGTGTCTGCAAACACAAGGCACAGTTCAATGTCATAACCGAGCATGCTGTTAGCCGTGTTTTCTTCAGGTTTCACCTAGGAAGTCGGTATAGCAGTAACATTATATTCTGTATTCTGTAGTCTCTGGGTCGAATATTGGCCCGGACACAGACCATCCCGATACTCAGGTGTGGGCCCTCCACCCAAATGCCAAGATCGCGCGTTAAATGAGGCCAGATTTGAATTACCGATGGCGTCCTTGAATGTGCAGGTAGAAACGCACGATGCGTAGATGTATCAGTTTCTGTGAACCCTCTAGTGCTTACAGACGTGTGGTCAGACAGCACCCAACTTATGTCGTGCTTTAGAATGCACCTCTTTACTGCGTTATTTATATAAGCTCACGTCATTCCTAGAAGTGAGTCACCAAAGCCGACAGACATATTTCCAACTGCATCAAATTCTGCACCGGAAAGTGCTGAAGCGTTTGACAGTTAAGTGGTTACTACTACTGTCTATGTACCGCCAGGTTTAACACTAAGAAAGACTGCTGCCAACGCACTGACGTGTGTTTGTATGATTCTGGTAAGAAGCAGTTGTTTCCGTATACGGTATTAATTTATTGGTTCTTATAATGGAAACGCCAGCTGTTGTCTGTGAGGTATGAAGTGAATCTTTAGTTGTAATTTGGATTAATATTTATATCCAAATTATTACGTAACCTCGGTATGTTACGATTCTGCGGTTTTCTTCATTTTGACCTTAATTCATTAATACAACTAATGAAGATCGGCCGTCAAGAAGCAGCTCAGTGGCAGGCAATTATTTTAACTTCTGTTCAGGTATGACTTCCGACTTACGGACCAGGGCGACATTTTTTTGTAATTATTTTGAGACTTATCTTCTTAGTGTATGGCGTCGAATAATGGGGTGACTGACGAGTGATACATTGTAAAGGGTTTAGCAGAATTCTTATGTGGCCTAATTGGAGTCCTATACCGGCATTTGCCTGGAAGTACTGAGGAAAACCATGACAGACTTAGGAAACCCGTTATCTCAATCGAAGTTCATATCGAGCACCTCGCGAGTAAACGTCTGAGCGTTACTGCTGTACCAAACAATTTTTCCTCTCGTCTCATCTCTAAATATGAGGATTAAGATATGCGAGATAGTAGTTTTACTTCATGCTGTATGTTGGTGTTGAATTTGTAGCAATCCATGTTTTAGGCGACTTGGTTTGTGGCGCTTTTGCAATTAGGAGTCTCGGAAACATGCCTGTTGGCTTTGCAGTGTCACCCCATCTTCCTGTTTGAGAATCTTTGAGGGGATTTTCATGAAATATGATGCCTGTTTTGGTGTAAATCGCACACTGAAAACCGTCGCTTTACGTGATGACATACCAGCATTTCTTCTGAACGCATCTGCCTGGTAGTTGAGTACGTATTTATCGGAGCGAAAAATGTTATGAATAAAAGCACTGGAGAAAACTGAAGTGCACACTTTATGTCCAGTATATTTTCCTTAGTAATCCTTACATGTTCGAGATAATTAAACAAAGTGGAGCTAATTGCTAACTGTGTGTAAATTTCCTAACCGAAGCTTAAGGTGACCCGAAGGTGCTTGCAAGCGAATGTAAGAAAACGTTATGTCACCCTTTCAGTGGATCATTTTTTAAAACTGTATTCTCCACCTTTTCAGGTCTTGGGTGCGTAGCAGTCAGTATTCTGCGGCGAAGCCGTATGTGCTGACAGTGTTGCATGTTTCATAAGTAGGGATCAGGTTTCTTGGGCATTTTATGAAACCTGGAGGTTCCTTGCTGTGTTCGCAAGTATGTGCCACTAGACGCTGTCCTGAGGCTGTTGAATACATTCCGCGTCCTGACACCGCTTGTCCTTAACCATTGGCTTCTGGTGTGTGTCCGTCTGTTTGCGTGGAACAAAAGTTACACAGGACGGATTTTCTTGAAGTTATATGTAAGGGTGTTTTACTGAAACTTTTGGACGCACTCTTGTTTCGGTAAAATCGGACAAAAGTAGACCACTTTACACGATGACCTACTTGCATTTGTGACTGTCTTGGTTACGCAGGTGACCGATGTCCCGGTTACCCTTATGATCACTGTTACCGATGTTTCTGTGGCAACCGTGGTTACCAAGATTGGTAACGTTTCTGCGGTTACTGTGACTGCTTCGTTTATTAAGGTTACAGATAGGCCTAAAAACGAGTTAACGAGCCGAAGTGTTCACGCAGTGGCTGTGCGGGCATTTCGTAATGTGCAGTATTATCCTTCCACCTATGCTTCCTTGGTCCAAGCAGTTTTTTTTGTCCAAATATTCAAACGAAATTTGTTTGCACTTCTTATCTTTCCCATGCGCCCTGCTTGCCCTGTCCGTCTCACTGACCTTCATTTATCACCTTGTTCGTATCTACCTTACATAATGCCCGTAGTTTGATGAAATGATTGAGTGACGCCCCGGCTTCGCCTGGTCACGATGTAGGTTGAGACTGGTCTGTGTGAGGTACGAGCTAAGGCTGAAGAAAGAGTTCAGGGTCGAGAATTTAAATATGTCACAGAACAACAATATGCAACAGTATGATACATGAAATGAACGTTTGGCTTTGTCTGTGAATAAAGATACAGCTGATGAAGGAGATGGTGGAGTAGCGCGTGAATATTGCGGCAGCCTGTCGTATGACGGGTAGGCTTACGTGGCGCTTGTAATGAATAATTAAAGGTCAGCGGCTTCTCAATATGAAATTTCTTCCACACTCCCTTTATTTCTCTTTTCCGAGCTTCACACCATATACTTTTGATTGTTTCTACAAGTGTTTATTCCTATGAGAAAGAAGGCAGAATATAATGGTAACTGAGTGACATTACTTTGTGTTGATTTCTGCTGAGTTCTATTTGTTCTGAATTCTTTTAAAGGCAATGTGGAAGCCTAATGAACTTGTCAGCGCGAACAAATTGTATTCATAAATGTCACAACAGAAGGCTCTGAGAAGGCAACTGCGTGTTATCAGCTTGAAACAGTGTTGAGAACAGAGATTATCGCAAACACACGCGCGTTTTGGGAACTTAACAATTTTGAAAAAAAACGCATAGAATATCGAAGATATGTGCGTGCGAAGGTGTACCCTGAAGTTCTCGGACTCCCTGAATAATGTAATGTACACTTATATTTTGTGATCGTTTTTGCCTCCTTCAGAGTATTGCTCCGAGTTCATGAAACAGACCAGCGCCTCTCCCACTGCTGGACGTACCGATGGAACTGACTTTTTGAATTTCGTGTACACGGTCACCGATTGTTGTCGAATTTCAGGGACACACTGCGAACTATTTCCATGTAGCCGTGTCTTCATTCTCAGAAAAAAGAAGAAATGATAGGAGGCCAGATCGTGTAAGTGCGGAGGGTAGGGGACCACAGCCAAGGTTTTATTATCGAAAAATTGCTGTACTGACAAAGCAGTGTGGGGCAGCGCATTTGAACCAACTCTGGGTGAACCATCTTGCGGGACGTTTGTGGCGGACTTGCTTTCTCTGATGCTGCAGAACCGTCTGGCATGAAAAGAACAAATTCCTGATGAAAAGTGCTTTCACCCCCATGGGGTGTGTGTGTGTGTGTGTGTGTGTGTGTGTATATATATGTATATATATATATATATGTCGGTGCTCGACCTGATTTGTTTCCCTTTCTTCGGACTTGGAGCGGACGCACTTTCCCTCTGAGAAGATTAATGTTCGATTTCTGGGTCGTAACAGCAAACCCCATCTTCGTGTTGTGCGTTTCAGATGTAGTTTTCCCGAGTGTGGAGCAGTGAGCAGTACTGGACGCAAATGGTTTCCTTCGGGTCACCCATTAGGCAATCTGGAATCGCACTTAACACGCGCAACAATAAAGACCCTTTGAGAAGAAGGTTCGAAGAGGGTTCTGGCTGCACAGCTGGCTGCAGTGCCTCATAAGATAGCGACGCCACAGCACCTGGTGGCACAAAACGGTTGCGCTTTGCGTTCTCGGCTCTAGTCGTGAGTTCTGGAAGTTCAGGATGCGCCTGCCCATTGTTTACGCAGATGTGTTGGCTCCATTTTGAAGAACATTTTTAAAATGTCGTAACTACCATTTTTGGAGAAAGTGGCGTTATCTTACACCCAGCGCCCAAGGTAGAGGATCGCCCTTTGTCGGCTGTTCGTAACTGCGTAAACAGTATATCCTGAGCTGTCCTGTATATGCAACCCATGGGCCTGTCACGCCGTTTTGTCATCACGTAAAGTTACAAATCGTAGACAGTCGGCACACGAAACAACAATCACTAGACCAGTTGACTCAAGCAGTAACAGTTGTCTTGGACTGTATGAACCTTGAAGATGAAGGCACTGCGTTCCTTCGAAACTTCGAGAACAGTTTTACCCGAAACTGCGTCATATTGCAAAAGAGCTGAATCCTCAGAAATGTCAGAAGCTTTGTATCCCTTGTGTGCAGTCAGTTCCCGTGGCTGTTTGTAGTGTATGTTTTTTAAATTAAATTATGATGTTGATTTTCAGGTAGAAGTGGAAGTGGGGAAGCGGACTTTTTTCAGTTCTCTTCCATGACGCTGTGTGGTCTGAGTGAATGACGGCATTGTTAAATACGCAATAAATAAGTAAATAAAACCAGCCACTTGGCTATAATTTCTTTCGACCAGCTTGTCTTTTCGCTGTCAGAAATGCATTTTGCATTTAATGATATTATTAAGAATTATTCAGAACGTTTTGATTTGCCGTGATACCACCGTCAGCTGCAAGCAGATCGTGTTAGATTACTTAACGACGCTGTTTGCGTACTATGCTTATTTGTGGTCGGTTCGGAGTTTTACTACGGTCGGTGAATTTGGCAGGATTGTGGAAGAAGCGGTCGTGGAATATTTCAGCGTGGTATGCTGGCGTTTGTCTGAAGATGAGCAAAAGTACGAAAGACTTCGGTCAAGGCGGTTGGTATACCGGGAGGTGCTCAAACTGAGGACCTCCTGACTGCGAATCCGAAACATTACCGCTTGAGATAACGTTCTTGGGTGAATCTGCAAAGTTACCACATCATGTTGTGTAAGTTATTTTTAAGAAGTATGTATAAAGCAGTGGATATGAGTATTATGGTCTTGTGGAATGTGATGTCGTGTAGTTCTGTAGGCACGCACGTACCAGTGTTTCGAAGGAACTTACTGCATCCATCATAAGGTAACCTAGAAACTGAAGAACTAAACCCACCCGAAACATCGGTAACTCTACAGAACTACGCGGTCCCATAACTTTGAAGATAACAGTCCAGTTTTCACAGTCTTGAAAACCTCAGATATCGAGGCAGTAGGTCTTTTGCGGTCCCAGGAACCAAAATCCCGTCGAAGACCTTCGTACGGCCAAAAGCTGTACAGATAGAATATTTATTGTGCGTCTGATTTCTGGAGTTCCACTTGAGTTTCAGCGTTCTGTGTATTTGTTAGTTTCAGAGAGGTCTTACATTGTTTCACCGGTCATGGCATGATCTAAACTGAACTGATAACGCTGTGTTAATGACCGATGCTTCTAAGTGGGACAAACGAAGCTCGACAGTGCGTGTGACTTGACTGCCCCTATGCTCATGCAGTAACCGCAAACAGCATACCCACTGTCGGGTAGGAAACAGATTAACCTGGACACTAGGAATGCTGTAGGTCCGTGAGTCGGTGTCTGTGTTACTTAAGTGTTGAAGGCAGGGAAGAAGGATTTAGACATGTTTTGGGCGCTGAAGTAAAGTTCTTGATATTGCACACAAAAATGCGCGTTGTGTTTGGGCATACGTCCAAGTTTGTCTTACTGTACCGAAATGGCAAAGTGTCTTATACCACACATTGTTAATCATTCGAAGATGCCAGTTCATGTACGTTATATATAAAGATTCACTTCGTACATCACAGCACACGGTGTGGTTACATTAGAAATGCCACTCGGTGAATGCTGTATAGGGAGCATCATACGGAATACGTAAGTGTACTGTGTGGGAAAGTGCAGAGTTTCCACTGTTAAATCTGGCAAGACATGCGAGTATACAAACAGTAAAGCTTTAAAGGATCTTAATTTTTGCTGATAACTGTGTGTGTACTGAGTTTACCTCGTACGTAGCTGCTTCGCCAGTAAACGTGTTGTGAAAAGGCTTGGGTGAGGCATGAAAGTCAGTTCGCTGCGAGAAACAAGTACTGTATTATTATTTCCGTTGAATTAAGTTTCTAAAAATTAACCGTTATATATTACCTACAGCCTGACGGTAGTTTTGTACATACCAGATATTTCGGTGTATGCCTTAAACTGCATGTAGACGTTCAGCGAAACGTTGCTGGTCGTAAGTCAGTTTGTGTATTGTTACTTCTGTTGTCTCGTAACTGGACCACACAGGACGGAGGAAAGGACGGGAAACTTCTGTGTGTGTGTGTGTGTGTGTAAGGGCACTGTAAAGATATCATTAACTATCCGTAGAGGCTGACGAAAATGGACAGTCTAGTACTTTAACAAGGGTGCGTTTAAGTTAAATGAGCGCATCGCATTCCGATTTCTTTGTTATTTCGTTTTGTAGTAACAGCGCTCAAGACGGATTTAAATACGAGATTTAATTAAGGCAGTACAATTTTGTAATTTCCTGTGTGGTGACAAACTACGTCGCATCACTGTCCAATGGACCAGTGTCTGAACAACTAGAACACGTGTAAGATGCAATTGAACACTTCCCAGTTTCTTTGTAGCCTTTCACGAGATATGTTCCCCAAACTGTAATTTATTTAGCCTGTTTCTGAAACTGACATTGTTCGAATGTAGACTAAACAGTTATAGCACATATCAGGTTTTGTTTGAAATTGTGCCTCTTTATATTCACGTAGTTGCACGGGAGCAGAAATTTGGTCAAGCTACAAAATTTGTCTATAGAGACGAAGTTGAGGCCTGGATCAATGACAGCACGATCGTCAATAATTCAAACTTTACTTACGGGTTCAACACGCTATGGAGATTCAGGTGTTTGGTGCATGAAGGACAGAGACTGACTTTTATAAACACGTACAATCTGACTAATGTAAGCACATTTCTTTAAAAGTGTGTTCGCGGATCGCACTTAATGTCCTGGATTAACATGTTTATTGTCCAGTTTTTTTTTGTGGCGAAACGTGCTTTGTGTTTTGTGAAATGGGATCGTAAACGAAAACACGTGTCGTGCGTTTCACTTAGTCTCATTTTGCATGCAAACATCTAATGCAGTAGTACGAGAAGTGTGCTTTATTTATTGAAGGTCTTTGGACGACCCCTCAAGAATTTCTGAAAAACGTGAAGTAAACTTAGCCCTGGACGGTCACAATGCTCGCGCCTGTAATGCACGTACTGTCTTTTACCGCTCGGTCAAAGATATCATGGATTTGGATCCTTTCTGGGGCATGCAGAGACGACTTAGACGTGTTCGCAAAACATCGCACAAAAGTGACTGACACATTACGTGAAGACCCAGTACACTTTTGTTTGTGGTGAAGGGCCCCGCAGCAGATGCTACGCTGACACCACAACCTTGAGGCTTATTGTGCAACCCTGTGATGAAGATGATTAGTTTTTCATTTTTCCATGTATTGGAGCACCGGTGGAATGAAATTGACGGGAAAACCGAACTACTCGGGAAAAAACCCATCCCAGGGCCACTTTGTGCACCACAAATCTCACATGGACTGACTCGTGATTGAACCGGGGCCTCTGCGGTGAGAGGCCGGCGACTAACCGCCTGAGCCATGGCGTGGCCTAGTACACGTACGATAATATCTCGCCGTGGTTGCTGTGTATAAGCGACACAGACACGGTTCGCTCTGAGGTACGAACTGAGGCCGAAAAAATACTTGTACTGTGTAACACAATAATCCAGCACGATCGATGTTTCGTCATTCGTGAGATATCGATTATAAGACGTTGTAAATCTGGTGCGAAGGAGAAAATTTATAGTTCGCATTGTGTAAAACGTGGGTGTCACATTTCACCCGCTCGCATGTTCGGTGTCCCTGAAGGTAGTAGTTTAAAGTCTCCGAACGGAAGTGTTAAGATATGCGAAAATTTCATAACTTTTTTTCTGCGTTAGTGTTGTTCTTTGCCGGTAGAGACTTCCCGACGTGCCGATCCCCAGTCCAAGGGGTACTACCAGATGTCCACGGACTCAGAAATTCTGAGAGTGGAAGGTCAAGGGCCCCACGGGCATTTAACATGTTTGAATGGAATGGAAAGGTTGCCCTGTGAGTGATCTACCGCCACGACGGGAAGGACGTAATACTGTGCGAGAGTTCAGGTATTAACAAACGAATTTAAGTAACTCCATACTTCGAGAATCTGGTATTTGCTCAGCTGGTCAAGAAATACCGCATATTTTATTGAACGCAGTTATTTTTTTACCATGTTTCCAAGAGCACGCCACGTCTGGCTAAACCGAACCAGATGAATGCAGCCCACGCCGTGCTTTCTGTTTCTTTAAGATCCATTTTAGTATTACCCTCTCTTCCACGCCCAAGTCTTCAAAGCAGTCTGTTTCCGTAATGTTTTAAGACCAAAACTCTGTGCTTGTGTTGCGAGCCGCGGAGTATTGTCCTTTCCTGAATGTGTAATATATCATCACGTCTGCAACTTGCCGCTTGTGTGTTGCACACGTAATGAGAATTTTTACCGTCTTTACTGGGTGCGATAAATGGCCAGTCAATACAGAGGTATTGATGCTTTCACGCACACGCGCGCACACAACACACACAGGTATATGTATGTCTGTTGGCGTCTCAAGGAATTTGAGTTTCCTGAGTACTGAAATTCGCCATTTAAATTTAGCTGTACTACTTACTGTGTATAATATACTTGAAATCATTTGTTTTTGGGAGAAACTTTATGAGTGTAGCTTACGTCCATCGACTTCTGTTACTTTGTTTTTTATGTGTGTGGAACGTGGTTTGTCTCGCAAAGGGGAGAGGACAGTGTGAGTATATTTGAGAACAGAAGGATGAGCTGTGAAGTCGGACCTATGAAGGTGAAAGTAACAGAAGAATGGAGAACATTACGTAATGAGGAGCTTCCTAATTTAGCGTCTTTAACAAAGATAAACAGAGTGATCGATTTAAGGGGAATGGGGTAGGGGTAAGAATGCGTACACACTGTTAGTCTGTAAACCAGTAAAATAGATTGTACGATAGGTAAGGTAAGAGTTTGTGGACTGATCACAATGAAGGTACGGAACATGAAGATGCTGTTTTGAGCAAGATAATGACCGTTGGGCGTCTGTAAAAGGCGGGTGATTTCCTGTCTAGTTCAACAACTGTCAGTTTGTCCAAATGCATTAGGCTGCACACTCGAAAGTGTTGATTCTGTGTAAATAGGTGACTCAAGAGTGAGCCTATGGCACGACAATTACTGTAACAAGGACGGTCTCAGCTGTTGGTTCTTGAGGCCAGGAGCTGTTTCTCCCCCGACATGCTGGACTGTTGAATCACATTAAGCCACGGAGGGTTCGACTGAATCGATCCTCCGTGGTACAAGCCACCCCAGTATCGTCGCAGTGGGTGCTGAACACGGCAGTGGGTGGGGTGAAATGTACGCGGTTCGTGTGGAGATAGGGAATTGGTGATGTGACGCCGGTCATCATGTCGAACTTCGAATATTTTACATCTGGCGACTTCGATTTGGAATAAATTTACGTCTTAAAATTTTATTAACCAGCTGTCCGTCCTTCGTTCATATCCAGTTTGAATTATGGGCATCGATACCGTAAGCCGATACCCGTATTCCCTGGTTCTCGTGAAACGTTCTGTTAAGCAGTTGGATGCGAACCCACCCTAATAGTCTTGCACTCGACGTCGTCATCATAGCAGACATGGCGGCCATCTTATGAAGTGACTTTTCTGGTGGTCGGTGG
The DNA here is from genome assembly GCA_013340265.1 of Coptotermes formosanus. Lineage (NCBI taxonomy): Eukaryota > Metazoa > Arthropoda > Insecta > Blattodea > Rhinotermitidae > Coptotermes > Coptotermes formosanus. Next base: position 179,864 of record BLKM01000783.1, on the reverse strand, counting down.
TTTGCATACTTACATAGTGCTGAAGAGGACCGATTTCTTTCCACACCATTTCAACTAACCTTCAAACCTATCACCTGAAGATGGGAGTACAGCCAGTTATCGAAACGTCGCGTACGTCAGCTATATCTCAAACAAGAGGCATTGTCTGTATTATGTGTATGATGGGTAAACAGAGGAGCTCGGTCGAACGTGATGCTGTGTTAACCCTCTAACGCCTAGCGATTCTGTGTTACACCACCAGGTGTAACATTAAAAATTCGTGCTGTGCCCACAGAGTTCTTCTGTGTTTTGTATGGTTCCCGGAAGAAGCAGCGTTTCTTTCCGTGTACAGCATTAACTGACTGGTTTCTGTGTTGCTGGAGAGTGTTTACTGTGAGGCCCCTGCATATTCATCGTTGTCTTCAAATCTGTTCGTAAGGGAGGGACAAACGTGCGAAGTCTGAGGACCTGCCAGGAGACGTGATCTGTTTCTGATGTCGGAGAGCATCAAGAAGGAAAGTATTCCCACTGCTTTAACCGCAAAACAGTGTTTCCCAATTTAATGTGACCGCGGAGCTCTTTCGCCCTTGAAGAGTGTTTGTGGAACCCCTTATAAAATTCTTATGTATGAAGCTAAGAATAAGACAAGCTAAATGGTGGCGAAGGATATCACCTGACCAATTGCACGTTTTCACAAAGCCGAACGCGTTTGTTCTAAGTCGTCCCAAGACGTAATTACACAGTTTTCTTTAAATTTCTTTAATAATTGGCTGTCTGAAGAGAAGTGATGTTTTCTCAGTCTGTCGTAGGATACTCAACAGGCTTTTTTTTTTACACGGATTGAATTTTGAATTCAGTTATTGCATTTTCTCAGCGTTGTTCATTATTGCAATTTCTGTGCAAAATGTGTACATCATGACATTTCTATATAAGTCGCGTAATTGCTCCGCCATATCATTGTGCGTGTACCTGTATTCATTAACATTTGTCTTTATTGGAGAGAAGTATGCAGGGTTGGGGGACAGCGAAAATTTTTATCCTACAGGTGGCATCCAAAACTAGTTTACGCGACAGTGATCACATTTTGTCATTTGCCTTAAAAATATTTGCGTTCGTTCATTCTTTGCAGCGACAGAATTAACGTGATGAAGTTTCGTAAAGATATCCGCGAGATACGGAACTTTCAGTGTAGAATGCGTGTGGGAAAAGGAGCGTGATATTAGCATGGTAAATTATTTTGTACGGTTAATTTCAAGAAGGCAGCTAAATTTAATTCGAGATGTAAGTTGGTGTGAATAGGTCTTAGTTTCTACAGTGTTTGCAGGTAAGAGCAAAGTGTAAAATTGACTTTTGGAAGGATTCAGGTAAACGATTTAATGAACTGCCCGCATAGGAATTTCTTTTTATTAAGGAGACTGACTGAACAGAATTCAAGGCAAAAAAACATAAAAGGTATAGAAAACGCAAGAAAGAAAGCGAATACATTGTAACATTTCGAACGATATTAAATGGCCTGGAGTGGTGTTTTTAATGGTAAGAATACGGTTGGTAGGTTGAGGTAGAGGATATATAAAAATGCTGTTTGCTGAAGTAAACGTAAAGCTGCGAACTGCGGAAGACCCGGTGTTTAGCAGACGCAGTCTTCTTTACAGTTAAGAGTCAAATATTTTGAACGGTCTTGTCTGTAGTGCATGAGTTTTAATGTGACTAACAAGCCGTATTACTTCATCCAACATATTTTGATGAGTGAGATAAACAGTTTATTCCGAACCACCAGTGCGTGGCCGTGCAGAAGGCAGTGACTGCTGTTTAATTTTTTAATTCGTGCTACAGCGCCAGCCTTTATTCCTACCGTTGCTTGGGCGCCATCAGTACGCACACAGTACATCGTGTTCCACATGTTATCGTAAAACTGTCCTTGCAGTTAAATACATTACCACCAGTCGTATTGCTTTGCAAAAAAGTTCTTCCTCATTAGATTTATCAAAGTCATGACTGACAAAGGCATGCTAATCTTCAAGACGTAGAACATCAGAGGACTTACCTGATTTTATTAAATATGCATGGCATAAATACGGCTGAAAGGGAAGTTTCTTCTCGATATCAGCTAAGATAAGAACTGACACATGAAAGTACTGCTGGCCAGCGGCACAGCCGCACCTCCTTATGCAACATACACACTTCAAGGTTCCTTGCGCATGGTTGCATGAATGATTCCCCAATTGTGTTCGCTTTCCTGGTGAGACAAATACGATGGTTCACTTTGTTACGTTTTCACTACCCGATTTGACAGTATTTAACATGGAGAATTTTATTTTTTCAAGTGAATCACGGGTCCGCTTAAAAATATGACATACTGACTGCTTTATGTGTGTATTCCAAGTGATTTGTTTTGATGTGTCGTCGCAGATAGGCAGGTAACAAAGAACTGCTAGCTAATATTTGCATGTGTCGTACACACTGGCCATGTGGAGCATCTTTATTCCCACTACTCGTGAATCCACTTGACAGCTCGTGATATCTGCTTGTCTGATTACATGTAATGATTTAGTGACGGTTGTTGCTTTGTCTTGGGTGAGTCATTTCACATGTTCGCAGATGCAGTACTTAAGACAACGGAAGACTGTGGTTATTTATATTTATCTTCGAACTCGCTCAGTATGTTCCGTGCTGGTTCGTGTAACGGCAGGAGTGTTTAAAGTGTTCCTATTTGGTTTAAAGTTCCTTCCTTTACCCAACGATCCATGAGAAATTGTGATACACATGTAATTTACGTTCCGTTTGTAGGCCACATAAATCAACAACTTATAATTAGCTAGAAGTTACAATAAGAAAGATGAAAAGTAAGAGGCCTCCAAATTGCAAATCGAATTTAAAAACTCAAAACTTAAAAAACAAAACGCAGACTCAAAAGAGAATCTACCAAATAAAAATTATGAAAAAATAGCACGCATGTTAATAAAAATCTTCAAACGGTATAACCTGAATGTGGCATATAAAAAGACAGTAGTGGAAAAGAAAACCGAAAACTGCAGTAGAAAAAGAAAATAAATTTAATCCTAGCGACATTTATCGTATGAAAAAGATGATGATGTGGAACAATGCAAGAAAGTTGAAAGGCGCGATGTTTCTAGATGTATAAAAATAAAACTGGTTTTATTTACCCTAAAACATATTAGAAAGGGGAGATTACAAAAGGAAGTCCATGAAAATTTGTAAATTATAAAAAAAGATCCTAAATATAACATAGGTTCTAAATTTAACATATCACGTAACATGGGAAAATGTAGAGGCAAAATAGTGAATACGTATAGTACGTATTTTAAAGAAAAACTTCTGCTCGAGGTCATATTTCCGATCAGATTGCTCAGACGGAAGAAACAAAATAGGGCTATAAATGACAGCAAACAGATTCTGCATTAAATTGAAGTCACTTACCAAAACATACGTGAAGATGTAAGTAATACAAAATGATCACAAACAAAAACAGTATAAAGTTAAATGTATATTTGTCACGGTTAAATTTTTAAAATCAAGAAATCACGTTAATAGTGAAATAAAATACATTTGTATGTGCAAGGATTTATTGTGATTTACGTGCCATCGCTCAGAGCAGCGAAGTACTGACTGGTGGTAGTCATGTGATTATTGTCACTCCCTGAATAAGCTGCTTGTAGTGTCAGAGCAGCGACTGATTCAGCAATTCATAAATATCCCAACCAATGAATTATTGTCGAATAAAAATTGAAATTATTTTAATGGGAAGTTAATAACAATAATATTTAAATTACCGTTTTACATTGTAATGAAATTTGGCCAAGGACACCTTATTTTCGGTTCACAGAACACTTCATCGATTCTTTCTACTTGTGATGGAAATTGACATTCGTTGTCGGCGTGAGTGTGGGTTTTTAATCGACATTCAGTGTTTGTGTGACAGTGCTGTTTAGTAATTGTCATTCGGTTTTGGTATGGCAGTGTAGGTTTGTAATTAACGTTTAGTGTTATTGTGATAGTGTACTTTTGTAATCACATTCAGTACTAGTGTGTTGTGAAGTCCCTATGTACTCTAATTATTTAGGATCTTTCTTAATCCTGGCCTTCCATCTAACAACAGGTCTGCTCGTGCCTTTAGATGTTCCAAGTATAACCGTGCATACGATCTCACGTCTCTTTTTTCCCCGGCCACTCTTGTTGACTTGACCACTTCAGTAATTTACAGTTTTATAGAAGCGTAGCCTAGTAAAATGAAAGTCCGCATGCTGTGTTCTTCGCCTCATGTTGCTCCCTCCTGTAGGTGCTTATGTCGTCCTCAACACCCCGGCTATGTTCTACCCTTTATGCGAGAGGCCCAATTTCTGCACCCATAAAAACAACAGGCAATTAGGCCTATAGTTTTGTGTATTGCGATATTTGATTTTTTGAGTAGGACGTGGAGAGTCAGAAGTTTTTAACATTCCAGTAATTGAACCGTTTAAAATCGCAGCGGTGGCTGTGTGTACCGGTTGCTGTCGCATTAAGGAACTGCATTATCGCCCTAAACAGCGTTAATCGGTTGGTCACTATAAATAATGGAAAAGGGCCGTGCTTTCTGCAAGATAGAAACTCCGAAGTTCTGCGAGTATTTATTTAGATGAATGCCAGTCTTCAAAGGTTTAAGCGCTATTAATTTTGTACAGTCTCTTTCAAATGTTGGAATTTCGCCGCGCGTAGAGTCCTGTATAAATCAAAGCTATCAGTTGACCTGTCCTGATAATTTATCAGGCTTTTTGTTTCTGGGTCGCACAGCGTTAACTAGTTTAGAGGGCCTCCTTCCTCGTACCTTTGCATTCGTTGTTCACAAATGTCGTCAGTTGGTGAGATTTTGGCAGTTCATGAAGCGTTGTCTGACGGATAATTATTTCTACCAATTTAGCGGCCAGCCGCCATGCTGATTGCTCGGTTCTAAATGCTGCCGTAACTCCGGACTGTTTTTAAAGTTTGCCGCTTTGGTGACGTAATGTGTTAATAAGTCTTGTAACCTAATTCAAGGCCGCCCATCAATTTGAAACGATACAGTATCGCATCACTGTAACGTCGTACAGTGCTTTTTGTCGTGAAATACCCCGCAGCGATCGCCGGGGGGGGGGGGGGGCTAGGGAACTCTCCCGTTTACCCTTTACCACTGTGCCGTGTTACGTCAGAGTATTAAGAAAACCTTGGCTGTACGCGGCCTGTCGCCCGTGACCCACATGTCTTTGCCTTTCCCTTCCTCCCCCCAGCTCCCTTTTGGTATATCCCACGAATTTACATGTTTGGTTTGTGAATTCCTTTGGCCACTCACCGACCAGTCAGTCTCCGCGGAATCAACATTAAAATTTAGTTTTGGGCTGTTGTATTTCAAAATTATGTTTCGGCAGATATTAAGACAGCGGGGCTTGTTGAAGTCCTTGGTAGTGCTGGGGTCTGATTGGGGTTTATTTTGTGACCCCACAGCACTGCCAAGTTATTGGTGTTTGTGTGGAGCCTCTCTTCAGTGTATGATTTGCATTGATATGGATGTGTTGACGTTATGTATTTCAAGTGCCTATGCCAAACTGCAGGTTTATTTTAAGTGTTGGGTTGTGAATAAATAGGTACATTGATTTTATGTATCTAATTCGGCACCATCATTTATGCTGGCAGCTCCACCAGCTTGTATGATCGATCCACGGAGAGAAGATTATATTTTACTTTGGCAAAACAAAGGTGGCCGGGGGGGGGGGGGGGGGGGTGTTCGGGGAGGGTGGTAGCACTTCGCGTAGTTGTTTTGCTGTTTTCGCAGCAGTGGTACCATTTGACGTATTTTGACTTGGCCTTTTATTTTCATATGTATGTAGCAGGTATTTTCTTTACATTGTAACATGAACCCTAAGTACCTGTTGAAGGATGAGCTGATATACCAGTTGGCCATTCGTGGCATTAATGTAGAAGGGGACGTCCATTTGTTGCGTAAATTGTTTCGATCTGTGTTGCTGGAGGATGTTCCTGTTGTCCCGGAGATACTGGCAGGTTTAGACTTCGGGAAGTTGTTGAACGTTATTGCCCCAAACGTTGCGGAACTGGACGTTTTGGTACGCAATGGTGGCACTGGCCGGGGTAATGTTGCCGCACGTCTCAGAACACGCGCCCTACACTTGAGGAATAGGCTGCTCCGTATTACAGGCAAGCAACAGGTAATTTCAGGTTCGGCTTTAGCCAAGACTGAAGATCTGAGGGGATGAGTCGAGCGGATTTTCAGTGAAATGGGAAACATTGGAGTTGGTCAAGTGGGGCCAGCTGTAGGTCCGCCGGTTAACATCTTAGGTGGTGTGCGTGAGTTTGGGGCTGAGGTACGCACTGTATTGAATATGTTATGCGGGGATTCGTATGTTCCTACTAATATGCAGCTCGTAGAGCGACGGGTTGATAAGTCGTGTCACATTTCTGGGCCGGGGTGGTGGCGGCTTCTGTGGTGCTGGAACATTAGGCTTCGCGGAATTTCCATTCCCAACGATACCACATCCTCGGCAACCACTTAACGAAAACTCTGCCAATGGCGAATGTCTTGGAAGTTGAAAAACTATTAGAATTCTTAGCCATTGTTTTGAAGGTGCGTCGTCTGGGGCCGATCCTGGATTTACAGCTGTGTGAAATGCTTTACCCTTTCTGCCGCGAGCCTCTACATCCTGACTTGATATTCACCCTGTATTCGACTGGTTTGTTAGAGCTAAATATTTTTCGACGTTTGACCGTAATCAAGCGTAGCACCAGATTCCTGTAGCAAAATCATCGAGGCATTTGACTGCGTTTGCTATGGAGTCGAATTTGTACTAGTACACCAGGGTGCCTTTTGGCTTGGCTGCCGGAGCACAAATATTGACTAGGTTGCTTGATGACCTCATATTTATGTATGTGTATCATTATTTGGACAGTTTAGTTGTGTACAGTGAGACTTTTGAGCAACATCTCCAGCATGTAGATGAAATACTTCGTCGTTTTAGGGATGCTGGGCTGGTGGTTAATCCAGAGAAAATTAGGTTGGCAGTCCGCGAGATTTGCTTTTTGGGGTACATTGCTTCCCCAGAGGGCATTAGGGTCGATGTTGAGCGTACTCAGGCAATCCGGGAGTTCTCGCCTCCGAAAGATATTCGCGGCATTGCGCATTTTTTGGCATGGCTAATTTCTGTCGTAAGTTCGCCCCCGATTTTGCGGAAAGTGCAGCGCCTTCGGACGCCGTGCCCAAGAGGGGAGCATGGTTCCATTGGCGGCCTGAACAAATCCAAGCTTTCCAAAATTGAAAGGTGGCAATTGCCCAGCCTCCAGTTTTACGTTTGGCGGATTTTTCCCCAACTTTTATTTTGAAGATAGATGAGAGCTCCATAGGCTTGGCGGCAGTTTTGTCCCAGGAACATCAGGGAGTCCACTTACCAATAGCTTAATCAAGGGCACTGACGGCACAAGAATAGAAGGTATCCTCAGTTTATGAACTGGAGTGCCGTGCTGTTCTCTTTGGGCTTGAGAAATTTCGGGCTTATCTTGAACATCGCGAGTTTTTACTCGAGACCGATAATCATTATCTTTGCTGTTATTACACCCTCGCCAGCTAGGGATGGTAGGTAGATGGGGTGTTAAAATCTCGTCTTTGAAGTCTCACCACTTTCATGGCCCAGACAGTTGTGGAGATGGGCGAGAGAACGTCCGGCTTGTTTGTACCTGCTCATTCATCACCATCAGCACAAACCAGCCATTGGACCGTATTGTGACTTATCGCCGCATCCTTTTACTGGGTCGGTCAAATCAAGGAAACGTTTGTGGGTTGTGTATGTAGCACGCGTGAAGGCGATGCTGATTTCATTCACATTGGTACTCGGAAGACCTGAAATGAAAGTGCTGTTGAGAGGTCTCGCCGTATTTGAGACGTGGGCCATAGAAGGTGCGGAATTTATTGATAGGGTGGTCGACCGTTTAACCAAAAGAATTCTGCTACATAGAATCTGTTGTATCAACATGCACTATCTAACATGTACTCACTATCCGCTGTCCCTGATGCTTATTTAGTATACTGGATCCTACTCCGCTTATCTGGCGGCCCTTCTATCCACCCGAATCTGAGGACGCACCATATCGTGGTGACAGTCTGGCAAAGTGCGCCCATTTTCCGTTCTTTCGTGTATATGGTGTGGCTAAAAAGTAATGAGACTAAGACTAAATATAACAGCAACAACGATTCATAGGGAAATATGTTCATTATTCATTTACTTCAAAGTTGTGTCAGAGGAATCGAATACGAGCATGAGTATAGTACCGTTTGCCGCTGTTGTGGTGCCTTGTAGTCGATGATTTGATAGCAAGGCTCAATACGGGCGGGGTATATTGTCAAGGTTATGCCGACGACATCTGTCTGTTGGCAGGAGGGAAATTCCCAAACACGGTGTCGGAGCTCATGCAAGGGGCTCTTCACACTGTAGAGAAGTGGTACGACGAGGTGGGCCTGTCAGTCAATCCAGATAAGACCGACCTTGTCGTTTTTACGAAGAAGAGGAAACCGGATAGTTTCTTTGAACCTCTTCTGTTTGGAGTCACTCTGCACCGTTCTGAGTCGGTCCGGTATGTGGGGGTGACCTTGGATTCCCGGCTGACCTGGTGGGAGCATGTAAACAACAAGGTGGTGAAGGCTCAGAATTCTTTGTGGGACTGTAGAAGGTCTTCTGGTACGGTGTGGGGCCTGCGACGTAGGGTTGTTTATTGGCTCTACACTTCTATCATTAAGCCATCCATCACCTTTGCATCCTTAGTATGGTGGACTGGATGTCAGATATCCAGTGCCAAAAAACAACTAAGTAGAGTCCAGAGACTTGCTTGTCTGGGGATAACCGGGGCTATGCGCACTACGCCGAGTGCCATGGAGGCACTTACTTGTCTCCCGCCGCTTGACTTAGTGGTGGAGGGCGAGGCAACGGCGGCTGCGCATCGGCTCTGGAGTCTAGGAGGGTGGTCTTATATACACCCTGATCATGGTCATAGTACCATATTAAAGCGGCTTCAGAAATCGGATCTCATATTTAGTATGGGGAACGACATTATGAGGCCAGCATATAATTTTGAACCCAAATATAGGGTTACTCTACTGACTAGACAAGAATGGACAAAAGGAACTGGGCCACCACCTGTGGTTAAAGGGCTCGTCTGGTATACAGATGGGTCCAGAATGCAGGATGGGAGGACTGGGGCCGGTGTCTATGGGCAATCCGAGGGCATGAGGCTCAGCATTTCTCTAGGAAAATATGTTACTGTCTTCCAGGCTGAGATTTATGCTATCTTGGCCTGTGTTTGTGAAATTCAAAACAGAGCCAGATCAGAGAAATACGTAAGTATCTGCTCTGATAGTCAAGCGGCCTTGGAAGCATTGCATGCCGTGAAAACGACGTCTTCTTTGGTACGACAGTGCCAAAAGGCGTTAGATGACATCTCCACTTAGCCATTCTGTGGGACTCTTTTGGGTCCCCGGACATTCAGGGATACGTGGAAATGAAATAGCCGATGAGCTCGCAAGGGAGGGCTCTGCCCACCACTTTGTGGGGCCAGAGCCGGCTGTAGGGGGTCTCAAGGCAATGCATAAGGAGTAAAATTCAGTGCTAAATGAATAGACAGCACTTGGTACGATGGCGGGGATTGGTTGGCACTATGCGACAGGCTCAAGAGTTAATCTCGGGCCCTAATACTGCGGCCAGGGCCGCGTTAATGTCCTTTAATAGGGCGCAATCCAGGGTTGTTATTGGCCTCATTACTGGGCATGACACCCTGAGAAGACATTTCCACAAAATGGGGCTGGTAGGTAGTCCCTTGTGTAGGAAATGTGGGGCTGGAGAGGAAACCTCAGCCCATGTACTGTGTGAGTGTGAAGCCTTGGCAACACTCAGACATATCTGTCTGGGATCCTTTTTCTTGGACCCAGAGAGTGTGAGAGATCTGAGTCTAAGGGCCATCTGGAACTTCTTTAGGAGGACAGGGCTCTTGTGACTTGGATCTAATGAAGGGGCACAAGGGGCCTGTGAAGGCCTATGTGCAACGGGACCGTGAGGGCTCGACCCATGTTTACTCAATACTCAATAGTACCGTTTAGATAAACGTTGGAAACATTTGGAAAAACTCTTCAGTGACATTACTGAGTGGTAGAATGTTGTTTTAAATGCCGACTGTCGTGTCAGATCGGCGACTTTTCGATTTCAGTTTCAACTTGGGAAGCAGGAAGAAGTCTGGTGGAGCTAGGTTACCGTCAGCTGTTTCAATGAAATCTCTGCAGGCATCCAGTCTTGAATTTTTTTCTCATCACGCAAGTTTCGGGACAGAAACTTCGCACACAGTTTTATTTTATGCCTGTATTTTATGTGGTAACTGTGGGCCTTACCGATTCCTTATCCACATCTAGTTCAATTGCCGTCACTCTTTGAGTGACATTAGGTGGTTTCAGTAGCCTCCGCAACCATAGCTGGAAGTCAAACGAGTTGTGCCTGGTGTCTCGGTGTGTCTTAACATATGTCGGTTTATTTAATTGGTTCATTAGTCTGGCGCATGAATCCAGTTGTGGGTTAATTAGTAGACCGTGGCATTGCCATTTGACCTCCGATAACACATTCATTGATTATTTACCGATAATTAGTTATAGCAAGTAGTTCTACAGGTATTCTTATAGCGATCGTTGCTGTGTTCTCAACCGGTGTTCAGCAAGCCGCAGATGGTGCCCTAATCTGTTTGTGTATTCTGCCGGGCATGTCAGCATGCATTTCACAACACGCGGAGAACTTAACAGTGTTGCAAGAGAATAGTTCGATGTTTCGTTTTAGTTTTTGGTGGCAGTTATTGCGTTTTTACACTTAGGTTTCACCACGGAAATCCGTTACAGTTGCTTTGTTACCGTTGTATACCGACATGATTTCTCAAATTGTGTCATGTGACGTTCGTACATAATGATGTGGATAGCGGTGATTGTGTCGTCTTTTAGATTGTAATAGCTTATAAACGTGTTGGAACTTTGCTGTAAATGAACTTCGGTAGGTGCGTCGTGTTAATTTTATTAGAAGGGTACCCAAGAATGAGAGTTTTAGGGCAATTGGGGTTTATATTTTGATGTGTCGGCTTTTGACACGGTGTTATCTAGTGTGTTTGTGCCAGCTTTTGGAGGAACATACCGTCTGCGGTGTTAGGATAATTGTCTGCCCACCAGTTGAGGAAGTATGGTGGTACCAAGCTACCAGACTGCACGGTGTCAACCGAGAAGACAGCAGTAAAATTTGTAGACTGTGATGTGAGACGCGGATTGCGGAAAACCCTCCTATGTTTTATCTTCCGGTGAATAAGGAAATATTACAAACCTAGTTGAAGAACAGCTTGGGCGTTGGGATTCCGTAAAGCCAGCGGACGTTTGCTTCGCCCCTTGATATGACTTTTATCTCAGTTTGAGACACTGATGTGCATGGAGGGCAGAAGCCATTTGGACTGGTTTTGGGTTTTCAGTTTCTTCATTTCATGAGTGATATTATATTATTGTCTTCGTACTTGGCCACTGTCGTACGTTATCGTAGCTCTTTCACGGATGAAGACAATAGAGCCTCAAATTACAAGGCAGTGTTAAAAAATAAGGTAACAGCGCGTGTCACTTTAAATAACAGCATGTAACCGCGGATTTCACCATGTGACGGGTACGGGTCTTTGTCTTCATACAATATCAAAGAGGGCGCCGTAAGCATGTCGTGTCGTCGTACAACCAGGCTAGAGATAGCTGGCCTACTGGGAACATGGTCAAAAGCCGAAGTACTCGTACGCAGCATGATTTGATTTTTGCATGCAAAGGATGAAGCATTGGTCGGAATTCTTCAGTTGGTCAGGGTGAAATGGTTTGGATATTGGCGGGAGGGAATTTGGCGACAAGCAGAAACCTGTACGTGCGAGCATGTCCACTACGGATGACAGCGCGCGCGTGCGTGCGGGCGTGCGTGCGTACGTGGTGAAGATGCTCTTATCAGGGAAAACGGGCGCATTACCCCTTTTAAGCCCAGCACCAACGAGTTTGACACTCAGAAATTCCACGTTCTGCCCAAGAAGTGTGTTAATGTTATCTGTGTGGTTTTCAGACGAAACATCGATTATTTACGTACAAAGCATTAACTGGCTTCCATAACGGAGGCGGAGTGTGTTCACTGCACGGTACGAATTTGATCTTTAAATACGAGTACGATTCAGATTAATATCCATATTTAAATTTAAAGGGTTAAGTCCACTGACATCATCCGAGACATGGACATTTCGCTGGTTAGAGTGCACAGAAAAGTGTGTGCAGGCTGGCTGCCAAAGAACTTCAACGACGACCACGAAGCTTGTCGTATGAGTCTGTCATGCATTTGACACGTTTAGAAAATCTAGAAGAGCAGTATTTGCAGTAAATTTTTACGGGGGGTGAAAGGTGGGTTTATTACGCGACACTGGAAAACCAGAAGACGTCAGTGACATGGAAACACCCGTCTTCTCCCCGGTAAAGGCATTCAGAGCAACACCGTCAGTAAGGAAGCTTAGGGAAACTTCTTTGGGAGAAACTTTAGAGATGTGTGCTGCTTGGGATTTCCTTGACGCTGGTTACTGTCTGCGCGCTTGAGAAGTTACGGCAGGCCATTCTTCGCAAAAGGCTTGTGTTGCTGCGCCAAAGCGTCATTGTGCACGATAACGCCTGAGCCCATGCTACCAACCGAGCTTGTGACTGGTTACGGTAGGTATGGCTTAGAGGCATGGACCACCGCCTTTGCCGTCCAGATCTTGCCCTGAATGGTTTCCGTATCTTTGAACCCGTTTAAGAAGCACACAGGCGGCAAGCGGTACGCAGCAGACGCCGACATGAAGCAAGCTGTAACCTCCTGACTACACACACACACACACACACACACACACACACACACACACACACACATCCCACCATTTTCTTTTGAGCCGGTATACAAGCCTTTGGCCCACGGTATGACAGTTGCTTAAAAAGTCGGTGGTGACTGCATGGAAGTCTACCATCTGTACCCATGTGCCATAAGGCATGGAGGTCGGAATCAAGTTCTCGGCGTCGCATGTTCATTGCCTTATTTCTTTAAACAGCTTTGTATGCTTGTCCTTTTATCGATTGTATGTGGCTGGTATGTGTGGCGGCGCAATGTATGCCTCAGGCTGGGCGTGTACTGGAGGCGCTGGTCATGCTTACGTCATGCATGTTTGTGTACTTGTTTCACCGCTGCCAGTCACGTTGCCATCGTCTTGGTTCCACCACTTTAGAATTCGGTAATGGGTTAAGTGCGCACTTACCTTGAGGAGCTTGACGATTCTTTCTCTCAAACCAGCAGTCGCAAAGCTTTCAGGTGAGTCGTAAGGTGGAAAGATATTTTGAATCGTCAGAGCGAGTTGGTTTGGCAGTTAAATGGAGTTGTTATTTGTCTGAGTATGTATTTCTGTTAGTAATTCTAACACGTACCAAAACTAGAGTTTGGCGCATTTATTGTTACATTCCAGGTATGGGGTTTATCGAGCAAATTGGACTTTTATAGTAGCCCTCGGCATTCCGGACTGTGTGGGGGAGGGGTGGTCCGGATTACCCAGGAATCCGGATCACCGAGGGAGACTCCGCGGTATAGGTACATACAAAAAGTGATCACCGAAAGCTACATTATAACTCCTTGAAGCCTAAATACTGCGCTTAACGGTACATAATAAATAAATAAATAATAATAATAAGTTTATTAACGTGCAGAGTAAACAGCCATATGGCCCGTCACAGAAACAGCACTACATACAAACACAAATAAGAAAGTACAATAAACAGGACATGTGAAACAAACAAAAACAAAAGCAAACAAATACTGAAGTAAATAATTATGACACCTTACATCATAAAACCAAAAATGTAAAACCCATGTAAAATCTGACCGACTGTTACACTTTGCCTTCTGTACACATCAAAATCGCTGCAGACTGAATTTTCCGCAGCGGCACACCTGGCGGAGGTACAATTTTTAAAGTATGGACTAACACGAAACAAAGGAAAGTCTCTGAGATTCCGAGTGGGAGGAACTCGAAGACCAGTAATGTCTATGGAAGGTGGACAGATCTACAGCGCAAGGAAACATTAATGACGAGAACTGCATCCAGCTGACGTCTTCTCTCACGAAAAGTGCGTTAAATTCTCCAAGAGTATTAGCATAACTATAGTCATTTAAAGTCTGGGGATTATGATGATGATAATTCAATTCAATTCAGTGGCGTATATTAACGTGCTGGCTTAACAGCACAAGTGCCAATCAGAGCCAGCACAAGAATACAAATACAACACAAAAAAAGTACAAAGCCACGACCCTCGAGAGATCATGCCGTTACTGCTGAAGAGGTGAAGACTTGCTGGCTTTTCCCGCTTCACCCACGCCAACAGTCTCGGAGCACGGATTGTCTCTGATTTCTCCCCGGCGATCCGGACAGGGCCCGGATCACCGGGGTGAGGGCTACAGTTAGCCCAAGATTGTCCGGATTAGCCGGGGATCCGGATTACCGCGTCTGGATTACCGAGGGACTACTGTGCTTGGCGTTTCTCTGAGTTTGAGCTGTTTGCCAACTACATTGTCTCGAAGCAAATGCCACGATAGTGCCCGCAAATAGTCCACGGTCTCTTCCCGGTATTTTTGAAAGTCTTCGGGCCTTATTTGACGCTGTATATCTTGTGTTTGTCAGTACAACCATGTTGAAATAACGTTCGTTACAAGCAACGAGGATTGTGCGAACGTCGGTTATAAGTCAGCTCAAAAGTTTGTGACGGTGACATATCAACTGATGTCCGGTCCAGTGAGTGAGAATATTTGTGTCAGATCCAACTGACTAGACCACCGCCCTTTTACCCGAGAATGTGAACAGATCCGAAAAAGGAACACCAAACTATGGACTAAGTCCAGAAATCAAGTAATCCTAAGCTTCGGTGATGTTTATATTCGTCTTTAGGCCTGCCTGCCTGGTCTGTACTTATCAGAAAGTAACTGTTCGTTTCAGTACTATGCTGGCGTTTCCGAATCGTACTGACGACGTGGAGTCTTCCTGAATCATGCAATTTTGAGTGCGCATGGTAACACCGCAAAGCACCGGAAGAGGTTTATGATGTTCTGAAGGAATATCCTGCACTTACCTATACCACCTAGCGCAATATTTATATCGTAACCTGAGGCTGTTGGTTCCTTCGATATCTCGGTTCTGCAAGTGTTACAATGTGTTAAATGTTAGAAGCATGTGCGCTGGCGTTCGTTGTATGCTGTGACGACACACATCCAGACATCATTACCTCTTACTGTGCTATGAACTGTGTGAATATAGTGGCTGTTCTTGGCTATGAGATATGTTTGGAAAAGGTAAAGTTGTTCTCGTGTTTAAGTACGACGCCATGAAAGCGTATGGGGAATGGAGATGCATGACTCTGTGCATTGTTAACATTGACACTAGAAGGAGATAGTGGCAAGCTACGCGGCCCGACCCCTGCATCCACATCGGAAAGCGCCCCTGGTGCACGCCGAATTGAAGGCGGGGTGAGCCACATAGCCGGTCTGGATGCGTTTGGAAAGAGAAGTTGTGCCCTTGCTGCTGAAAATGGAACGACGTTTTTTGTATCGCCTGACTGGGCTGTGACTGCTTTAAACTTGAGCCTTTCTGAGTGATGCCTTCATTTATACATTTCTCACATCTCCAAAAACGTGTAGAAATTTTCGTGATTGCAGGCGCTGGTTATGAAAATAAGTAGTTCATTGAGGCGAGCGGTGTGTTGATTACGATCTGTATATTTCGTCGTCTGTAAGCCTAAACGTCAGAGCGTTCCGTGAAAGCATTCTGGAGGACACTAGTTTCATACAAAGTCGTGATTGAGTTATTCAGGCCAACGTATTGTAATGGTAATAGTTGTAGAGCTGCTCACCATATTGCATGCCTATTGTTGTTACTAATTATTGTCTTTATTGTTATTGTACAGTGTCAACTGATCGAAAATATTCCAGCTTTAAATGTTACCGTGAGTTGTGCCCCAGTGATCCGAGAGGTGAGATAATTTTGCGATGAGATCTGCAGAGTTAGTGATGCTTCGTAAGGTGTGCGATGTGTAAGAAGAGTTTAAAAAGACTGCTGTGAGATGTGTGTCCTGTGATAGGGCCAGCGGTTTGTTTGTGGCCATTTCAATTATTATTTTACATTTGCAGTTGAATGTGCGTAAGTGGCTGTCTCTTAGTTGTATGACATTCATGTCTGTGCAGTAATTCTTAAAACTCAAGGAAATATCACAGATTCACTATATTACAGTATCAAGTTTTTATAATTAAAGCACTAGAACTCCGACATGTTTCGTCCTTTTGTATGTCATTCTCAGGGAGTGTGCATCAATATTTGTATAAAACGTAGCTTATAAATTGATAAAATAAGTTCAAATTTTATTAAAGACGTTTGATGTCTTGAAGTTGGTGTATATGCGTAATTGGATGATGTGCTCCTTGTGAAAGGGATCTTGTACACAGTATTGTAATTATTCAAGTCTTTGGCGCAGCTTATGTATGTTCCCATGTTAGGTACGGTTGGCTGTCTCTTGTTTGGCCACATTTTCTAGAAAGCGTGGGGCGTAAATGGATCCCGTTTTCTTTCATCGTTTGCATTATGCGCGTTGTTAATTGTTGTTTAACTGGATTGAACAGATCAGCGTGGTTTTTACCATTTGACATGCCACATTGTCTTGTCTCTGAAGTCCGTCCGTAGATCCTTCTGTGTTCTGTTTGTGAATCATACTGCAAGATAAAGCCAGTGTTCTTTTGTGTAGAAGTCAAGTTCCTTTAACAGTCCGAGTCTTAGTGTATGGATTGGAAATAGTGGTATATACACGCGCAACCGGCGGCGGCCGCCCCCAAAGAAGTATTTTTGAAATTCCAAGCTGTTTCTTCTCCTTGCGTTTCTGACAAAGAAATAAAACAGTATCACCAAAGAAAGAATTTTTATCCAGGTTATCACATGATCCAACACACGCCAACTCTCCGGGGTTGCCAGCTGCTGCACAGACGCATTAATAGCATAGGCCTAATTTCATTATCAGATTTCTTACAATAGCTGAGTGACGTGTACCGAGATGCCTCGTTCAAGCGTTGGCTTTGCGCTGATCTGTTCAGCATATTCCTGTTGATCGTGCGTGCGTGTGTGTGTGTGTGTGTGTGTGTGTGTGTGTGTGTGTGTGCGTGTGTGTGTGTGTGTGTGTATTTTTAGAAGCAAAAGCTGGATCCTGCTTCCTCGTTAGAATAGGTTACAATTCTCTATGCCAGCAGGTCATGAGGACAAGTGTGCCCTAGTTCATGCCCTCATAGCTGTTTTGTCCTTATTCTTACTTTCTGGCCTTTGCCAAGTTACGAATGTAGCACGCCACGCACGCAGTTCGCAGCCACATCATACTGTATAACGTCAACAAAATACGATGCTTTGACTTTGATGACATTGTGGAATTCGGTAAACTAAACTGACACATTTTGTTTTGTTTGGTGGTAATACATGTCTGTAAGGTTTTCTTAGTTTAGGCGTGGTTGTTAAGGGTGACTTTGTGTTTAGTTTGGATGGCCGTGAGGATTGAGGCGCAGGCCGCTCGCTCTTGTTTCTCGTGTCAAATCATATTTAGTTGGTCGCCCTTAGAAGTTCCGTCGTAACGGACATGACGCCTGTCCGTCTCTCCGCGATCATCCATATACAAACGTCTGTATCACAGGCAGCAGAAACTGACTGCTTAATATGACAACCTTGCGCACTTGTGAATTATTAGCGACACTGGCGCCGTGTAGTGTAGAGTTCTGCTTTCTAGTAAAGTGACATCTCCGGAAAAGTAAATGTCAACTGTTTTAAAACATTCAAGGTTTAATAGATCGGAAAAATAGTGTAGCAGCACCGAAGAAGACCAAATAGGCCAGTCTGACTGGAACTCTATGGAACTCTGACAATAGAGTCTCTGTTGGCGAGCCGGCTGCTAAGCCACGGCGGGACACGACAAGTCCTGTCTGGTGTTGTCTGAAGCGTGCTGGATCTTGCTTCATTCTTAACGAGTCAGGAGAGCAGGTGAACAGGGTACATGGCCGGTTTCGGCACTGAACGTCTTACGCGGTTCTCATTTTGATTGTACCTCCCATTTACGCCTAAGTCTTATACGTGATCTCTTTATGTTTTTCTACAGGCCTTGTTAGGAGGATCTGACGGTAAGACCTCGTCTTAAGTGGGGGAATAATATTAAAGTGGGTCTTAAATAGGATGGTTGGGCGCGGAATGGATTAATCTTGCGGAGGATGCGGCAATTGACGGGCCCTTCAGAACACGGTACTGAACTGTCGGTTTCACAGACTTCCTTGAGCACAGAACGCTCTTGCGTTTGGCGTGAAATATACAGACGGAACCCAAAAGGGATCTGGAAAATAATATAGGAAACTAAGGCAAACGAAATTTACTGTCATGCGGAAAAATTTCTACACGCAATGCTGAAGAATACGTGTCATTTTTCTGCTTTATTGTCCTACTGTCTGTGTCGTGTCAAGTTGAGTAGTCAAGAACATTTCGACCTCCGTATTTCCTACCAGCAGCCTTTTTGAACATCTTCGTTGGAAGTCCCTCACCGACCGGCACAGTACAAACAGTTGAATATGGAGCGAACTGCGTCCGTATTAACGACCAAGTTGTTTGTGAACGCGAGCGGTGAAACTGTTATTATTATCAATATCTTCGCGCAGAACCCCCATGGTTACGCGGAGCACAGTTTGGGAAGGCAGATCTCTGTTAACCAAATAGCCCAGCACTGGGATTCATAAATATTAAACGAGGATCATGTCTGCCGACTAATATGCCGAGAACTGAACCAGGAACGTCTTGAATAAGAAAATGTGTTAAGCAGCAATTTTCCCTGTTCGGTGTGCCACTTTCTGGTATTTCCTTCCGGGACCGTATTGCATTGTTATATGTGTACCTGAGTGTTCAACGAAATACAAGCAGAGACCGATCGTGTTTTACAGTTCGTAATTTAGTTAAAACTTATGACTTAATTTCAGTACCCAACCTTCCTGGCAGAAGAACGGCCATGAAGAGGGGTAACGGTTTCATTGTCAAGTGGTATTACGTACGTTTATACACTGCGTACGGAATACGTAAAAAGTAGTTTATAACTAAATGAATCATTTAAGAATGCCCTAAATCGTTTCGTTTTGAAATTTATAAACACATGCTGAAGTGGAACTTTCTAATACTGAAGGCACGTTATGCGTCCGGTGGGTGCTTCTATGGCGATCACGTCATACCGTCAAGGGTGACACGGAAACAATAGAAATAGTTGCCGTTTGTCCGGCACGCTGCCTGTACTCTGAATCTGTAAACATGTCGGGTATCTGTGAACAGATGCCTTCATCTGTCTGACTGTGTCACAGAGTGAACGTACGGCAGTGCAAAGCATGCGCGCAGACTTAGGATTGCCCACTTTACTAGACACAACTGTAACGCGGAGACGTAGGGAAGAATGCGATTCGAAATTACTGTGAAAACTTGGCAGAGTAAAGCATTCGTACTTTAGTGAGTCTCCTTTATTAGAATTCAAACATGAAGGCGTTTGGCTGTTGCACGGGTAAAAAGGGTGTTTGTTGGTGAGGTTTTAACCATTCAACATCAGTAAGTGTTCGATATTCTGACTGTACATTTTACCTTGCTGGTGTCACAGCTACTTAAGTTTCTTTAATAAAGACGTTTTGAGTGATTAATCGTGCTATAATTTATTCTCCTTTTCAAAATGTAAGGCAGTGGCTCAGATGCCAGGTATACATATATACATACATACGTATATATTTACACGTTTTATTTTAAAATATGTAATTATTTTACCCAGTAGGCGGAGAAAGACGAAACTGGGGACAAATGTTGCCACATTGCAAAAAAATAAAACTCCTGTTGCGTGTGTTACGGCAATTGAGACAGCTTAATTAAAGTGCAAGCTGTAGCAGTGTGGTAGCCATGTCGTTGCCCACGCTCTCACCCGCCTTCTTGCTTGAATCGTCGCGTAGCAGTCTCAGGATCCCTCAGTGGTACGAGTGACTCCCTGTCTTCCGTTGTCCGTTCTTTGCACTGAATGCATGAAGTGAAGGCACGATAGGTAGTTGTGTCTGTATATTCCCATGCTTCTTGGTTGCAACTATTGGATTTTACTCAGTTTGATACAACAGAGGGCATACTTGCCAGAAGTTGTCATAAGCATTCACTCTTATAAAGTTCTCTGGTTACTGTATGTACAACCATGTGTATCGTTAAAAAACTCTACGTTCTGTCCACAGGGTGCTTGTTTGTTTCGTATGATTTTACAGCGAACAGCGATTATTTTCGTAAAGAGTGTGAATTTGTTGGTCCTTATAATGCCTGGTTGTGTTGTCTCTTAGGTGGTAACTGAATTATTTAACGTAATTTATATTAATTGTAGTTTTCGAAGGGTTAAAACCGCACTGTTTGTCGGTCCATATAAGCGATATGTCCACGGCGTTCCAAGCATAAACCGAACTGCATTATGCAAATTTTATGTTATACCCATGCATATTATTACAAGTAATACGTCAACCAACATACGCACTTAATAAAATAAAATTCATGACGAGTGTTAAACTCCTGCATGTTTCGGCAGCGAGGTGCCATCCTCAGGAAGTTTTTTAAAAAACAAGCCTAACCCATTGCATCGTCTTTATTGGAATGATTAAAATATTAAAATTATAAAATACAAAACGTTGGTAAGCGTAAAATTGCAATGTTGTGATATGAAAATTATGTGACAGACGTTCCAGGTCTAAGTTTGCAGTTGTTTACATTCTGTATGGAATATGCATACAACCATCTGTCTCGATCATATGTGATCCAAAGAGATCTCGTCCTGCTAGGGCGTGTGATGTGTGTCGTGTCTGGGGGAGGGGGCGTAGTATATATGTAGTATACTACATGTAGAAGTTGACTACTTGTCATGAATTGTACTTTATTAAGTGCGTATTTTGGTTGCTGTATGAACTAATCCCTCAGAAACGGCTGAACATACGAAACGGGCTACATGTTTTTTTACGAGGTATCTACAAAGGCAGTATTAAAATGTTTACGAAAACAATATAGGTACTTAAGACCAGCAGTTGAAAGGAAACTGCCACGCTACCTGGTGTATGTTTAAGGAATTTAAGAAAAATGATTTCTCGTGCTATGCCGTGTAGTAGGAAACGAAATACAACAGCCGTTAATAAAACGAAATCTGGAAAGGAATAAGCATAAAGCCTTAAGGTAATCCAGGTACAGAGTTGCTGTTAAAGGATAAAACATTACCGAATAAATCTACATTGAATAAATAAACTATATCCGTTTGACGGCACACATACGAACTGCTTTCCTCTCGACTGCTGGGTAGTTATGCTTTTTCTTGAGTTTAGGAAATTTGTGTGTTACAGGCTAGCTTCCAGCTGTATGTTACCAAGCGTGTTTGTGTTTAAAGTGCCATCTTCAGGCTCGTATTTGTTTTGTAATACAATGGCATATTGTTGTCCTCGCTGGCGGCGGTGGGGTGGGTGGTGGGGCGTTGTGGCACTTGGAATGTAGCACAACTGTGTAAATCGAGTGCCCATCTCTGTTTCCTGAATGTAGTGTTCGGAATCAAATCGCGAGGGGCCTCATAATAGCGTCTTTAGTTCCGTGGTTAACGGCACTGTATTACTCAGCCGGGCTATTTAAATCCTGCTACGACCACGTCAAGTGCCGATCCCGGTCGCCGCGCGGTCTAAGGCGGGTGTCTGCTGCCGCTCGCTTGCTGGGATTGCGGGTTAGAATCTCGCCGGGGGCATGGATGTCTGTCTTTTATGAGTGCTGCGTGTTATCTGGTTGGGGTTCCTGTGTCGGACTGATCACTCCTCCAGAGGATTCCTACCGAGTGTTGTGTGTCTCAGTGTGACCGCGAAGGCCCGACAGTGAGGAGGCCTTGGCCCGCTAGGGGCTTTTGCGCCAGTAAAAAAAAATCACCACGCCAGGCAGGTCAAACCGCCCACGTATGAACGTAAATTAATTTGAACTTCATTCCCACAGGAACAAGCTTACCGATAATAGTTATATACTACACCGATTCGGTTTCTTGAATTACGTTTGGGAGTTTCTTCACATCAAGTTTAGGCTTCATGGCTCGAGTTCCGTAGCCTTGTTTGTCAGAATGTTGAGGCCGGGACAGCGTATGTTGCACGTAACGTCCGTTCGGGCTGTTAAATGTGCAGATTCTGTATTCTTTGTCTTTTTAAGGGAGCGCATACGGAAATTGTACGTGAGACTGGAAGACACGCTGTAAGTTGTTATGCAGAAGTCAGAACCTGGTCTGGTTTATCTTGACGCATTAAGTAAACAGTTCGCTGTGATACTCGATGTTCTCTTGTCGCAGACGGGTGAAAAACGCGGGTCAGTCGTCCTTTTTATTCCGAAAGGCCGGGCTTCAAATCTCGACCGCGAGACCGCGTATCTTTGCTGAGGTCATTATGATTTCCCTTCGGCCTTCCAGGCAGACTGTTTTAACCGTACTTGAAGTTAGGCTACGTCCATTTCCTTCTACACCCTTTTCAGTTCATTATTCACTAACCATTCCATCATTGGACGCTATATAATGTGGTGTAGTTTGTGGAACACACTGTGTTATTTCTTAAACGTTGGACTATGCAAAAAGATTGTGTGTCAGTTGGGGAATATGGAAGATTGTACATTACGGAATAATATTATGCTTTTCTTTGATTGTTACAGTAAATGTGAAATTTCTTCCCATATTATTATATTACTGTAGGACATTTTGTCTGTTCATAATACACGAAACGCGCATTTAGTGGACATGGCCGTATAGATAAGGTACACGTTTTAAAGTGCGAAGCATTGAGTTTCCCTTTGACCATATACGCAGTTGTACCAAATTAACGGATCAGTCGTCTGTTGCGACATGCATAGAGACTCCTCCAAACAAAGCACAATTACGACGTAATGTAAATGCTTGTCTTTTTTACACATGACTCTGTTGGGCGAGGTCAGTATTTAGTCACTGTTCTGTAACAGTTAGACCTACTTTGCTGCACACTTTGCAGTGGACGTAGGATGACTGGGCCATCGTAAGTGGAAGGCATTAGTACCTGCTTCCTGTGTGTTCTGGCTTTCTCTACACGTTGGGCAGGCGTGTTGGTTGATGGCTTGTAAGTTCTTTCAGAGACGACGAATGTTGTCTGTAAGCATACTCGTTTTTCTGCATTGTTCACAGTTAATTTCGTTTTCGGAAAAAAAGAAAAAATAAAGTATTTTAACAGCTGTCCTTTGTAGCTGTTAAACATTAGAGGAACATAAATATTTTCCATAATAAGTCCAACTTAAAAATTAGAATTTTCTGTTATGTGACGCGTTATGCTATGGTAGATAGCTATCAGCGTTTTGGAGGAACATGCTGCCTTCATCTAAAGGGTCACTTGTGAAGTGTTTTATGATAATTCACGAATTTAATTAGTTGATGTTCGAATCAGCTTCTTCAGACATAATTAAGTGCAGACACAGCATTAGTTTGGCGAGAGAAATTCGTGTCCGTGCACGATGTTGATCTCAGACCCCCCATATCTTTTACTGACTCGCCCAGAGTTTGCTTTGCATATAGTACTGTCGAAAAGGGCAGTACAGAGCTGTAGGCCACGTTTTCCTGCTGACTGTTTATGCTGTTATGTTGACATGGAAGGGCGTCTCGTCGTATTGTGTACTTGGCATTTCACCGGGCGTTTTGATATATGTTGAAGAACCATCTGTGTACTATATTGCCGATGTGTTACGGATCCCTACGGCTCTCTGCCCGCTTTTGGACGGAGAGGTCAGAAATTGAAGTTTTAGTTGGGAGCACACGTTGGGTTTCATTGTCGTTTTAGTGGCGAGTGTAGAGTGATGGTGTTGGCTGGCAGAAGGTATCCTTACAATGGAGTCCGACCCTTGTGGGATCCTATTGGGATCCTGGTGTAGGCCTACCTTTGACATCGGCGATTTAAGGGAAAGCATGCAGAAAAAAATTGCACAGAATCCGTCTGTGTTCGTGCCCTAGACCTCTCGAGTTAATTATCTGAATGTTGTAGGTATTTTACTGATTAAAATGAGGTTGGCTGTCTAATTTTGTTTTGGACCGTGCTACAGGGAAATTCCCATGTGAATGAGAGAGGGCCGAAATTTGGTGGGCGTTAATCAGATACTTGTTTATGTTGTTGGTGTTAATTTGTTGCTGCAAAATATGATTAATGTGAAGTATGACGTACAAATTTGCCTTCGGAGCAGTAAGATAACCAAAATGAGCCTGCAAATAAATAGATAGGCCTGTGGGTAGAAATGAGTATAAGGGCACAAAGAAAGGCAACGTTCTTTTGCGTGCCATGAAGGCGGATGGGTAGTGGGGGTATAGGCCCCCGTATTCTTAACCTAGGCACTAGTTGGTGAGCGTCAGTTTTCACACCTCGACCGCTATACGTCGGAGGATAAATGGTCCGCTGCCAGTGGAATAGGATATTTGCTGTGCCGCAGAGCCAGTCTGGACACTTGGGAGAAAGGAAAAATCTCTTTTCTGTGCCGAGAATCAAACGACGATCCCTCAGTTGTCCAGTGCATAGCGTATTCACAATTCTTTCTTTCTTTCTTTCTTTCTTTCTTTCTTTCTTTCTTTCTTTCTTTCTTTCTTTCTTTCTTTCTTTCTTTCTTTCTTTCTTTCTTTCTTTCTTTCTTTCTTTCTTTCTTTCTTTCTTTCTTTCTTTCTTTCTTTCTTTCTTTCTTTCTTTCTTTCTTTCTTTCTTTCTTTCTTTCTTTCTTTCTTTCTTTCTTTCTTTCTTTCTTTCTTTCTTTCTTTCTTTCTTTCTTTCTTTCTTTCTTTCTTGAACGTACAGTATTTACTCTCTGTTCACCAGCGTTCAAGACAAAAGAACAGTGAGAAAAGTGATCCTGTTATTGCTCACTTGATGTTAATATCTGGAGGTATTCGCGAAGTTGAAACACGACAGCTCTCATCTTTCATCGTCAAGTCGATTTCATTATGGATTCTTCTAGTGCACATCTTTGAAAATAACTGTTTTCCTGTCATCGGAAATCTTAGAATGAAGAGCTAAACTAAAATATTGCGATATTTACTCTTGTGCATGGAATTTCTCTATGTATTTTGCCATGAAAAGTATGTTCTGTTCTCAATAAGAGAACGGCCTTTTGAATAAGATTTTTTCTGTGAATACCGGTACAGTAATTATATGTATAATTTCGTATATTTGTGTGTCCTGTTTATGAAAGGGGATCGCCGGACGCCTTGTGCCCGTTGCCGCTCTAAATTGTTAATTACCACGTCATAAGGCGCCACTTAAATTAGTAGCGGCTGCAGTGTGAGAGTCCCTTTCTTCCCCAGAGAGGGGCGCTGTCATTGGCTAAGATTTTAAGCGTAGTTATTATTCAGCCGGGTTACCAATTTTTTTTCCGAGCAGATTGGTACGTCACAGGTCAGAGTCAGTTGTTGCTAAGCGACGAAGAGACCACTCATTCTGTTGTGGTTGTGTGTGCTGTGGTTTGAAATGCTATACGCTCATGATAAATATGTAACTAGAAAGAGTAACTGCCAACCTGCTTGCTTAATATCAAGATATGATTTGTTACATCTGATTTAGCATTATGCTCTCATCCATGCGCAGATCTCCAAAAACGTGTCTTCATTTCCGGTTGATGGGGTTCCATTTTTTGAAATATAGACTACTTGTTATGCCCCTTCCATGCGTGCTTCACACCTAGCTTTGTACGCAGTTTATTGCCAGTCCGTTGTGTCAGTTTACACACATTAGCAGGAGCAGCCCTGGTGAGCGTCGGCGTTTGTTTCTGTTGACCTCGGATGCAGTAGCGTCGTGAGTCCGAGTTTCCTTGTGGCGACTGCGGTAATTAGACTGGCAGGAAGCAGCTGCCATAGGCAGCATCACCGCAGTCCCCTGTTTGAATTTCATACTGGCTGAGGGGTGAGTTACCGAAAGTGTGCTCCTCCAAAACACTTAATGACTGGCACCAAGATCTAGTTGCTTATTCAGTGTTTGTTATTACGTTGTATGCAATGTTTCGATTATGTAGAAATACTGCAGTATGTCTGTCAATCATGCATGTGGAGGGATGTTTAAGGAAACGGTATGGACTGCCATAAGATACTATCCTGACGTTTGTGCGACATATCTGAGGAAGAGAAAGATAATATGCAGGACATTCCGTTCCCGGCCGCCAGACGCATGACGGCTGTGCCATACCGCCATGACACTGTGTTCAGTTGTTTCAAGTAAACATAGAATGAATGCGGAAAATATGTAGTTCATATTTTGCGTGCCATTGTATTACTGAAAGTAACTAAATGCATGAGAACTCTTAAGAGTCGCTGAACGTATTTCCTTGAAATTTGATACTGGAGAACCTAACGAAGAATTGTCCTGCTGTTTCAGTTTTCATGTAGATCAACAATTTTAACTACCACTTTACAGAGACCAAGAGACTTCATGCGTAGGGGCGTTCGAATCCTCGCTCAGCGCATGTGTGTTCACATTCCTGCTTTGCACACGCGTAGTTCTTACCGTGCATTGGTCTCATACCGAAGTTAGGCAAATGAAATTAAACTTTGTGTCAATTTCCATATGAAAAAATGGAAATCCGTTGCTTCAGGTGGTGTGTGCCTTCTGCGTATCCTGTCAACAGAGATACAGGATAGGAATAGCGTGCCGGTTATTGCACTGTTGCTAGGATACCGGCACACCACAAACTATACGGAACACCAGAGTTGTTGAGGAATGAAAGTGTCACACATACGTTCCCAGAGCGTTTAAAGAAAATGAATTTAAAATGCGTGAAATATAGGGTTAATTGTTAGCCATTGGTGTGTGAAGTTTTTGTCTGTGGTTGTGACGGGAGATGAGAGGTAGAAGGTACTTGGAAACTCAGTGCAGCGGAGAATATGTTGTCCTAACATATGAACTAGCAGTTACAAATGATACACGGCAAGATCTAAGTAGGGTGCTGTTTACACAGTATTATTAAGTTTATGGAGTGGAGAAAGTTAAATGAGCTGTATGCATGGAACGCTTTTTGGAAGAAATGTACAAAACATTGATAAATACAGCATGTTATTGGAGGCATAAACATGGCAGTAAAATTAACGATAATGCCATTTAATAGCTCAGACGAATGTGCTAGTTGCTAGCCACTTACCGCAGAGGCCTGGTTTCAACCCAGGGTAGTCCGTCCGAAAATTCGGCTGACGCAGTGCCATTGAGGCAGTCTGTTTCCTAGCTCGTCGGTTTGCTGTTTCCAGGTATCTTTTCACCTGTGCTCCATATTAAGCTGTCATCAGAGGCAGTTACAATAGGTCCTTTTGATGCTGCAGTACTAGGGGACTGGGTCCCACCCGAATGGTGCGGCTAAAGAGACCGCTGCTGAATTAGCTCGGGGTGCTCTCTGAGGGCTTTTGTAGTGACGGTGTTACCAGAATAGCTGAGACGTGTTGACTTCACTTGGGACGCCTGAATCATGCAGTTGATACATTATTGAATTATTTGTGGGTAGTTACCGTTTACTACAATGTCGTGACTGACTACAAGGGTCGATCACAAAATAGTTTACATGGCGTATAGTTTGTTAACGAAAGAACCTGCCAACATTGTTACGATGTAAGGGAATTCGTCTCGGAACGATTGTGATCTGCTTCCAGTTGTGAAGCAGAATATTAGAGCACGCGAGGTGGAATGACAGGATGACTGATAACACAGGACCCAGACTTCTGTCAATAGGGAGTAGAAGATCTGGTCCAGCGATATGATAAGTGCCTTAATTCGGCGGCGAGTATATGGAAAATTATGGAATAGCGCTGCAGTGACAACGTGTAGGCGTCAGCGTAGGTACAACACAGATGAGGGTCTTTTTTATTCGCATCCAGCTTGCGGTCCATGTTCCACACTTCCTTATTTCCTCAGCTGAATAGCGCTGCGTGGGAAGCAAATGTTATTCGTGTTTTCTCTGCACAACGAAATTCGCCGGTAAATACCCGCCATACAGACTTGTGTAGCTCGGGATTTAGAAGATTTGGCGGTACTGGCAGTGAAGGTAGTGTGTTGTGGGGCCTGGGACCCTTAGTGTTACGGAGCAATGTTCTGCCTCGGTATTCATTGTTAGCAACTCCTATACCCTGAAGATGGAGGCGGCACGTTCCTGTAAAACGTTAGTGCCTGTCTACAAAATTACACGGCGACACGTTCTTACGGCAGTCTTTGCTGGCGCTTTATTGGACTGTGACACCTTAAAATGTAACTGTAGTAGATTCTCTGTGACACCGTGTCTATTGGTCAGTGATTAGGCACCGAAGTTTCGGGAGAGCCCCGAGTTACGTGAAGACTTTCGGTCTTGTCCTTGTGTCCGCCCGTCCGCAGCAGCAACCCCTCCATCACTACAGTTAAACAAGCAGTCTACTCATTCCGCTTTAGGCGTTACGTAGAACGTCACCTTCAAGTATATTCAACGCTCCGCCGCCTGAATCCCCCACCAGGAGATGGAACTGTGCGGAAATTGCGCCTTGAAGTAAAGGCCTGACGCACCGTTGTCAGTCTTTCTGTAATCAGACATGACGTCATGACTCTTCACGTGGGCGTCGCACCGTTAGTTGTGTATCTTGATTCTTTGAAGGTTTTGTACCAATTTCTGTTGAACGTGTGAGTTGTTTGAGGTATACATGTGACATTTCGGTTCTTGGCTGTACTTCCGTCTTCAGGCAAATTGGTTTGTCATTCTGATAGAAGCTTATTATATTTGTTTTAACCAGGGCTGTGGAGTCAGAGTCGGAGTCGGAAGGAATTTTGGGTGCAGTCGGAGTCGGAAGGAATTTTTAGCTCAAGTCGGAGTGGGAAAAAATGTACCGACTCCGACTCCGACCTGAGCCTAAAATCTTAACTAGATACTCCATCTCCAGAGCCCTGACAGCTACGGTAACCATGTACTTAAATATAGGTTATAAGTCAAAAGAGTGGCCTGCTGATTCACGTGGTGGCGATGAAATGTCTTACAGGTTTACCGTTGTTAATACATATTGAGCTTTTATGAAGGAGTCGGAGTCGGAAGTTTTAAAAATCGAGGAATCGGAGTCGGAGCTTTTGTGTACCGACTCCACAGCCCTGGTTTTAACACTAGTAGCGACAATTGAGATGGAGCCTGGTAATATTCTAGTGTTACAGTCGGTGCATGTGTTTGATGGCTTATAGTCCACTGGAAGGAAGGTTCTGGGTAGGAATCTCAGTTGTCACTAACATCTGTCAGTATGATGCCATCCGGTCGCCTTAAGATGGCGGGTAAAGGAAATTTTGAAACAGCGAGATGTTCTTCGCAAGGTGCACGCCGTCCAGCGTAATGTAGGCATTACGCTTGACTACCTGGAGACTTTCAGTGTTCTGTTTATTTGGCAGAGATTTTACCCGAAGTGGGAGATGCAGTGGGAGATATGTACGGAACCAGAGGCACATTTGCCCTTGTATATGCCATGAAGGCGTATGTGGGAATAGAGGCTTAGCTCCACTCATTCGTAACCTCGGCATTAGATTGAGGTGAGCGGTCAGATGCCTGCGTCGGCCGCTTTAGCGCTGGGGAAAGAATCCCAGGTACGCAGTGAGTAGGAGGCGGGTTGGTTCCCGGAGCCGGTCTAGACGTTTTGGAAAAAGAGATCAATTCTTCGCCGCTCCAGGGAATTGAGGCCTGGGTCGCCCATCCCGGAACCTCGTCATGGGCTGCACCCCCTAAGAAACACACGGCTGGGAAGCGATTTGCGACAAGACGCCGGCGTGAAGCAAGCTGTAACCTCCTGACTACACACACTTCACACGGATGCTTTAAGTGCCAGTGGTGACTGCATGGGGGTGTGAGGTGTACCATGTGCTACCAAAGCGCAATGCATGAGTCGAAGTCACAGTAAAGTTCTCGCCATCTGAGTTTTTGTTACCTAATTTCTTGAAATTTGCTTCAGCTACAGTTTTTATCAGTTCTGCTAGATAAGTACGTTTCGTTGCAATCCAAAAACGCAGTATGGCCAATCAAATGCGTAGATATTGTTGATATTTGTTCCTCGAACATTTTACAGCTTGTTCGTTGTTCTGTCGATCTCATTAACGGGCGTCTTATAAAACTGCTTTGGCCTCGATGAATATGTGTTGTCTCCTGTATGTGTGGTGATTCCACCTCTGCTTTATACCTGTTAGAACTGTGTTCACACATTTCCTTAACGTAACTGGTTTAATACGTTTCTTTTCATATATGCTGTCTTCAACTATTACTCACCAGACTTTTTTTTAGCTATTCCAGTTCTGAGTGTTCGTTTTGGTTTTATCCAGATGTTCAAATTTCACACCAAATTACAGAATTATTATTATTATTATTATTATTGTTCTTATATAACATTTTTGTTTATTATACTTCGAGCAGTTATGCTGGTAGTTACGTTCGATACGAACCCAAGCACGTTGATACTATTTAACATTTAACGGTCTCCGTGGTGAGTTTAATGTAGAAGCCGTTCATTTAACTGTGCCACATACAGTTCCATGTTTGCTCATGACGTCGTGTTAAGAACGTCTGAAGTAACGGAAAGCCGCAGAACTTCTTTTCACGGACGCGAAACGCCCATTAAGTTCGGAACACATGTTTCCGAAATGTCTGATACAGCCGCATCGTTGGTAGCATCAGGTGTTTAAATTTCAAATTCAGTTTATCCATATAGATTTGGTAAAATTTGGCTTTATTCATATAGAAAGACTTAACGATCCAGTGACAGTGAACAAACTTAATTATTGTAAGATCTTCCGAAACGACTATTACCTATGTAATGTACAAATACTTCGAAGCTGGAAGTCGACCGCACCGAACTGAAAATAGCGTGTTTGAAACTGACACGCATTAGCGACTCGGAATATAAACAAACGAGACTCAAAATGAAATAATATTTGTAAGCAACTGTAACGAATGTGAAGAAATGAGGATTACATTGAATTCAATGAAGACTTGCTGCTGTTAAATTCAGAATCATCCGTCTTCCCCTCTGCTGACAAAATGGTAAAGATGAAAATAGGCTTATAGAAAACTACACTTTTACGTGTTGTTTTCTGTGCTTGTGGATGTTGGGAAAACCACAAACTTAAGGCGTTTGAGTTAAGGTTGCTGAGGAGAATAATTGGACCTAAGGGGGAGAAAGTAATAGGAGGCTGGAAAAAAATTGCATGACGAGGAACATCCTAATTTTACTGGGATAAACAAGTGGTGAATGAGTTAGACGGGGCATATGTCACTC
This sequence comes from Coptotermes formosanus, assembly GCA_013340265.1. NCBI lineage: Eukaryota > Metazoa > Arthropoda > Insecta > Blattodea > Rhinotermitidae > Coptotermes > Coptotermes formosanus. The sequence continues at coordinate 148,465 of BLKM01000783.1, read as the reverse complement.
ACGGTGGTAGTGACAGAAAGGTGAAGTCCATGTGCTTAATTAAGTATAACATGATGAAGGCATGTGGGGAGTAGAAGTGAGTGGTCAGCCTCATGCTTCGGCCGCTTTACCTCCCGAGGAACGAGTGCCTAATAGACACTGGATAGGACGCGACGTTGACCCAGTGTTGGTCTGAACACTCATGTGTGTGTTCGTACACGTATTCGGTGGAGCCTACTGACTAACAATTTTCACGTCTGTATTGTTCTACTTGACCCTAATGTTGTCAACATTGCCGCCTGATTGCACTCCTCCCGTTTCTGTTTGTACACAGTTTATTCGCTTCTCTGTCTCTTTATTCTTCTTCATAATGTTCTTCACCGTATTCGGTCGGCCTTCTGTCTTCCGTTTTTGCAGTCTCTTCCATATTCTGATGGGTCATTCGATACAAACTGACAGGGCGGAATAGTGGACAGTGTTTTTTTTTGCTATGGAGGTGAGCCTTTGGGCTCCGGAGAACTTAACGATCGACTTGGAAATAGTATCTGTTTACAAGGTATTGCCTTCCGTGGCATCCGGGCGGCTCAGCCGCAGTGCTTTTATTTCGAATTCTGGAGATAGACGCTTCGAATTTCGTCAGGGCAATCGGATCTCTTTCCTGTGACTTTTTGGCGGTGTTTTATAGTGCAGCACAGGGACAACGCAATCGGAAATTTTGGACTTATTAAGTGTTCTGAGTGGAAGCGGGTTCGCCTAACCCTCAGTTTTCCCATAACGTTTGTTTTTTGAATCTCGGTTTTGCTAGCAGTAATGTGTTGATGCATACTCGAAAGTGGGTTTGGTAGTGATCCTTTATCATCATTTATTATACGGGATGGTTGTGGCGTGCTGTTTGGCTTTCGCCTTGAACTGGGAAGAACCCTTGACATGTTTTGGGAATGTCCGTGTCCTGGACGAGATTGGAACCTGGCGCCTCTTGAACATAAGTCAGTAGTGTTTCAGCATGAGCCGCCTTCCTTGTGCTACATACATCCTGCATCATTGTACACTTTGGAAGGAAGTTGCATCGGGCATATTCACCTTGTGTTTCAGTGTACCATCGCATCAGTAAAGTAAAGGTAAAATTTTCGCTTTTCAGCATTAATCACTGAGCCATGAAGACTAATAGAGAAGTGGAGATGCAGCTCTGTGCATCTTTAAGGGAGGCACTGGGTGGAGGTGAGGAGTCAGCTTCAAACCCCGTTCGCTCTATCCCCGAGTAAAGCTTCTGAGGCACCCCGTGGCGCGGTGACAATTTTTGCTTCTGCGCGGGATTGAACCCCGATTCTCAGGTCATTTAGCTCGACTGAGCCATCCTGGCTTCATCTCTTCGATAAGACTCTCAGCAAAGCTTGTGATCTGTGGAGTGTAAATTTCGTCACGCAGTTTGGCGAGGAGTTCATTAGTGACAGTATTCCTTACGAATTAAGACGGCGTGGACAAAATTAGACACAGCTGGTCGCCACTTAGTGTCAGGCAATAAGCAAGGTAACACAGACAAATACGTAACCCCTATCCTTTGTGGTATACAAATCAAGGGAGACATGGCGACAGGGTTTTTTTTTCGTTTCGTAGTCCTTGCCTCTTCTACCTACTTGTTTACAGTAGGTGTAGAGGGTTTTTATTTTCACTTGATCACACTCAAACACACACCACAGTCGGTAGGATTCCTCTGGACGAGGGAGCGGCCTGTCGCAGAGACTACCTGACGACACAAACACTGTACAAAAGACAAACATCCATGCCTACATAATATATGTCAATTTAGACTTCACATCACATAGGGTGTTGTATGTATCACCGGCTTTAACAATAAAAACTATGCATTTTTCCATAGCGTATTGATGTGTTTCGTATTTTTCCTTAGATCAGCGACTGTTGTGCTTAACAGCATTAACTAATGTCTTTGTAATGGTGGTGCAGCTTTTTCTATGGTGTGGAAACTAAATACTTATATATTATGTGGATGAACTTCAGGTTTGAAAGGGTTCAGTTACCTTAATTTTCTTCGAATCGTTTTCAGTACTAGTACTACAGGATCTACAAACACGTTATACTATAACGGAAACTGAAATTGTCACGTACTAGTAGTATACGCTTGTAAGTTCCAGTGTCATGTTACGTCACTGCGCTGTAATTTTTTCCATAGCGTAACAGCCGCTAGTTAGCCAGTGCTTCCATATTATCGAGGCTTCATGATCACTCTCAGACACATCACACTAGGCAGGACTTCTCTGGACGAGTGATCAGCCCGACGCAGAGAACTCTACCTGACAACACACAACACACACGAGACAGACATCCATGCTCCCCGCGGAATTCGAACCCGCAATCCCAGAAAGCGAGCGGCCGCAAACCCACACCTTAGACCGCGCGGCCACTGGGATCGGCCAGTACACGGCAATTTTTTTTTCCAGTGGCACATCGGCCCCAAGTGGGCCAGGGCCTCCTCAGTATCGAGGCTTCACGATCACACTGACACCACACTCGGTAGGACTGCTCTCGACGAGTGATCAGCCCGACGCAGAGACCTGAGAATACACAACACTCACAAGAGAGAGACATCCACACCCTCCGCCGGATTCGAGCCCACAATCGTATCAAGCGAACGTCAGGATACCCACGCCTAGGCCACGCGGCCACTGGGATCGGCCACTGCACTGTAGTACCACTTTAAGATAACTAAGTGATCTCGGTTTTCTTGTGTACCATTGACAGATCTCCGCTCGGAAGCGTGACCTCCATTTCTAACACAGAATCTACGAGAAGTGTGCAGTTAGCACGTAGGGCGGCATTTTGAGGAAGGCCATTATAACGTCCGTGGATGTACTCTGAGCTCCAGTTTGGAATAAAGATAACGTCGTGACTCCTGCCAGACATGCAGAGGAGCCCTCCTTAAGGGGCAGTGCTATGGCTCGGGAGGTTAGTGGTCGACTTCTCACTACGGAGGCCGCCTTTCGATGCCATTCCATGTTATGTAAGATTTGTTGTGAACGATGTGGAACTAGGATAGGCTTATTTGAAAATTTGACATTATATACCCCGTGCATTTTCTTACAAGTAATTACGGTGACTTAACATGCATATAAAACGATTAAAAGTCATACACAATGTATGAAATCCCTATGTGTTTCTGCGCGAGGGCGCGATTTTCAGGGAAACCCAAGCACAAATTTTTCCAAGTGCCAACACAACAATACGAATATTGTTGTGCTGGTACTTGCAAACCTTTATAGTTTTGGTTTTTTGAAGTGGCGCCCTGGCGCTTAAACATGTAGGAATTTTATATGTTACGTATGATTTGTAGTCGGTTTATGGGCATTTGTTAGTTGCTGTAATTATTTATTTTTAGTGTGTCTGTGTTCGTGCCTTAGTCACCCGGCATGCAAGGCGCATGTTTTATACGCAGCATGATAACTTAATTATCATGTGTGACCTCTGTGGCTGCGCCATGCTTTTCCACATTAGGCCTATCTAATAAACGGCACGATTTTCGGGAGAAATGCATTGAACATGATATGCATGTTTTGATTTTCTCTACAACGCTATCTGAATCATGTCATATTCTAAGAAGAATTCAGCGAGATATTATTATAAATGTACATAGGTCGTCGTGTGAAGTACCCATTATTCTTGTCAGATTTTAATGAACCTGCTTGACACATTTTCGAAAAGTACTCAAATATAAAATTTTATGAAAATTTGTTAGTTGGGCGCGGAGTTCTTCCATGCGGACGACGGATCGCACATACAGATGTGACGAAGCTAACAGTCGCTTTTCGCAAATTTGCGAACACACCTAAAAACGTTTCATACTACTTGTGCTCACGAACTGATAGATAGGTGTTAGAGAACTGAAAATGTGATTCGCCCTGGTATTCACGCATTGAACATGATATGATGTGGGTGTTCACGAATCGGTAGTGCATCTTATGCTGGTGCCCACGAATTGATAGTGAGATCTGTGTTGGTGCTTTTCATTTGAAAATGCAGATTATGTAGGTGTTAACGAATTTAAAATGTGGTGAGGGGAGTTTCTTACATAACTTACGTGTTTTTATGCTTGCAGTCAGGAATTGAAACTGTGATGTACCGCAGGCGTTACAGTTTTCGTTCGCAGAACCTGCCGCAGATCATGGCAGTAATTGTGACACACTGTGCCCCTACATACATTTTGTGTCGTAGTTTGTCGGTGTAGTGACTAGGGTAAGAGCTGGTGTTGATGCTCGGTAGGGGTGAGAAAGTTTTCTCTTTCACTCCGTGCAGGCCGGCTCTGTGACCTACCCGGCCTCCTGTTACTTCGTTTATCCGGGCATCTACTGAGTACCCTGTTCTGAAATACCATCTGTTAACGTTTGAGGTTTTTGCAGCGGTGAGTGTTTGAGGTTAAGATGTTCGGGTATGTGACGCCGTGTATTTTAGTATAAACGTAAGAAGGTTTCACTGGAACCGTTGCTTTCGTATTCATCGTTTCCATGTTTATGTGTTTTGTCTTGTTGCTTTTTAGATTGGAGGCGGTAAGAGAAGTGACTCTGAACTGAATTGTGGCCGTACCTCTGCATTTGACAAATCGTCGTTCAATGGAGGAAGTAGGGGCTGATATCTGATAGACATATGAGAACACAGCGCCATGTTGTTTCTTTCAAAGTGATATTACTTTCTGTTTTCCGCTGTAACAGGTGCGAATAGCAGGCAGTGATTCGTGGGTCATGCATTATGTTACACCAGTCTGGGGACACTGCTTTAATTTTGATGCATGGTAAAATGGGATCGGCGGCACCTCGCCCTCGGCTCTGAGCCCTCTGACTTTCTGACACATGCGTTGTGTTCATAACATAGACGCAAACGCCTCACGTGTTAAATTATTCTCATGACGCAAGAGTAGGTTCTGTAGTTTGTGCTTTGTGTGATTGCAACTGTGCCTGTAAATTCGTTAACCAACTTGAAAGAGTTCAAACGAAGTACAGTTCTGTTTTTCGTGTGTGGCGTATCGCTGTTTACGAATATTAGCAGCAGTTAACATCATTTACAAGTATTCACTGTTGTAAGTTTCAGTGTTGTACAGTTCTTGAACTGAAATATGTAAAACATTCGAGAGACAGGTTGTATAAAACGTGTAAGTGTATGTGTATGTGTGTATGTGTATGCATGCAGACGTGCATGCACCTTACACTGGGCCCCACTTTCAAAATAAAGCACGTACAGACGAGGAGCCATGAAATGTTCTGCAATCCTTCCGATCTTGCCCTGTGTTTGGCATCGGACTGTGGCCTGAAATCACCCCGACCACGACCGCTTTCTCAAGCAGTTTCTGTACACTTAGTTGTTGAGACGCTAGCAGTCGTTCAGCTTGTCTTGTACTTTCCCGCATTTTATGGAATCTGAAGGTCATTATCATGTTTAAAAAAGGCAACCACTAGGCGATTCTGAGACAGATATATCCAGTTCGTAGCCTCATGTCTTGTTTCTTAAGCTTCAGTTAGTATTATTATTCTGCCATCTAGCCTTAGGTGTGGCACTCTCTCTCTTTCATTCAAGTTTTCCAACTAAACTTCTGTATTCATTTCTTATCTCTGCAGTTCGTGGTACGTGTCCTGTCCGTCTCATTCTCGTGGTTTGTCTTAATAATCTGTGGTAAATAGTAGGTTTACAAATTATGCAACCTCAGGGGCGACCTAAAGAAACGAACGAACAAAATTGCAAGTAGCACAAGAAAATACGTAAAGTTGGTGAGACTGGGGGTTCTCACTGTGAAGCTAACCGCTTTTTAGGCGCGTTCGAAAAATTGCGAAACGCGATTATTAGCTTCGTATTGTCTGTCTGTCCGTCCGCATGGAAGAGCTCCGCTCCCACTGGACAGATTTTCATGGATTTTATATTTGAGTAATTTTCGAAAATCTGGCGAAGAAGTTCAAATTCCATTTAAATGTGACGAAAATAACGGGTACTTTACATGAAGACCTATGTACATTTATGATAATATCTCGCTCAGTTCTTCTTAGAATGTTTCGGGCAGAAGTTGTAGAGAAAATCAAAACACATTTTATGTTCAGTACTTTTTTTCCGAACAACATGTCGTTTAGGAGATAGTGTGGAATAATATGGCAGAATCAGACAGGCCACGTCCGCCAGTATAGTACGGCGCGTGCGCATTGCGTGCTGGATAACTAAGGCTACAGACACACTGAGAATATGGTTCATGAAACAGCAGTTTGTCGTAACCAACCGATATACGGTATCACAGGAGACAAGAAACTTGACCGATCCTCAGTAGACCAGCACTTAAGCATTTTACGTCGTTACGAAAATATAAGGACAAAGAATTTTATGGACACAACATTTTGATAAAAGTTGTGTTTGTAACCCAGCTGTCTAGTAATGCGCGAATCTCAGTTTGACGAAATGCGTGGGTTACGACAAATTGCTGTTTCATGAGCGATATGTAATACTTACTGCTTTTCCATGCCAACAATGGTTACTCTGACGCGCGTCAGTGTTAACGTGTATACGTACATTTGCCTGTCTTGTTGGGCAGTGACGCCTTGTCCTGTAGATACGTACTGACGATTGAGTGGAAGCTGCTGCCTCTGAGATTAGCGTATGAGACCTGGTCGGATGATGGAGGCAGCAGATTCTTCTCTGAAACGTCGGTCCTTGTGTGAAATAACACGGCGTCACATCGCAAATGACAGTTATCTTCAAGTAAATGTAGAAGGCATCAGGAACAGAATTTTTCATGTCCGTGTTATGCGTTTTTGATGTTACAGTCTGTATGGATGTTAGTGGTTTGCTGTCACACAAATTGAGAAAATGCGAGATCTGTGTTTACCCCGTATAAATTATACTAGCTCTTTCCCGTCATCCTGAACCCCGCCGCCCTCAACTCGTAAAGATATATAGTGCCACTGGACGGGTAGATTACTCCAACTTTATTGATGGGCTGGAGCGTACTGTTTGTTTCATTACGCGAAAAAATAATCTCGCATTATTGTACTCTGTATACTGCGTTGGAGGCCAGTTCTAATTTTAAGTTGCGCCGTTCTTTGTAGTCTGACATGTGAGACTGGGGAGGCGGTCGTCTGTTTTTTGTTAGCGTAACAAACTGTTTTCAGGAATTCCTAGATTGCAGTGAGTTTAAAATTTTATTTTAGTTGTTGTCCCTGAATAGCCGCAGCTTCATGTCCAGAGCAGAGTTCTTGTTGAGAATCTGATAGCCACTCATTTGGTCAGTAATTTCTCCGCCGTGCAGGGAGCCTGCAGTTTCATTGCCATGTTCAAAACGGCTCGTTTCCAGGCCCTATCTAGAGCTAGTTGACTCAAGACTACATTTTCACACCGTATGTTTGTAATATCCATTTTAATATTATTCTCCCATCTGTCTCTTTGTTTGGTTGCGCAGTGGCAGGGATTATCATGTGCTCTGCGTAGAGGTGTCAGCGTTATTCACTGGTACATCTTGCCGGTGATCAGCATTTTTCCCTCGGAGCAAACCAACAGAAAGTTCGGCAAACGTTTCGTGGGATATGTTGTATATAAAGAAAGAACCGGGTGCCGAGTATAAAATATCTGGAAGGAGAAATATGCAACAGAAATTTAAAGGTCATTTTCTCTAAAACTCTATTTTGAAACGCGGCTGCAGAAAATATGCCGTTTTGAGATTACCGATGAAGTGATGTAGGTATAAATGAGCCCCGGCCCCTTGAAGCAGGATTTGCTGTATTGCGTGGCACAAGGCCTTGGCATGACCAGATCACGGCCAGCAGACAAGGCGGGAAATGCGTTAACGTAAGCTCAGTCCCTCGTTAGTTACAAGGTTTCCTTATTACAGCCCAGCTTTGTGCCTCGTGCACAGGAATGGTTAGGGGGACCACTTCTCAGCTTTTTTGTTGGTATGTTTGTTGGTGTCAGGGCTAGAGAACGCGTTGTCAGTATCGCAGTGAGAGTTGATTTGATATATCGATTGATGTGAGATACTTCCGCGTCGTCATATTGTTACGTTATTATGACGTCCCGTTACCTCAGTGATGCCTGAAATATGTCGGATACACAATAACTAGAGCCGATATGATGATTGCTGTAATGACAGCATAACATTGTTGCTGTTTTGTTGAGTTAAAACCAGCAAAGGAGGGTTGGTCTCATTGCCTGCCTTCTGATTATTCTCCCCTCTCTTTCTAACCCCCTATAAAGTTATTTGTCTGGCAAAGAGTTGGCGCCAGAGGGAGTGAAGGGGAATCGCGAGACTTCGTAACCAAGGGAACGACAGGACAGTTTATAAAGAGAAGATGGGACTTTTCATGCTGCTGTAACCTGAAGATGTCACCGTAACAGAGTGGCTTATGTATATATGTTTCTAAAAAAGAAGTCATTTTCCCCGTCATACCGCATTTCATTATACTTTCTGTTCGTTAGTCTCAGATAGCAGTGTCTAGTGGACGAGCTGGTAACTACGCGGAGGTCCTGTAGCAGGGATATATTGCACACATGTGCAGAGTGCCTCTCGAAACGGTATTTGCTGGGCGCGTAAGCGATTTGGATGCGGCGCCATATTTTCTTATTAAGACAAAAGCCCTTACAAGACCAGAGCAGCAAAGAGATCTAGAGCCTTAGCCGGTGCTGACTCAACTTTGTTACTTTTACATGTATTAATAAAATTATTTTTGTCGCCGTTGTTAACTTGTAACTTACTACACGCACGAAATATGTCATCTTTCTCAGTTTTCTTCTACCTGAACACCCCTTCAGCTTCAGACCCCTTTCGCTGACCAAGACTTCGATGGGTTACGTCACAAGCTTATGTTTATGGCAGCCAGTCTGAAAAAAAGAGTTGCTATCCCAGTACTATAGTGGCTGGGCTATGGACTGTACTGCCCGAATTCAGTTCTTCCCCGCAATGTTTCTTCGCCGCTTTCAAACCAGGTCTGGCCCCAACCCCTCTTTCTCTGGGGGTAAAGTTTCTGGTGTCAATCTGACCTATACCTCTACATCTTTGCTGTTTTTTACAGTTGCAGTGCTGTGTACCTGGAATTGATCTGAAGACTCTGTGATTTATGGAAGTACAGATAAGACATTCAGAGAATATATAGGTAGACTATTATACTTTGGAATTTCTCTTCCCACTTCTATTTTATTGGTCGTTTGTCTGTTAAATTACTAAAAAGCTTCCTTATGAGAAGTATGAACTGGTTTCGCTACACGCATTTTGACAACAGTTGTGCCATACAAATCCCATCCTGTTATTTCAGGTTTCCGTCGCGATGTTCATGAGATCTGAGCTCGTCTGGGATATTACACAGCATCGAGTGGTCATCTTTTACCGACGTTTCGGGACAAGGTATCGGTCCCATCTTCAAGGGTCAAGAAGTCCAAGAAGTCTTTTTGGACCTCTTGGCCCTTGAAGATGAGACCGATACGTTGTCCCGAAACGTCGGTAAAGGATTACTACTCGACGCTGCATAATATCGCAGAAGAGCGCAGATCTCAAATCCCATTCTATTTGACTTGCAATTATAGGGATCATTGTATGTCTTACGTCACAGTTGGCGGTATTAAAAGCCATTTTGTCGTTCCATTTCACGTTTATGTTGAACCTGTATTACCCATTTACAAAAGGGGCTGTAATGATCGACGAAAAGCTGTTGACAGTATTTAAGGCTGTACTCCCTGTATTGCAGCAAGTTCGGTCAGTCGAGTGCAAAAGTCGTAAGTGCAGTAGAATGAACTGCAACTGTGTTCCACACCTGATGTGTTGTTTGTGATTGGGTTAAAGGTGGTGATAAAGCAGCGCACAGATGTCTCTTCCTCAAGCAGTTTAACTGTAATTTAGACTTGTGGAGCGCCGGCCTGAGGGCTTTTTAGGAGACAGTCGTCGGCTGCTCCATACCACTGTCCCGAAAAACCGAAGGAATCTGTTACAGTCCTCTTTCTGGGTAAGCTGTGCCTCGAGTGAGGTACGGTCTGTGCCCTCCTCTCGAATTGACGTCTAGATCGTGGCTGCTGCAGCAGCCTGGTCGACAGGACGTGTGAGAAGTACATACACGTGTGCTGGAAGACACATGGGAGTTACGTTCTGGGGGCGGAAACTGAGTGGTTTCGGGTCCAGTGATGGGTTTGCAGAAGTAAGAAAGTAAGGTAATTAAGCTCCACTGCACGGAGACGTATGTGCTGTGAGGTTCTTTTCCATGGCGCAACAGCCCCTATGGGGCAGGGCCTCATTGTCGAGGCTTCACGATCACACTCAGACACACCACACTCGCGTATTCGAACCCTCAAACCAAGCAAGCGAGCGGCCAGAGACCCACGCCTTAGACCGCGCGGCCACAGGGAACGGCTGAGATGAGGTATAGCTCCATGTATTCTGAAAACTCGGCACTCTGTTGCCTGTGAGTGGTTATCTTCAGGCCTGAGAAGCTCTTTCGCAAGTAAAGGGGTCCGTAGGATAGGTGGGAGACTTAAGCTCCAAAACTGGTCTGGGCGCGGTGACAAGGAGAAAGATTTCTTAATCTACCTGGAATCGAACCCGGTAGCGAAGCTTATGGCCTTGTACGGACTGAACTATCCCGGGTGTTTTGGTCCCAAGAGCAGGGAATTTGTGTAATAGTGTGCTACAGAGAAGTCCTAGCGGCAGCAAGTGGCTTACACACTGTAGCGTCGTTACTAGAGTACGTATAGCCCAACTCATTTGTCGTGTCCGGAAAGGGGACAGCGTAGTCGGTATAGCGGATTGCTACGGGCTAGGCGGTCCTGGGCTCTAGTCCTGGTAGGGGCAAAAGATTTCCTTTTTTCCATAACCGCCGAGATGGTCTATGCGGCCCATGCAGCCACCTATTGAGTTGGTACCGGGCTTATTTCCTGCGAGTAAAGCGGCCGGGACGTGAAGTTGACCGCTCACCTGCTAGTACCGAGGACAAGAATGAGTGGGGCTGTTTCCTCTGCACCTCCTCTATGCCATCGTGGCGAGGACAGGTACAACCTTATTTTTAACTTTACCATTTTTATTGTCAAGGGCATGCGTTCTCTCCCCATCCAAACCGGCGTGGCCTTCTTCTGTTCAACCCACATAGCATCCAGAATTAAGATAATACTACGGACGTTACGGGGAGTTCCTACCAGTTGGGCCACCCATGTACGTAAAACCATTTGTATGGGTGGGTAATAAATGGAAGTAGTGTCCTCGATCTGACACTGGAGTTGCTGCATACTGTACTAGTAACGCGTAACGTATCGTTTATCGAGTTTATTGTTCTGTACGCGTTGTGTCATCTGTGTACCCGTTGTGCGTGGGGTGAGGATTCGTTACACACTGCTGAGTGTTAGTCACCTCCCTTACCCCCTCTCATTCTTTCCTGTTACCGTCACTATTGCTGCAGATTCAAGCCGTCTTGGATGCTAGGTATTCAGCTACCGACGCCTCGTCAGAGTATGCCGTCGTCATCTTCAGGGTATGAATAGTCCAGGACTCTTCTCCTGAAGATGGAGGTAGTAAGTTCGTCTGAAATTTCGGTAACCGTTTAACTAGCGACACGACGTCAGCACGGATGTGAGAATCTCGTCTCACACCCTCATTGCTTCTTGCTGTAGATACTACACTTTCACAATCGCGCCACTGTGATTTCACTGTAACTCTAAAACAGTGGCGTATCTGCCGGTTTTGCCCTGTGCTCGCTTTACCGATGGGTCGTATCATACCCAATAGGCACGTAGCCACTTGTTATAAAATCGTTTATTAGGCTTAGTTTTCCAATAAAGTTGTTTTCTAAGGTCTTGCTTCTTGTTAGAGTTCATGCGAATCCGCTAGAATTCGACCGAATATTTGATGATGTTACATTAATATAAAAACAATAATTTGTTGCGATGGGCTCGTGGGCCTCTTATACTTACAGGTCCATGCTCTTGCTGTATGGTAGCTACGCGCCTGCTCTGAGATTTTTACCATGTGTGTGAGATACTTAATCTGTTACAGTCAATCAAGCTTCATGAAAGACAAGTCTGCCTTATAAATCAGTCACTTCTTACAAGTAGGTTTCCAATCCAGCCTTTTATTTTTGTCTAAAATAATGCGAGCCACTGATATGTGAAATGTTTACCTTATTTCGTTGTTATGGTTTTGTGAGTGTGCGTGAGTTCTGTGTTCTATCAATTCTGTATGGATCTACTCGTATGCTTGTCACATGTATACAGAACTGGCATGATTCCCACTCTTGTACGGTATGTGGGTCAAACTGTCGTTATATTGTAGTTAATATTTGGAACTACGGTGATTAATGGTCACTGTGCACTTTCCGTTATAAATAATAGGTCTAAATGGTCACTAGAATTTGTATCTCAGGCACCCATATGCTGCTGTGGTTTGGCAATCGCTTCAAAGTCTAAGGCTACGGTTTCCGTCATTTTAGTGTTTTGCGAACACCTGCTAGTGTTTTCATCTGTTACAAAGAACAGAAGTCGGGATAGCGCAGGCTGTGTAGTGTCTAGGCTATGGACTGGACAACTGAAGAACCTAAGGTGTATTCCTGGCAGGAACCAGATATTCTCTTCTATGAAACATCCATACTGGCGCTGGGACCCACCGAGCCTCATGCTAAATGGGTACTGAGGGTGAAACGGGCAGGGTCTGAAGCTAACCACTCACCTGTATCTGCATGGCATGCAGAGGGACAACCTTGTACTTGTACTGTGCGTTCGTAGTGCAAGACCACAAACTACTACCTTGTCCAGACGCAAGATCAGTACACTTGTCACGTAGAAATGCCAGTCTTCTACCCAAGATTCGTAGCCTATACTGTTACTGATATTATTTCTCCCGCATATTGTTGTTGTTCTTGTTGTTGTGGGTGGTGGTGTTCTTCTTCCTTACCTACTTACTAGCGAACTTAGTACTTGCTTTCCTCCTCATTGGAATTCTCCGCTTGCCAAATGTTCCCCTACTAATTATGCAGTGAAGGAGAACGCTTTTCGGAAAGCTGATTGTCAGCAGGCGGAAGAGAATCCGAGCTTCGTACTGAACGGAACATTTATTACCGCATTCGTGACTGTGTATATTCGACTTTGTTGCAAGAGCTGGTTCTGATTTCCGAGGAAGGGCGATAAATTTTTGGCCATTGTAGTAATCAAATATACAGACTTGTATAGATTTCAGCGCAGAATCTGTCTAACTTAGTTTCGAACAAGAATGACGATTGCTGGGTTTGATTTTAGGAGTCTCGTGTATTGTTATAAGATCCGAAATAGCAGGTTTACGAGTGCAGTTACGTCAAGGGCAGTGAGGTTTGCTTCGACCTACATGGGATCCTGTGAATTGTCACCTTGCTTTGCTTTTATCCTTCTGTTTTATATCCATTGCTAGTTATGTCAGTTTCCCACATAGTTCAAACACGGCCTTAAAGATGAAGACTGTAGTGCTGTGGGTGTGAGTGTCCATTGTCTGGTGATGGTCGAGGTCAGCAAAAATATGTTCTGTTTTGGCTGAGCCCATTTGCTGTGGCTGTTTCCACAATCGACCGGTTGGTCCAGAGCTATATTAATATCTCTTGACGTCACTAGTTTAAACCGTCAAATTGAACCAGTAAATGCCCCTGCTGTTCTGAAAGAGGATTGCTTGCGGTCCGCATGGATGAAGTTGTGGCTGATGCTTATTAGAGCCCAACTGAGAGATACCTGCAATCGGAGGGCGGAATTCACCGCAGGCTGCGAACTAGCGACGGCTTCCTAATATCGAATCCTGGACAGGGCTATTGAAAGAGACTGTAACGATTTTTATCTGCCCGTCGTCTGTACTGTACAAACGAAGAGTAATGGGTGGTAGGAAGGTGGTCAGTGACGTTTGTTGGAGAGTAATCACTAAGGCTGCGTATACTTGGCCAGGTTTCAGGTCCCTTTAGTAGCATTGCGATTTTTGTCTGGGGATGTTTCTGTGTTACTGACGGAGGTTGTAGGCCTATTGCTGGGCCAGTTGTTCTGTTGGTTATAGTCTTCGACCAACCGATGGCATGTGATATTTGATATCCATACGCATCTGTGTGTCATGTGATTGCTTGGTAACATCAGGTACGCGTTATTTGTTCGCGAGTGTACAGAAGGTGAATCTCCGTCTGTTGCTAAATAAACTTGTGTGTATGAGACAATTGCGTGGACAGTGTGCAATATTAAATTGTGAAGTTGTTTTACAAGTTGCGGCCGGTATAGTGCTGTCAGTGGTGACTCGACTGTGGGCTTGGCCACTTTCCCGCGCCCTTGCTGTCTCTGTCGCTTGTCCGTTCACCTTTTAAATGAGTGTCGGGGGTTCTTCCTGGGGTAAAGTGGCCGGGGTGCGTGTAACTGTACCTCCCCTCACCCTTGCATTTATGACGTGTACAGAGACTTTAAAGAATTCGTGTAATTACCACGTAGTAGGGAGAAAGAAATGCATGTAACCGTTTTTTCAGGTTTGTAATGGAATTAAAAGAGATGTCATTTATAGAATCTAGTACGTAACCTGATATCCCAGTCTGGGTGAAAACTCAGTCTCGTGCATACGTTTAAGGCAGGACTAAATAATTGTGTGGACGTTTAATACTTGTAATGGGGGGTCCGGGTCGCTGGCTGATCTTCGTGAGGTAAATTATCTGATTCTTCTGTACATTTAGTGTGACAGATTGAAGAGAGAAATTACTGCTTTCTTGAAAAGCACGATATCCTTCCTTGGAATTCCGTTGCCGTCCCTGCCTCACTGCATCACACGACATGCCGAAGTCTCAGCGGTGTGTAGCAGGGTGGCCATTGCTCTGCTTTCAGTTGCCTCCTTTTCACCGATGTGACACGTCCAGGTACAAGTGGATATTATCGCGAGCGTGACTGCAGTTTCTATGAAGTCTCTCACGATGCTGCCTAAAGTTATCAACTGCTGCGTCTCTGCTCTTTCCGCAAAGTACCTACGTATGGTTCAACGTTCCATCTATTTTTTTACAGCTGCGCGGACCTGCTACTGCTCTGAGCAGAAAATTTTTACACTACCTGACGACTGCGCGGCACTTTAAAAGTTTTTTTGTAATATGCATAGTAAGAATATTTAGACTGGAAATAGAAAAATTCCAGCCGCGCGGCAACAATCCAGTGTGCGCGGGAGGGTTTCAGTTACTGCTCGGCCGCGCACCCGCACAGCTTAGAGGGAACACTGGTGTAGTTTAGCAAACTGTGCATTCCTGTATCACTTACGTGTTCCAGTAACTTAGTAATGTTCTAGGCGGGTTTCCAAAATGGGGTAATACTTGTTTCGTTGGAAGATGATTGTTTATTATGCTCTTTTGCAAATTCGAAAGAGATATTTTAAGCTGCTCCAGTTGCAACATTCGAGTACGCTGCAACTTGCACATGTTTGAGCTGTAATTTTTAAAACTATTTGAAATTACATAGTCGTTCCTGCATTGACAAACACCGAACTGCAAATGAGGGTACACTTAGACTGTAATTAGCATATTTTTTGCAGCCCTATTACCAAACGAATCCCACAGTTGCGAACTTCCGTACACGAAATAATTTCATATTGACCACTACAAATGTAATTACATAAATGAAATTAGTATCATCACTCAAGCTAAAATAAATCGTGTCGTTTTATTTTATTTATTATTCTATTTAAATAGATATGTGTTAACTTCGTATTGTTTCTGGAGCGAATGCTTTTGTGTGGCACTTCCGAACTAAATATAGTTCCATACGATTTTGTCTGTAATAATAGGAGACCGGGTCCCGTATTTTATGTGTTTATATTTACTTCGAGTTATGAACAGAGTTTGGGATTGCATATCCCATATTTTTTCTTTAACCTTTTAAAGCCTACCGGAAATTTTACGTACCACGAGGTGTAACGTTCAAAAACTCTACATGGTGCTCCCACTGCGTTTACGTGTTTTGCATGGATCTCAGAACAAACAGCAAGTTTGCCGTATACAAGAGTAACAGATTGGTTTTTATAACCGTCGTTGAGAGTGTTTACAGCGCGGTACGCTCTGAGTCCTTACATAAAACAGACACGTTTCGTCTTTTAAAGGGTTAAACTGAAACGCCGTAGGTCTGCAACACATTTTGTTGTAACGAATTGAACACCAGTTTTGCATATACCCGAGTGTATTATTTAAACAGTTGTCTGTGTGTACCGATAGCCAGAACGGCGTAGGCAGGCTGTACCTCTTTAAGTGTGTGATTTGTTAGTCCGAAGTTAACGGGGAAGGTGTTCGGATAAATTTGCACTGAATCTGAGTGTTCTCGAACCTAAGTCCTGGTGTGCAGAAGGCCAGTTTGTTATTCATATGCCACAGTCACAATCGCAGATTCTGAGCAACATATATTTTCACAATGTGGGTTTGACTTAAAACAAACACTAAATAGATGACTAGGACTACGTATATATGTCTTTAAGCTTGCACGGCGACTGAACTGTATAAAATCTTCGCGAGCTGATAGCCGTGTCAGTTGTTTAAAAACCTCCAACGTTTCGGAGACCCACTCAGTCTCCATCGTCAGGGAGCAGTGATGTATATTTTTGCTACTTGTGTTCCCTTTCTCTTCTTTCGTCTTCCCTTTATTTGTATTTCTTTAAGTCTTTGTTTTGGCATTCGCCTTTGTTTTCTTTCGCTCGCTAGTTGACGGTTATACTGTGCAACTGTATGTCTTACCTTTTGCTTCACCTGTCTGAACGTGTATCAGCGTGTCTCCAACCTGAGCAGTTTGAAATGTCACAGTAAGTGTCTTGACGTATAGCGATTTAGCGATCGGGCCGTTGCCACTGCATGCCAGTGGCCCTATCCATTCAACCGGGATATGAATTTCGGACAAGATTGTGCTGTGTATCGGAAACACTGTGCTCCATCAACAATGTGGCAGTTACGGACAAAGTGCCACACAAACCAAGAAGCATACTCCTACTAATCTGTACCTTGGTGCCATAAGACCTGATATCATATTCTGTCGAAATACGGTTTGCTCAGCAAACGTATCGCAAGGAGTGCGCGGTTTTACGTTCTGAAAGGACCAGTGTGTAATGCCACTCCGGTTTTGAGTTACGAAATTTTGGATCAGATGCTGTGTTTTTTTTTAAAGCTTAAAAGAATGCTACAAAGCTCTCTGGTAACATTCGGTGTGATAATACTGTTGTGCATTGCCTCTCTCAGCACCAAGCCATGGTTGGTTACTAAAGTATTTCAAAACATCGCCGTAATACCGAGCAGACAGTGCAGCAGTAAGGTTATGGACTTGCATTCTGGAAGTGTCTGCTTCCGTTCTTGTTCGTGTTACCGCGTTACTTGAGCCGGAATTATGTAACGTAAACCACGTGGCTTTGAATTTGATCGGAATTTTGTAAATAAACGAATCACTGTTATTCTTGAAGTGGAATTTCCGGTTTGAGAATTACGTTATTTATCGGACAACTTGCTATCGCCCGATCAGCGTGTTGTCAATAGACGAATTACAGTTATTTTTGAACGTCCGGCTTGAAAACTATGTTGTATGTGTGAGAACTTGATTAACACTGATTGTGATTGACTGGGTCATGTTTGCTGTCACCAGAGCACAAACACAGTTACATGTTACGTAAGAGATGAGACAGCCAGCATTGGAACTTTGTCATTGATTCTCCTGTAGTTATCCTAACTGGAGATGGAAGACATGATTGTATGAAGCGCACCCCTGTGTTAGAGAGTCTAGCACGCCTCTCCCATTTCACGGACTTGGGATCGATACTTTCTTGTTACATATTTTAGGTCCAAGACCAGGTTTCTTTCAAGTGCCCATCATCGACATCAGCGTACTTCTGCTTGCGGGACAAAACGAGCTGGTTTATGTGTAGCGCGAAGTACATGGCAGTATTCCATGATCACTCGCGATCGCCATCTGAAACACCGGAATCCTGAGTTTGCTCAGGGAAGTCATGTGGGTCCCCATTTTTCTGATTCCACGTGATGGAAACAACTTGATATTGTCTAATCATTTGCCCGAAGAGTTGGCCCTGTTGTTCTCGTTCGAATCACAACAACGGAGGTCGAGGAGGTCAAGTTCTAAATCAGGTTCTAGCACGTAAGTACAAGGGTCGGTCAGAAAATAAATTTACCAGGCGTCTAATCTCGTAACAAAAGCATCTGAATTCATTCTAATTATATCAGGGGAATTCGTCGCTGAGCGAGTATCATCTTGGAGGCCACACATTTTAAGGCGATCGCGAGGTGGAAACAGGTATGGCGCAAAGGCTGATAACACTAGACACGGATTTGTATCAGCCTAGAATTGAAAGGCTCGTCCAATGATGTGATTAATGCCTCAGTTGTGGCGAGAACGGTGTTGAAAAGTACTTGCATAGTACTAAAATTGATTGTGAACTGTATTATTGGGCTGAAAATAAAGAACTCAAAATGTACGCATTGTGTAGTTATTTTCTAACCGAGCTTAGCAGATTCTTCAAAGACAACATGCCTGCCCCTGTTATAGTTCGCAAGTCAGTAGTGATAACAAACCATGTAGACATAGCCACAGTTACTCAAATCATCCTTCACGTACCCTACATGTTTCGGCAACACTTCCTCATCTTTTGGGATGTCCGGTTAAATAGAAGCTCTTGAAAGGTTTAAAGTGTGGCATTCTTCGTACGGGACGCATCAAGAGTTCAGTTGCCGAGAGTTACTAAATTTCTCGTCTTTCTTCTGTCCGTGGAAGGAAGAACAAGGGTTTGGGAAACGGAGAAGGCCACGCAGATGTTGGAATAGGTGGTTCCTGGGACTAGATTCGAACCCGGGATTGCCCGAATACCGATAAAGAATGCTGCCTACTGTACCGTGAAGTCCCGTGACCTTTATTTAGTAGGTAGCTTTACTAATATCGGTCCAGTAATTTCTTTTTAAGATGTTTAAAAAATTGATGGTCGATTGCTGATTGTTTAATGAAGCAGAACTTTGAGGAGTGTATTTGGGCACGCGATGCCCGACGTACTGACCGGCAGTGGAATCGCAGTCGCTCCAGTATTGCGTAGCGGAAACTGCGAGTGGGGAAGTAATAAATAGTGTTTGGTTTCAATAGCGCCTTGCATAACCTCTGTAAAAGTTGTCCTTGCAGAGCAGAAAAGAGCCACCTTCAGAGTGTCAGAATTGCAGTAACATTAAACGCTCTTTGCACGTAAACGATGAATGTTTCTACATATTACGCATGCACTGAAAGGAAAGTTGCTTTGTCCACACTGATAACCATTTGAAGCCAGAAGATCATTTAAGCATTTAGGATTTCAGTTTCTGCAACATAGAAAACACACTGTCTCCATTACAAAGATCAGACAGTTAATACCGTTGAATTGCATTATCGCAATTGAATCGTATACATTTTTGACAGTGGTTTCACGTAGGTTTTATCTGTAATGTTTATTGAGACTTTTTATATTTTTACAACCCACAGCACCACTCAACATTTCGGAAACCACCTGTTTCCGTCTTCAGGTGGAGTGTAAGTCCTAATAAATTGACGAAGTCCTAATAAATATAGTACTCCTATAATCATACTGAACACTTAACTACATCGTGTAGGCAAGATGCAGCGTTTTGTAATGTCGAAGCGTGTGGTACATGTAGCTGCCGCCGTCCGTATAGAGAATATGTTGTGCTGAAACGGTTTGACGTTTTGCGTGTCTTGCTTAGTTTTCGGCCTGTCTGCAACAAAACTAAAGTGTGGTGAATTTTCTTTTCAAAATTAGGTATTGAAGTCCATGCCAACGTTGGTCATTCCGATACCATCTTCAGTACCATTATGTTGTCTACACAATTTTTAAAGAGATGTCAATATCCACTTACATGACGTCGCCAGAATACACTAATACTGATTTGTAATACCTTTCTGTTAAACACTTCAGTGCAGTGATCTCCCTCAGTGACGTAGGCTGTTCTTTGTGCACTCAGTCGTATTAAAGTTACTGTGACTTTCAGGCAACACAATTTGAAACAAAACAGTATTTTTTATGATGTGTGTTGGCTACATATTTCGATACTACTGAACATGTTACAGTGTCATAATTTAACATAAGCGCCAAGTGCCCATATTATGTAAGGTTCCTTTCTTTATAAATTTCGTTATTGCTGGATGGAGTATTAAAATGTTCTGACCGTAATTGTAGCATTTGGCAGTGGTTGTTTGTTTAGAGTAAATGAACTGTACTTTCCTTGTTTTTAGGCCCGTTCGTATAAGTTGCGAAGAGCGCCAGTTTGCTTCGTTATGTCTTTCCGCATTTATCAGCGTGGTTCCAATTTTGTAGCATTTCCGTGGCAACGGTGAACTCTCTTACATCGTTGACAGCGACATGTAGGTCAAGAATAATAAAAGGGGAACGTACTGTTGCGTTTCCATGGCAGCATTTGTTATGCGAACGTGCCGCAATGCTACGTTCTAGTACCCTGCTTGTCTTGTTATATTTCTAATGCATTCATCCTGGTAGTTCACAGTTTAACGAACTTCAGCTGGATGATGTTTGAGCTTTTCTCGGTGGTGATTCTGGACATCGCTGGAAGATTGGCCAGTCCTCCAGTAGAGTGTTCTTACTTCTTGGATTTTATGACCATTGCTAATTTCGAGTTAGTTATGCCTAGCTGGGTCTCATTCCGAAAATGTATTATTATTATTATTATTATTATTATTATTATTATTGCTCTTGTGTGTTGTATCCCGTATTTGTAACAAATTTCATAACGATGATGCTTCGGTAATGTCGAAAGGAGTAGTTAATCTGACTCATAAAATATTGTTGTTTTGTTATTTGTAAACTTATTAACTGGCGCCGCGTTATAATTCATTTGTGATTATCATATTTCTCAGTCATACTTGGCCAGGCAGCATTATGATAGAACTAGAAGAATGTTTTGAATACACTAATAAACTAAACACTTCGATTACCATACTTTATCTCCATGTCCTAAGCATTAATCTGGTACACGGGTAAACAGCTTCAGTAAGCCGTGATGATCCTGGAGTGTACCATTACCAAGTAGGCCTATAAGAAGCCAGTTTCTAAATGGTGTTTTATCCTTCCCCAGTACTTACGTTTGGTGCCAGTTTTATTAGGCGCATTCGCAAAAACGTGAAACACGACTATTATTTTTTCATGTCTGCCTGTCTTTGCGTTCATCCGTCCGCATGGAACAACTCGGCCCCCACTGGACGGATTTTCGTGAAATTTTATACTTCAGCATTTTTCGAAAATCTGTCCAGAAGATTCAAGTTTAGTTAACATCTGACAAGAATAACGGGTCCTTTACATGAAGACCGATGCACCTTTATGATAGTGCCTCGCTGAATTCTTCTTACAATGAGAAATGTTTCAGGCAAAAGTTGTGGTGAAAATCAGAACACACATTTTATGTTCAATAACTTTTTTTTTCGAAAATCTTGCCGTTTATGAGATAATGTGGAAAAGTACGGTACAGTTAGCAGGCCACAGATGACAATATGATACGGCGCATGAGCTTTGCGTGGTGGATAACTAAGGCTACACATACACACACACACACACACACACACGCGCGCGCACGCACAGAGTGTGTAATATTTATTGCCTTTCCACTACAACAATGGTTACGTGAAAGCGCCTCAGTGCTACGTTATACGTACGTTGCTGCTGTTGTTTGTTTAAAGTTTGGCCACAGGCTTGACGATTTCATTGAAGTATATGTATTCCAGCGTCGTGTTTCTGAACGGGTAAGGCTTGCTTGCACTCTTTTCCAAATACAGTAACGTTTCCACCAAAAGGCATCGTCTCCATGGTTTGTTTGCTACCTGGTTAGTGGGTACAGGATAATTGTCCCTCGTTTTCCAGCCATGGAGGCTTCATGCCAAGTAATCACCTCAGAATTGCGTAATAATTTGGTGTGCGTATGACTTGGCATTATTTCGGAAACGGAACTATATAAGTGCCGGGTGGGAAGCATAAATATCGAATGGCATATTCTATATCCTGCCTCAAGATCACCTGTTGTATCTTCCCGTGCAGTCGCTAAAACTGTCTTATTCTTCCCGCGAGTGTTTTAAATGTGAATCTTCCCTATTCCGGCAGCACCTTCGGCAAAAAAGATGTTTGGAAATGTTATCATAGCGAGCACATAATATTTTATTGACTGGCTTGGTTTGTTTGGTACAATCCTGTGTATGCTTTCGCTTAAACGATTAGCAGGACAACAAGTCTGATTGAGACTATTCAGTTCTCGTCGTCTAGTGATTTCTGTTGGATTTTCCCGGTGACGTTTTCTAGAGCCACATTAATGCATGTTACGGATAAAGTGTCCTATTGTTTTAATACGTTATGATTCAGAAAGGCATGGGGAATTCAATTGGGATGCGACATTGGAGATTGTTCCTTTTAAATATCATCAAATACAGCGTGTCGGTGTAGTCGTGCGCATTCTAGTTTCTTCATGGCGTGCCTAATGTTAGGAGCTTATAATGTAAAGTGATTAATACAAGTATACTGTTTGCTTCAGATAAATCAAATCAGACTTTCAGAAAGTGTTGTGACTTACTGTACGTACACCTACTGACATAATTAGCTCAGATAGCTTGGGATGACCGTGTGAGGGCGGCGACGCTGTAAAAGGCAGTAATACTGTATGGCACACACCTGGAAAATATTTTCTCTCTGCAATGGAAATCAGTTGTAATTGTCGGGTGCTGTAGGAAGCGGCGTTTGTCAGCGTTAGAAAGCCTTGCATTATTGACTGCGTGGTTCGCAGAACAAAAGGTTGAAGGTTTTTGACCTGCACAGTTACATACGGATATCAAAGCCAGGGGGTCTTAGTATTTTTTTCTTTTTCGTGCAAAGACGATTTATGCCATTATGACCAGTTCTGGGGCTAAAATTAATCCAGTGACTTTGTATCTTGTAGCATCCCACAAGACTTGAATCTTTATAAAATGGAGCTTGTGGAAATCTGTACGGAGGTATTCTCGATAAACGTAGCCGTCACGTCCTTTGATAATGTTATAGGCCTATTTTGTTTTCTCAACTATATAGGAATTTCTGTATTATCGTGCACCTTGCGAAATGTTTGCAACAGAATTTGGCCGTTTCTTTTTATCCGAAACTACATTCGGTTGTGTACGTGAACTAAAACTTAATGTGAACTTAGCAGCTCATAAATCTGGCGTTCCGAATATTTGTTGCAGCCTTGCATGCCGTGCCGAAGGCAGTCCAAACGTGCTGAATATTACAAGTGCGACACTTGTAGTGTTTAGTATTTCACCGGAGATACCAATATACGTTGCGCAGTGTAGGGCCGTGGCATGTTTTGTTGCCTTTCTCATTTCCTTCACGTAGTGCTGGGAGGTGCCTGGAATAGGCCACGATCGCTTAAACCTGTTCGATGGCTTGCCACTAAATGAAATTTTAACTATTTTTATATTCCACCATTTTTCATTTAGATTAAAAAGCTGAAATTGGAAACGCTGAATTACAGCAGGGGTGAGTTGTATAATGTTGCCAGTAATGCGCCATATTAAAAAATACGTATATGTGGCGTGTGTTTTATTTTTCAAAACTTTTGTTCTATTTTGTTTTTTGGGGTTTTATTAAGTCTTTGTACTAATAGATATTGGTTGGCGTACCAGTGGTGGTACGCGTACCAAAGTTTGAGAAACCCTGCTGTGTATGAAGACAACACGGCGAAGAGTGCAACAGCAGTGGCGTTCATTTATTGTGGGTTTAAATTGACTTACAGATACAAATACATGGTGTGATCACAAAGTTCCTGGATTGATTTTATCGCGCAGGGCGTCGTGTGACATTAGATTGCGTCGTATTGAAATCCCTTATGTTTGACTTGCCCAGGCTGCGATTTCATCACCGCGGCGTTATTTGTATCAAACCTGTGTCAGAAATGGGATGTGATGTGTTCATATGTGTCGTGGAGAAATGAGTAAATAGAAATTTGTAGCAAAAAATTAAAATTAATTTTGCGTGAAATTTGGAAAGAGTGCAAGTGAAGAGTTTGCAGTGCTGTCTGAAGCATATGGCACAGAAGCTATGAAGACATAAATACAGTGTAATCGAGTGGCATATATGGTTCAAATAGGATCCAGAGAACGTGAAGGATCTTGAAAGAAGCCGTCTGAAAACGCCCACATCTTTTGAAAATGTTGAAAAGGCGCGGGGCTTGTTTGTTCATACAAAGCCAGTCAGCCAGACTTATTATGTAGAAAGAATGTCTATGTTACGTGAAACTGTGCATAAGAAAAGTCCTGAACTCGGGTCTGACAATTTGTTTCTGCATCATAACAGTCCTCCAGCTCAGAGAGCGTGCTTGCGACTGAGGGGAGGGGGATTTCTTGGACTGGAACCCTCCCCCAAATATTTACGAGTTTTGGCTTCTTGCAAAATGAAATTCCACGTTGAATGGACGACGATTTCGTCAAAGACGGCAGTGCTGCGGGGGACTACATTAAAGGTGGCCCCCTCTCGTTAAGCAGTAATTATGCAGGAATATTTGCAGTAGAATAAACACCGGAAGTTTATAGCCACACCTTGTATGTTGTAGCAAATCCAGTCAATAGAACTCTTACGTACATGAACCCTTGACCGATTTTGACGTCGTTCTGTTACGCTACTGTGGCATTACGCAGTTTAATTGCCGTCGTAATTCAATGTAAGACGCCTTGTCTTATCTCTCTAAATAAACTGAAAAGCTGTAAGGGTAAATAGAACGTACAGGATGGCGGGGAAGTCACCGTACTTCTACTTCAGCCATACCATGCAGATCTGCTTATGGCCTGGTGTGTGACGCGTACAGTGTAGGTCTGCCAGATCACACAACGTGCATAGACAGATCCCCCATGCAGGGCGGTGACATGTCGGCGATTCTGCGCGCTGTATCCTTGTACATATACTGTTGGCAAGAAAGAACTGAACTCGATAAAAATCACTTGTTCAATGATATAGGGATACATGCAAATTGTGCGCCACCGAAAGCCTTCGATACAGGGTGTATTACTTAGCCTTCCCTTAGACTGCAGACACTTGTCCTTTGTAAACGAAGTGTACTGTTGTAGTACCACCCCTAACGATGTATTTATCAGTCTTTCTTTTATCTTTGGTTCTGTCGTTAGTATGAGTGTAGGATCTCAGAAATACCCAAATATAGGCAACGCTTCAGTAGCGTACGTAGTCTGTTATAAATCAGTGTTTGTCAGTTGTTCCACAGATGTGGAGTTCAGACTGTTCTGCCTTGGACAACGATCCTGCATGATTAATGGCAGCTTCGAAAGTTTTAATTGGTGTTTTGTACTTCCGATTACTGTCGTCAGAATAAATTAA
This sequence comes from Coptotermes formosanus, assembly GCA_013340265.1. Classification (NCBI taxonomy): domain Eukaryota; kingdom Metazoa; phylum Arthropoda; class Insecta; order Blattodea; family Rhinotermitidae; genus Coptotermes; species Coptotermes formosanus. The sequence goes on along the minus strand of BLKM01000783.1, from coordinate 123,144 downwards.
GGAGAGCAGATGTAAGCTGCGCATGATGTTGTTCAAAGGAACCTATTTAGAAATAGATGCCGGCAGTGGTGGTTTATACTATGTGCAGCACCAGCCTGCTGGAAAAGTCGCCGCATGAGCACGGCCTTTGGGTCTTGTTGCGCTTTCTTTATGTTGACTTCATGAAAGGATGCCGTATAGTCTGATACGTGGGTACCGACGGTTTAGAGGAACCTGCAGCCTTCTTATCATGGTAAAATCTGAGGATTGATGCAGCAGACAGCCATATTCATAGTCACCGCTGTGAAAACCTCAGATCTCTCTTCACGGGGAAAGCTTTCCACATCAACTCCAAACCTCCCGAGAGACTTCGGTTGAATTTATACACGGTAGGTGGGGTGGGTTTGGGTTGGTGAGTGCACCACACGTGGGGCGTTTGTGAATGTGTCCCATTGCATGCTCTTATATGTGGTTCCATTATTTTAGAATACGGTGTCCTTGACTCGAAGGCGTTCAAACGAAGGCTGTAGTTTGCGTGAATTTCAAATTGAAGTTTGTATATATGAGTGCGAGCATTGTCTACTATTTTTATCTTACATGATCTCCGGTAAGTATTTATGTCATGTTTTTCATATTCCCTTCTGTGTCTACGGCTGAAGTACATCTGTTTGTGCATCCTGTCCCGTTTATCTGCGATCACATCCCATTCTATATATGCCCATGCTCTGTCAAAGGTCGTCATTCTTAACAATCTGCTGTCCTCCTAGTACCTACCTGTGCATCAGTATTCCAAAATCTATTTCAACATCTCTTGCTTCTAAAACCTTGCCCCTTCATGTCTCAGTATGTGACTCCAGTCTTTCCCTGTACTGCATATTGGGCACATCTTTTGTTCATAGTTTGTCTAACCTCCCCTCATGCTCTACGATTCTATTTTCCACCATGCTGTTCCTTCCATGCCTTCCCTTGTTTGTATATTTTTATATGTTGTCTTCTGTCACTTGATTTTTGAAACTATTATACAATGTCGATAAGCTTTTCTCTTCCATGTTCGCTTTCATACTTTATCTTTCATATCGGCTCATATTTTACCTTGTTTCTCCCCAGACGTTTCTTTCATAGTTCCGCCCGTGCCAAATCTTCCCACTTCCTGTTTTATTCTGTTGTCCATTTGTTCTGCCTCCCAATGACAGACTTATCTTGCTTTACATGTACAAATTCTGTCATCAGAGGTCAGCAAAGACGTATAGGACTGAACCTGAAGTAAGGACCAAATTAACTTACATTTGCCGTATGTGATTGAGTTTTATTCGGGTAACTGTCGGTGTGGTGTCTACACTTCGGGAAGGACGATCGACGTATCGTGGTCCGATTTCCCCAGGGCTTCGAGACCGATTCTTGGTCCCACACAGTTATCCCTGTACGTAGTTAAGCATCGCGCCTTGAAGACAGGTGAGGAATTGAGGTATAGCTCCATGCGTTCTTAACCTCGGAACTAGGCGCAGGGGAGTGGTTGGCTTCAGGCTTCGACCGATTTACTCCCAGAGAACGAGCCGTTGGCATCGGTTGTGTAGGAGGCTCCGTGGCCCCCAGATCCGCTATCGCACGCTTTAGAATGGAGACAGTCTCTTGCTTGTGGGGTGGATCGAGGCCAGATTTTTTGGTTGTCCAGTCCGAAATGGGCTGTTGGCGTCAGTAAGAAGTGTGTTTTCTACATTCAGGTAGGAAGGACTGTCAAACACAACTATTCGTTGAACGAATCACTTTGTTTCCAAAAATACAGCAGATATATAGGCCTATTTCAGCTGTATTCTCATGGAGCCATCAATCTGCAGTATCAACTATGTACAGAGAGAAAGCGTGTAATACAGGGGTGCACAAATTCATTGCGACAAATTTTGTGCCGTGGCGTCTATTATTTCGGGGTCTCAGCATGGAACTTGCTTCATGTAACCCTTCTAGCGTCTGTAATTTTGTAGTGGCTTCTGGACTTCAGGAAACTTTGTGCACCCTGGTGTAATGATGAGGTTAAAATACAGGAACTGAGATTTTAATTTCACATTCATCGACATGTCAAGTGTATTTCGTCCTCAGTTCGTAACATATAATGCTAAATTATTGTAACTTGTGCTCGGCACACATTTCTTGACCACGCCATACACACACAAGTACAGAACGAGATCTTATAGATCAACATACGCTTTTATACATAGCCGCCCAAACTCTAATATGTCACGATAAGATTTTAATTTCAACCTTTTATTCTTCAGTGTTTTATAAATAATTTTTATACACAATTATATTCTGTGCATTATGTCAGTTTATCTGTAATAATCTGAGAGATAGCGTAGAGTACTTGACTTTGACATGGGAAGGTTTTTAGAAGTGAAACCATACTGTGACTCGATGTAACGAAGGTTGTGACCTTTGATACCTCCTGAAGATGGTAATTTATTTCTGAAACATATGTAGGGGTGAAAAATAAAAAAATATATTTATCATTATTTTGTGCATTTGTTGGTTTGATCTAGACATATAATAATATACACGGTGTACAAAATATAAAATTTGTGATAAAATTCGTTTTTGTTCACGATGGGTTAATTGCGCAACTGCTCGAACTTTTCTAAGGGTGTGAATTTTGTTATCTTGCTTCTGGGGAACAAATAACTAGACGAAATTCTGGTGTTGGTTTAGAAGAGTGGGAGGCAGTAGAAAACTGTTTTATCCGGGAAGAAATAAATCGTGAATTGGATTTATAAGAAGGTGGTTGTGGTCCTTTTCAAGGTGGTGTCTCGGTATTCGTGTGGAGGGACTTCGTACAACGCGAAAATCGTAGTCGTGATCATGGTTACCTGTACGATATACGAACTAGGGGGCGGGGAGAGGGAAGCTTGAATAAAATTGTGTAACGTTACGGCTGCACGCACCTGGTCAGTAAATTTGATGATGATAACCTGATGTTGGTAATATTCAAGATAGTGATTTGTGAGAGTACTGCGTTGCGTTGGTATGAAAGTATATTTAAAATACAACAAATGTTTTGAACATAAGTTACGGGAGAGACAGAGGAACGTAGAGAACGCAGTTGCTCTATAAGAAAATATTTTTGTGTTTTGAAGTCGTTTTTGAACTCAGACATAGGAAATACAGGCCTATAAAACATATTGTTGGTGTGGAGATCTCCTTTTTCTGAAATGTTCGATGGAACTTCGCAGTTGTGTCGCGGCATAGTTCATGTGTTTTGTTTTAGAGGTTCCGGTATCGATCCTTAGCCTGGAAAGCAGCAACTTCTCATCAAAGTTTCTCATGGCATTCGTAACTCAATACTAGAACCTTAGGCCACAGCACCTTCTTTCCACAGTCTCTGGAATTCGTCATTACTTCTATCCGCATAATAGACAATATGCAGTTGACAGATCGTTGTGTAGTAAAGTAAGAAACAAACGAATGTGAGATTCTTTGTTGATAGTGGCTGTGCTTTGTGTCTTACAGCCTCAGGGTCTGGTTCGGTGATTGGGCGTGATCCACTCCCGTCCCGGGCTGTGTCTGCGATATCACTCCAGCAGCAGATCAAGGACACTGCCCCTCCGACCATAATCCTAACAACAGAGGAGAAGCCACAGGACCACAGTACGCACAGCAATCTGGCCAGGAAGTTGAGTCCTTCCTCTGGCAGCACAAGCCACCCTCTTGTACCCAGCAGTCCATGCAGTGCCAGCAGTGTGGAGCGATCGGACACTCTTGATGGAAAGGGAAAGAGGGTAAATCTTCTACTCTTTGTTTCATTCAATTATGCTGCAACTGGATAAACTATTCAGTGCTGGCCCCAACGTGGTCTGGAATTACATTTTGCAGGTTAATTTAGGAAATTTTACAGCCTTCTGTTTGTTCAGGTATCCATCGTTTTGGAAAGACTGAGCTAGTGGAGTTACTTTTAGGAAACCCTGCATGCAAGGTGCTGTAACATAACTTTAGTAAAAGGCATTTTTGTTACATATAACATGGCGGTGATTTATCTCCACGGTATTTCACACTGCATGGAAGCAACAAGCTCCTCTGAAGTGTTCATACCTGTGTACCAGTCCACAGAGCAGCATCTCCCAAAAGACTAGAACCTTCATCAGCATCACTGTGAGAACCTCAAATCTTGTGTGAATTCTACTGGCATGAGATTATTTGCATAGTGAAGCTTTGGTATGAATAGTGTGTTGTACCAGAAAGTTAATCAGCCTGGTATGCGGTCACTTGTCCATTAAGTACATGTGGTTTATAATCTCATCACCATCATGTATAAAGTAGAACAACAGTACATACTGAAGGCATACTTTTCATATTTGGTCAGAGAGGCATGATGAAGACTGCGAACCCTTCTGAATAAAGATTTTTTTAGTTACTATTTGTATAGAATGGAATATTGCAGTGGGTCTCAATGATGTGTTGCTCATCGCACAGTCAGGATACCTGTTACTTCTTTTGTGGCATACTATAACTAGAACAGAGAACTAAGATTTGTAATAACCATACAACTGTTTTTGAAAGATGTTATTCATTGTGTAAAAATGCACGTCTCATATAAAGAGGAATGACAGAGGACCTTATATGCACATACATGATATTTGCTGCCTCTGCAGACTGCAAGTGAGGTACCTTCATAGCGACTGTTTAACACTACCACCAACAGTAACTGCTACTGGTGTTAGTAGTACTTATACTTTCAAGTCTGAAGTGTAAGTTTGTTGTTATGCTTTAATTAGTAAAATATACTCAGTTACAAGATAGCATGATATTAACAACTGTCTGGTTTTAATTTGTGTATTTAATTTTATGTAATCATTCTCATACTCAGAGCCTCACAGCTCACTGGCTGAGGCCCACTGGAATATTGTGTGTCAGATTTTAAACATGCATAGCTGATTGTGGATCTGGGACAAACATTTGTGATGGTATTTTATATGCAGATGTTTAAAGGCATTGATGAATAGGAACAAAAAATTTCCGGAAATATATCTAATGAGATGTTAACTAACACCTTTCTCAAAACTGTGAAAACATAGTGGGAAGTGAGAATGACATTTTGATTCTAAGTGTTTTATGTGTTAGCTTAAATGTGTTTGTGAAATGGTTTGTCAAGGGTAAACTGTACTGTGACGTTAAAAACAGAACAGGGGTGGCAGTGGAGGTGGTACCAGTGGACCAGGTGATATCAGTGTGTCAGCGGGGGAGCTGCTGGGCAGGACTCATGAGGAGTTGGTACTGTTACTGATCCAACTGCGGCGCCAGAGTGCAGGGGTGTGTAAAGCCATGGAGACGTGTCACGTTGAGATTGAGGCTCAGGTTTGTCTTTTTAACAGGGGTGCGTCAATTTGGCAGCTTGTGGTGGTGGCTGGTAGCATATAATTGTGACTTGTGATTGTACTAATAATTGTAAGGTGTTCTATATGCATATCCATACAACAAATGCATCTTGTGGGCACCAAGTTGTTTATACCATTTACCGCTACCCAAATCATTCATAGGGAAACTTGGTATGAACAGCCCTGATGTAAGTAACTGAAAATATGGGAATTTAGGTATTGTTAAAATAAGCATAGGGAAAAACGTAACATTTTACAGAATGCAGTTGCCTAAATTTGTATTACATTTCCTACACTGGGTGAACAAATGTCTACTGGTACAGCCCATTGTTAGTAATGAGTATTATTGTGTAAAATGTAACTAGAGTGAAAATTGAAGATTATAATGTTATCCTGTTTGGAGATAATCTGTGTCATTCTACTGTAAAACTCTAATATTTAGGATGTTATTTCTTCTTCCTTCGCATGGGATATGTTGAGCTTCCCACTGTGAATGTTCAAGTAAGGTATGATGGATAATTAGTTACCTTTGGTGCACAAAATAGTTTCTTAAATGGGAATTAAATAATCAACAAACCTGGTTAATACAAATATTAAATTGGTTTGTTAAGAAACCTTAATGCAGACACCTCCTCATTGGCATAGGCATGTGTCACAGGGCCATTGTTTCTTCGTTGGCTATGGCTAGACTTTTCTTGCCAGCTCATTTATCTTATAAAACTCAACCCACTCGTCAGCTCACTCACACATTCACTATCAGAGAGAGGTCAGTTCCATATTTAATTGAATTGAATTTATTTACATTTATGAATCCAAAACAGGTTAATACCTTGCGTATAGAACAAGTCAGAAAAATACCTCATACATACAGTAGTAGCTGGTACAATGCAACTCATGAAGGTTAGTTTATCAGTCTCTATTTACATTGAATTAGTCCTCTATAGAGTAGAAAGAATGAGCATGTAAATAATTCCTTAGGGCTGAATTAAAATGTTTAGGGTTGTCCCTTAAATTTATGATACTTTGTGGGAGAATGGTAAATACTTATGCCAGTTGAGTAGACTCCTTTTTGATGTAGTGGCAAATTTGATGAAGGCTGGTGAAAGTTACAGTTTTATGTAGTATTTATGTGATGGACATTGGAATTTAATTTGAATTTATTTTTGTTGTTGACCATGAATAAGAGAATGATAGTATATAACTGTGAGTGACGAGGCAGAATTTTTAAATTCTTAAATAAATCTCTACATGAGTCTGTACTTCTGCATCCTGTAACAATTCTAATTATATTCTTGGGTATTGTAAAAAATTTTTGCACTGAGTGAAGAGGTTTCCCAGAATATTTTCCATAGTTCATAATGGAATGAAAACAGGCATAGTAAACCATCTTCAGTGTTTCCTGTGACATCAAGGGCTTAACTGATCTTGTTCTATAGCAAGCTGCACTTAATTTGTGTGCAGTTTGTTCAATATGCGACCTGTGCTTTTCTGGGATGTTATGCAGCGTTGTGTGGTAATTGTTTACTGATGTCTTGGGACAACATATCGGTCCCATCTGCAAGGCTCGAGAGTCCAAGCCGGAAAGAAAGGAAACCTGTAACGGAGATACTAACTGGGAAGGTTCGCGCAGGGTGGGGATCAGTAAGTGCGATGATAGCCAACAAGTTTGAACCAGGGGGGACCAATGCGTTATCCTGAACACTGGTAAACAATTACTGCACGACACCGTGTAGTATCCCAGAAGAGCACAGATCTCATCAACATCACAGCAGAAGCCTGAAATCAGGACTATTCAATATGAATTTTCCAAGACAGTGTACTGTCTGCATATATTCCAAGAAATTTTGTATGATAAGCTTTAGAAATTAATTTTTTAGCATAACTAATGTCCAGATCAATTTGAGGACTATTTTTAGTTGTGAGTTGTATGAAATCGATTTTATCAAAATGGATTGAGAGTTTTATTGGGTTTGAGCCATTTATTTAAGGATTCAGATTCAATTTTGTATCATTTTTAAAATCTTCAAGATTAAAATTGGTAAGTGTTATACTAGTATCATCTGCAAATAAAATTGGTTTAGATTTTCCATTATTAGTTTTTTACAGATTGTTTATTTAGAGAAGAAAAAGTAAAAGGCCTTCAATTGATCCTTGTGGGACACCATGTTATGTAATTCCCCAATCTGAAAACAAACAGTGACTGAAATCTATATTTTTAAGGTCTGATTTGATCCATTCATAAGCTTTGCCAGTTATTCCATAGAAATTTAATTTGGGCTGTAAAACATCTTGATTAGCACAATCAAAGGCTTTTGCTAAATCACAGAAAACCCTCCCACAATTAGTTTGTCATTAAGATCTTTTACAATTTCATTAAATAATTCGTAGGTTGCCTTTCTGGTTGTTAAATTTTTTCCTAAATCCACATTGTTCTTCAGCTAATATGATGCTATTATTTAAGTGTCTGAGTAGTCTGTTGTACATAACCTTTTCAAAGACTTTTGAAAATGCAGTCATTACAGATACTGGTCTGTGGGTTTCACTGTAGAGTATTTTAAGCACTGAGGAAGAATTCCTTATGATGAAACTGTATTACATACAGTAAAACCCTGTTAAGATGTTTTTGAAAATTACAAGAAAATTAGACTTCTTAAGTGGGAATGTCTAAAAAGGGTAGGACCGAAAAATTCTATTTTTTAAATTTTTTTTGTGAACTTGTTACATATGTATGCTGAATTTATATAATTTGCAGCTTCTTAAGGCCTGTATCTGACCATCTAACCATTTTGTCTGTAACTTTTTCGTTCATAGTTTTATTTACACCTTTAACTATACTGTCACTGACTTTTCATTCATAAGATCACATTTAATTCCAGATGTTTACTTTTCCTTGAAATATTTATCAAGCATGGATTGTCTTGCTCTTTTTTTTTTAACAGTTGTAGTATACATCTTCAGATTCCATAGGTTTGTTATTAAGTGGACCACAGGGGGTGGAGAGTAGTTCCAGTCACTTTCACTAACTCTGCAGTGTCTTGAATTTGTTGTGCCCATGAATACTATTTGCCTGTCATTTTGATGCCCAGCGCTTTGGATATTGAATAATGTAAATGTGAACCAACTTTATGATGTCTTATTAAGTATGCATTTTTCGCCAATGTGGGGCCTCCTGAAGTTTATCATAAAGTGACATATACCCAACTCTACTTGCATGCCCAGATTGCTTCACACTTCCTTCTTTCTGTAGCAACTTAATAATTTTTTGGGCTGAACTGAGTTCCAGTAAGTTTTTTCCAGCTCCTGTTTCACTTTTTTGCAACACAATCAGTTTTACTTTTTTCATTTACTTTACCATTAATAAGTGGAGAGCCAGTGAGGCTATGTGCTACTACATCTATCGTCTTGAACACTGGTCATCATCTACAATCACAATGAGAATCCCCTTGGAGCATCACACTTTTTTGTATGATGAATATACTAAATACAGTTCCTAAAATAAGTGCTGTCACAAATTCAGACAAGTTTTCCCAGTGCACATGTTTCTAACAAGAGATATGTTAGAAATACACAAAAATGTTTCAAGCAACAGGACCCAAACTCAGCTCAAATTGAAATAGTACAGATTGCTATGCTGCCTGCCAGTACTGGGGTGCTCTTAGTTGAGAGTATGTGAATATGCTGGGTTGTGAAATATTTAACAGTGTGCAAATGTATATAGAATGCCTAACAGTGTCTGTAAGTGTGCATTTTTACAGTGTTGATTTATGTATTGTGTATTTCAGATATTTGTGTTGAACACATTGATATTTTGATGTTATTAACAGTTACTGTGCTTCTTTACTTCTGAAACAGGATTGTGTTGTGTGTGTTTGTGTAGTAGTAAATGTTAAATATATATGTATTCTTTAATATTAAAAGTGTGATTTATTAATATAATACTGTATGTCACTGTATGTATTGCAGAAGTGATAAGAGCATCGGCCGATATGCAGATGTGATGGTGAATGGTTAAATTATAGTGATATTTCCATGTCCCATATGACCTGTGGTGTATATATTGGTGGTGTGCTCCTCTAAAGACCTGGCAGAAATTGCAAACACTTTGAATGTGTTAGCTGATTCTTGGCTCTGAAATAAGTATGAGTTAAGCATGTTGTGATGAGGCAGCAGACAATCTGTGTTGCACTTTTGAATTGAGAGTAATCATGTAATTGCAACTGAACTGATTAAGTAACATATTAAATTTATGGTTCACATTTGTAGATACGTAATGACATAAATAATGGTGGGCTTTTGAGGTCAGAGAGTATGCATTTGGATACTTTCCTGTCATGGCAACTGAGGAGCAAAATGAGTGCAGTTTCAGCTATGAATAGTTCAGCTTCCTTGTAGATGGTCCTCATGTTACTTACTCATTAAAGGTAGATCAGATGTTTATTGAACCCAAAAATCTGATTCACATTTCTCTGTTTTCATTTCCCACTGGCTGAAAGTTTGGTCAGTTGTTTCAGTAAGGTAATTTTGGACCTTCAGTAGAATTTTACTTCTGTAGTGCATAAGAATAATTCTGTTTGGTATTAAAATAATACAATGCAAGTTCATGTAATTACCAGGAATGTAAGATGCATGCACATTGTCAGACTGATCAAATGTGATTTTTTGTGATGTTGTAATATATCATTTTCCAGTTAACCTAGAGCAAATTATTTGCACTGAAAGGCCAGTTTGTTTCAAGACTGAGAGCTGTGGAAAATTCCAGTTCCAATATTGATTGATCAGCTGCACATCTGCAGCTGCTGGTTGAGGTTCAAAGAATTTGCAGATAGTGTATTTTGCTCATATAGTACTGGGATGTCTGAATACAGGACGAAAGAATGTTTGTATCATGTAACATGTAGCTGTGTAATGATAATATTAAAAAGGAAAGACGTTGTGATGGACTGTGACATTGGAATAGTATTGTACAAGCACAGTGGGAGGGGACATCTGAAAATCATTTAATTTGAGCTTTACACTTTGTGGTAAGTACAGGCGGGATTTAAGTATATAAGAAGATTAGTCTTCTGTGTAAATGTAATGCCAATTTTTAAGGTAACATGCATGTGTGGCTTTCTGAAGCTGAAAAATTTAGTGGGAATACAGTCAATTTGCATGGCGGAAATTGTGCTTACAAATGGCCAGAGGAACAGTCTGGATATCCTGTGAGTAATATGAGATCTTATTGTTAAATAACAGCACTGATGATTATGTGCACCAAATTGTAACATTGGTGAGGTGGTGCATGTTGGCTTACATAACTGAGGAGATTTCTCTGGTCTATGAAGTGTTCAGACTGGCTCTGGGTCCCACTCAGCCTGTATTCAGCATATACTGAGTCCACTTTCGCTGGGGATAAAGCAGCTGGCGTGTGAATCCGAGCACTCAGTTTGTTCTAGGACCAAGCTTGATAATATGTGCAACTGTACTGCTACTTCCCATTTGCCATAATCATGTGCACAGAGACAAATTTTAGTGTGAAACTTGCAGAAGTTGCACTTACTCGTACATGGAGACAGTTTTTAGAGGGAGAGAAAGAGTAGCTGATTTGGGTTCAGGTTTCTGTAATGAGTGAAACATTGTGTATGTATTAAAAGGTATGAGTCATTATTTTCCTGATATGTTGGATAAATGACAGTCAGCCTGTGTCTTGTGAATTGCATAGTTTAAGTCCGTATTCTGTCAAGGTAATGAAACTTGTTGCTGGACTCTTTGGCTGATTACTGATTTTGTTGGCTGTATCTGACTGAGCTTCCTGTAGCTTTTGCACGTTGTTATATTATAACAGTTTTGTCAGTTACATAACCTGTGCAGATGGTACAGAGTCATTATATAACTTACTAATAAATCGATGTTTCAGTTAACTTGATACAGACACTGCCCAGGAAACCTGATGTTAGGTTATTGCCTGATTTAAGTAGAAATTATTTGTATGGGTAATCAGTGCTTACTTGTTTTCTAGGTTCCTAGCACATTATCATAATGATAACTGACACTTATTGTGTTCCAGCTGGACTTCATTGCAACACCAACAGATAGCTGATGACCTTCAGATGAATACGAGGCGTGTTCAAAAAAGACCGAACTTTTTAAATAGCACGCCAACCAGCACAAAGGGCGCTGCGGCTACTGAGCCCACCTAGCGGCAGGTTTTGACAACAAACTGCCATTTGCCCCGTTTCGCTATGAGCATTAGTCATCGAGCTACATCTGCTGAACTGAGCACGTGCACAAGCTGTTCGTCGGATTAGTGACAAAGTGACAATGAAAGAGCTTGAAGAACAACGTGTGTGTGTGAAATTTTGCTGCAGACTTGGTAAAAATTTTACAGAGACATTTCAATTGCTTAACCAAGCATACAGGGAGGACTGTATGAGCTGAACGCAGTGCTATGAGTGGTTTAAGCATTTTAAAGAGGGCAGAATGTGGGTCGGTGAAGATCCCAGGCCTGGATGACCTTCCACATCAACAGATGATGACCATGTCGAGAGAGTTCATGCTGTGATTCGTGGAAATCGTCGTTTAACTGTCCGAGAAGTTGCTGACGAAGTGGGCATCAGCATAGGATCTTGCCATCAAATTTTGACTGAAAAACTTCAGATGCGTCGTGTCAGTGCAAAATTCATGCCGCGTTTTTTGACTGACAATCAGAAAGAGAACCGTGTTGATATCAGTCAGGAACTGCTTGCAAATGCAAATACAAGAAGTAATGAAAACTTCCTTAAGAACATCATAAGAAGAGATGAGATGTGGGTTTATGGCTATGATGTTGAAACCAAGATGCAATCGTCACAGTGGATGGGGAAAGGGTCTTCTCGACCAGAAAAAGCACGGGTGAGTCAGTCAAAGATCAAGGTGATGTTGGCTGTGTTTTTTGATTGCAAAGGCATTGTCCATCATGAATTTGTATCACGTGGTTAGATGGTAAACAAACAGTTGTAGCAGGACTTTTTAGTGCGTTTGAGGGATCCTGTGTGCAGGAAGAGGCCTGAATCGTAGGAAAACCAAACTTGGATGTTGCACCACGGCAATGCGCCGGCTCACGCGTCACTCCTCATCCGCAGTTGTCTGGCAAAACATCAGATATCCGTTGTGCCCCATCCACCCTATTCTCCGGACTTAGCCGTAGCAGACTTTTTCCTGTTTCCCAAACTTAAAACCACTTTGAAAGGACGTCGTTTCCAAATCATAGAGGAGATTCAGGAAAATGTGACAAGAGAATTGCACGCCATCACAGAACATGCGTTCCAGGAAGCATTCCAACAATGGAAGAAACGTTGGGAACGGTGTATCGCCAGTAGAGGGGACTACTTTGAAGGGGACAGTGCTTAAAATGTTGTAAAATGAGCATTAAAGTCGTTACAGCAAAAGTTCGGTCTTTTTTTGAACACGCCTTGTACATCGGATTGGACACTAAAAGAAAACTCTGCATTAATAATCTAGTAATGTAACTTAATCCCTTTACTGTCTAATTTGTACAGGAGATTTGTGTATGTATAATAAATGTCAAGGCAGAGTTTGATGATATGTGAAATATGTGTCTTAACTCTGCTTGTGAGCAAACAGAACTTTCATAATGATGGGATGGTAAATTTCTTCTTCTTCTTCTTCTTCTTCTTCTTCTTCTTCTTCTTCTTCTTCTCCTTCTCCTCCTCCTCCTCCTCCTCCTTTTCCTTCTTCTCCTTCTTCTCCTTCTTCTCCTTCTTCTCCTTCTCCTTCTCCTTCTCCTTCTCCTTCTCCTTCTTCTCCTTCTCCTTCTCCTTCTCTCTCCCTTCCCTTCCCTTAAACCAAGGAGGGATTAGGCCACCAGTACCTGTCCCTGTGCTCAGAACTGATTGGCCCATCTCATACCTCTTCTTCCATGAGGTGTATGCCATGTAATAGTAGGCCCCCCTGTACATTTTTACTGTAGAGGAAAATATGTTTGTGTTCTGAGTTTGTAATTATGAAATAACTGAGATTTTCTGAGATTCTTCAGTGGAAGTGTTGAGAGGGTGGTCATGGTTGAGTTTGTTTCTGTTCTTTCAGTCCTAATATAATGATATATTTTAAACATGCTGGTTGTAAGTATTTTACAGAAATATACTTTGTAAATTTGTTACAAAATGATATTTATGTTAACCTTTTTTTGGTTTGTTTGCTTGGTTGTAAAACTTAGTCAAGGTTATGTATGCCACTTGCCATCTGTCCATTTTTCTTATACAGTAAAGGTTAAACATTTTTAAGGCTGAAGCTGCCAACTATTTGACACTGCTCATTTTAGTCTCTGTCAATGAATTGTGTTGTGGTGGAACTAAAATTGTTTTTGTGGTCAACACTTTCAGGCTCGTCTTGCAGAATTGGAGATGCCCAAAAGACTGGAACACTTGCAGAAACTGGATGAACTTAAGAGACATCTCCTGGATCTAGAAAAACAGGTATAGTATAGCTGAGAATGTTTGTGGCAAATTAATATAGTTGTCAGTTGGTTAGTTAACAACATATTTAATGGAAACATACTTCACAACAGATAAATGTTACTACTTTATTGTTCAGCCAGGTTTTCTCTCAGGTTTCTTGGAGCAAATTATACAGATTAATCATATCTTAATTGAGTTGTAGCACATACTTCGAGTGTGTTTAGTCTGTCTTGGTTCATGATGCATATAAAATAATTCTTTTTCTGACAGAAAGTATGGTCAGGGCTCTGTATGGAAATGGTTGCAAAACAGTGTGTATAATCGTGATTATTATTTCAGGATTATTGAGCTTCGGTTTTGATTTTGTAATTCACACAGTGTTCGAACATGTGATAAAGTGACAAAGAATGGAATAAGACATAACATCAACCAGGTGGAGAGAATCATTACTGTCTCTTGACAGCATCTTTGAACCTGTAATATAAACTGTCGCCACAGTATGACTGGCTCTACTGTTGGAATTCTTTTTCCAAATGTACCATTGGATTGGGTTTGGAAAAATGTGAATCTGATGAGTGCCGTCTGCATCGTGACAAGAGGCTTATCAATGTGAAATAGAGAAGACCATGTTGACCTTGAGTGTAAAGGGTTAAAGGAAGGAAAACATCTGATAAGTTGTGATGTTGAAAACTGCTCAAGGCTGATAACAAAGTAGGCAGATTTGCCAGCAGCCACACATCTCAGTTAAAGACTTACAGCAGTAATTATTTACACAAGTTAACCCTTTAAAGACGAAATGTGTCTCTTTTATATAAGGACTTAGTGAGTACCATGCAGTTAACACTCTCCACCTCGGTTGTACAAAACCAATCTGTTAATGTTTTGTAAACCAGAAATCGCTGTTCATTCTGAAATCCATACAGAACACATAAATGCAATGTGAGCAACATTTGAATTTTTTTAATGTTAAACCTGGTGGTATGTAAAGTGATGGCTAGGCTTTAAAAGGTTAATGAATTTTAAAGGCTGCAGTTAGCAATTCCATGAGTTATAGATTCAGCTGAATGGCTACTTACGGTGTCCTAAACAAAACAAATGCCAGTACTAAAGTAGCAGACTATTAATGCTTGATATATGAGTGAGCTGTAGCTGATTATCTTTCCATGAGAGGCCTTTGGAATGAAGAACATTTCTGTTTCAGTGGTTAATACCAGTGGTAGCCTCACATCACTAATATGATACAGATGTGCGGAGACTGGTTTGTAGCTCCACTTCTTAGCCCAGTTCACAGAAATGGACTCAGTGTAGAGAAGCTGGCCTGGTCATGTCTTAGGTGGTTAGTTGCCAGCCTGTCACTGTGCCAACCTGGGTTTAGTCCCATGTCAATCTGTGTGGGTGGGATTTTTGGTGGACAAAGTGACACTGGGATGGAATTTTCTCCAAGTACTTCAGTTTTCCCCTGTCAATATCATTCCAACATTGATGTGCACTTATTAATTCACCTATCACTGATGCTGTATAGTCTTAGTAATTGTCAGTGTTGTCAGATAATCCAGAAAAACTTACCATTCAGAGAAATCCTTCTATCAAAATACTTGTCTTATAATGGAAGTATGAGGCAGAGTCAAGAAGTAAATTGAATTTTTTAATTACTGTGTGTACAACAAGCTGTGACAAATCCAAAGTATGTCATTTCTCAACATAATTGCCACAATTTTAAGTGCATATTGTATAGCAATTCACAAGCCTTATGATCTCATCTGCGAAGAAGGTCTTCAATTGTGTTTGAAGCCACGTATGCACCACGTACTTAACTTCATCATCACTGGAAATCTTCGTCCATGAAAGGCTTTTTATTATTGGTCCAAACATGTGATAATTCGATGGAGCTAGGTGTGGGCTATATGGAGGGTGTGGGAGAAGTCAACTGTCTGAGTGCTTCAAAAGTAACTGCTGCAGAATGCAGACATGCGATATTATGGAGCAAAAGAATCTGCTTTGACAGCAAACGTCTGGTCTTGCAGCTCACTGTTGCCCAGTGGTGCAGTTTCAAAGTGGTGCTGCCATATTTAAAGAATATTTGTAAACAGACACAACACAACACTAACTAAACTTTACACTGACTTGTTACAGCAGTGCCTAGTTTGTAGTTGTTGAGACATCTGATAAGTTTTGCAGTGCAACCATTACAGGTAGTTCTTGTTTACACCAGGATTATGTTCCAGAAAAATATTGCAAAAATCAGAATTGTGCAAATCAAAATCATTCGAATGAAACACAAAATTCCCATTTAAAGACAGTGTATTTCCTGGGGATTAGGGGACGGACAACCTCATCCTATATAGTGTTTGACTATACCACTAGTGGACATACAGACCTGTAGAGTACTGTATCTATGTACTGTTTTACAGTATACATACATTTCTATACAGTATATGTACATTTCTGTATGATATATTTATTTGTAATGCAGTAAAAATGTAAGAGGCTCACATCCATAGTTTTTTGGTATGATTCATTCAGGTAGGACTGTGGTAGTCTTACTGCAGAAACAAACACTTTAGTTCCTGACTTAACACTTGCTTTAATTCTATCAGCAGTATCATGAATTATATGTTTGCTGCTATGAGTGAATCTAACATTGCAGCATATATCAACACTTCGTTCACCCTTTTCAAGTCGGCTTATTATGTGTAATTTCTCTTCAATACCAATTGCCTTCCACCGATTTTTCTCTTGGATTGCACTAGGCCATGCAAATTTAAGTTTCACACTCATAATGTTAAGAAAAGATAGTGCTGTTGAAGAGGAAATTAAGTGAGTCATGTGTTTTACCACCAACGTAATAAATCCATACACATGATTGATGACGTGACAGTGACGTCACTTCCAGCTAACCTCCTACAGAAGATAAGCACTACCATGGATCATGTACGATAAATCACGTTAAACAGAAAATTATTGCGTGAATTCGATAACCGCGACCATGAATCATCTATGCCAAATTGCATTAAATCGAAAATTGTTGCATAAATTAAAAATGTCTAAATGTTTAAATCGCATTAAAGCGAAATCGTGCAAAATGAAATCACGTAAAATGGGAACTACCTGTACAGTTCTTCTACAGGAAAATTCGCTTTTCTTTTTCATTCTCCTTTTTATTTGAAATGTTGTCAGCATTGCAACATGCGCACAGCACAATGAATTTTGGATCTCTTTATTCGGCAGCTGTGGCATTACACATTTTAAACATTCAGGAGCATGATTGATATGTTTCAGTATGAGAAAGGCAAGCCTCTTGTGAATCTAGTAGACAACATGGTGAAGTTGGGATCTCTGTACCGTGGCTCTGGCGTGTCATTGCACCGTGGACATGGAGGGCCCAGTGATATACACAGTGTTCGAGAAAGACTAGAATTTAACCAGAAAGTGCAAGAGCAGAGATTGTTGGCTGAGGAACGACGGGACTGGGACAGAGTAAGCCCTGACCGTGGACAGCTACAGGCAAGTACAGGAGTGTGCTGATAGAGTAACTGGTGCAATATCCATCCTTTGAGCCAGTCCATTGTAATGAAGGAAGCACATTTATTTAAAAGGGTAGGTAATGTACATTCTGATGAGGTAAGTGTCTGTAGGTAATGTACATTCTGATGAGGTAAGTGTCTGGTGTGTAAAGAAATGGTGTACTGTATGTATCTGCTGTGTGTTTTGTGACTGTGGAGCAATATTTCTTGGCAGGTACAGTCGTGCGGTTACACCTGTTGTGTGGGACTTGATGTTGTCATGCCATGATGAAGCAGTGCCTTGTGTTTTGACCTGAATCAGTAAAATGAAATGTTGCACTTGTCTTTGTAGCATTTCCATTTTTGAAGATTGGCCTTCCTATTTTAAATTTGTAGGCATACCTGTAGAATGCCACCCGGTTTTTGTTTTTCCTCTAGAGTGCCTCATGGTTTTAATATTCAAACTTCATAGAATATATGTACATGTTAATACAACATTTTTAAGCTGATGTTCATCTAGGAAGAATTTATATTAACATTCCAAAAACTCAGTACAACATTTTTAACAAAATGATGTTCATGCAACCTCTACATGCTACTGCATACAAAACAACTGTTTTTTAGCAACCGTAGTGATTGTTTAGTGATCAGGAAGTGATGTTTAAGCATTTTACATCCTACTTATATGTAGGCATTTTACAGTGTTTTAGTTACATTTTAGGAAATTGGTTGAGAGTTTTGGATTGACATAGCACGTTATAATTTTTCCCATTTAAAATAATGGCAAATAGGCTTGTGGTTAGCATTTTCATGAAGAACACCTGATTTTCAGGAATGGATTATTGATGTTAAGTGGGAGATGGCCGTACATTGTTTGCTTCCTGTAATCTAGATGATTCTGGAACTGTTGTGAAGTTGATCAGAAATTTAACATTCTGTTAATCAAAATCTTGAAACTGCTTTTATGTAATGTGTTGTTCCTGGTTGCTTAAAGGCATGTTTTTTCTCGCCGCCTCTTTTACAGATCTCTTTCAGCTAGTTCACCAATTTCTTGATGCTTCGGTAGATTTTTTGATGAGGGATGTTCCTTCGTCCACCTTTGAATTGTCAGAAAAGTAAAAAGTAATCAAAATTGCTATTTTTTGTCAAATACAGGCAGGTCTCATTTTATGCAATTTCTTTTTGCATGATTTTGCTTTAATGCAACATGCAAAGTTACACCACTTTTAGAATTTACGCGATAAGTTTGGTTTAACACGATTTGGAATAGACAGTCTGTGGCTTCACTTTACCTTCTGTAGGAAGGTAGCAGAATGTGATGTCACTTGTCATGCCATCAGTCATGTGTATGGATTGGTTATGTTGTTGATATAATTATGCGGCTCATTTAGTTTCCTCTGCAACAGCATTGGATATTCTTACCAACATGACTTAGAAATGTAAATCTACACCATCTACCGCAATCCAAGTGAAAACTTGGTGAAAGACAATTGGTATGAAGAGAAATTAGACGTAATAAGCCGACTTCAAAAAGGTGAACGAATTGTTGACATATGCTGTAATGTTAGACTCGCTCATGGCAGCATATGTACGATTTATGATAATGCTGACAGAATTAAAGAAAGTGCTAAGTGTTTAGATAACATTCAGTGCAAGCAATCTGAAATGGGAGTGTCTGTGTAGCAGGACTACCACAGTCCTGTTGCCATGAACTGTACCAAAAACTGTGGATGTGAGTTTCTTACATTTATATTGCATTAGAAATAGATAAATATATTGTATATAAACATATGTATACCATGTAGAAATGTATATATACTTCATATACGGTACATATACACTCTACAGGTCTGTGTGGCCACCAGTGGTGTAGTCATACACTATACAGAAGGGGGTTGTCAATCCCCTAACACCAAGGAAGTACACTCTTTTAAATGGGGTTTTGTGTTTGATCTGCATGATGCTTTTCAGGAATGTAATATAATATATAGTATATTAATATTGGCATATAATGGGACGTGCCTGTAGTGGGGGAAAAGGAAGTGGGCTTACACATATCTTAATAGTGATGGGTAAGGGTTAAGCATTGTGATGGACACAGTGTTTTTAAGTGATTCATTTCTGAAATCAAGATGTGTTACTTTTTGGACAAGGCTGTTATAAAAGAAGGCACCGGGACAGAGTCATGTGAAAGTAATTGTACTTCTCTTCATCAGGCCAAAGTTCAGGAACTGTATCGTCTTGATCGCCTCCTGCAAGAGGAATCTGGCACACTACAGAGTTTACAACAGGACAAGGTGAGCAGCAGTTCTAGGCTTCCATTAAGCTGTATTCCGTGGGGCAGTAATTTCAATTTTAGTGCTTGCTTTATGTAAATTATGAATATTATTTGAGCAGAAAAAGATAAAATTAAGGAATAAATGGAATTTTGTGGGAGGAGACAGATTATACAGAATATCTTTAAACCATAATAAATAGGCCTATTGCCTAAATATATTAAATAAATTTCTGTAGGTTTTTCCTATGTGCATTGTAAATATAGTACGCATGTAGCATGAAGATTAAGAAGTGTTTGGAATGCTCTGATGCTCACCCCACATGGTCATAAACTTTGCTCCTTCGCATCTCTTTATTGCTTGCTGTAGTTTTCTTACAGGCATTTTGCCAGGCATACTCCACTTGGGTCAGTGCAGATTATATCTCTATATTATTGTCTTTGTTGAATGAAGAGTAGTTGATTAACCCTTTAAAGACGAAGCGTATCTGTTTTATATAAGGACTCAGTGCGTACCGTGCTGTAAACACTCTGCACTTCGGTTATAAAAACCAATATATTAATGTTTTATAAGGCAAAAGTCGCTGTTTGTTCTGAGATCGCTACAAAACACATAAATGCAATGTGGGCACCACATAGAATTTTTTAATGTTAAACCTGGTTGTATGTAAAGTTACCGCTAGGCTTCAAAAGGATAAATACAAAATTAAAATAATGTGGTTGTGTTTTGAAGATTTCTCTTAATCAATAACATACGTCAGCAACATGAGCAGAGCATGTTTATAATCTCTGATCTCAGCACGGCATCTATCATGGGAGCTTTATCTGCCTGTTTGTAGTCCACATTTTCTTAAACTTACCCTTATTTCTTAGAAGAGTGTCAAAGTGCTGACCTTCATCATCTAGGTGGGCCTCCCACCTGCTCAAAATATTTTGTGACACATGAGAGAGCTCGTAAACATGAGCTCTCTCATGTACTGGTTATTTCTATTTGAATATTGTCTTTCAGATCTCACAAGTAATGTGGATTTTTCATATAAGGTCCATCTTTCAGTGTCCCCTACAAATTGTAATTGCACATATTTAGATCTGGAGATGTCTGAGGCCATAGTTATCTAAAGAATGTCAGAGTGAGCATAACATGGTGGTAACAATATTGTTTCCTTTTAAAATGCAGGCCACATGAATTTGCAAGCATTCACAGTACACCAGTCTCCAGCTGTAGGGGTTTTACAAAGAAATTTGTGAACTGGATGCAGATTTTTGGAACACCAAGGTCCATTGCTCAGCCTGTTACAATTGCATTTAATGTAAACCATGTTTTATCTGAGCAGAACAGGAGTTCTGGATCAAGAAATCCATTGTCTGCCTATTCTTGAGACCATGTGCAATAGGGATGTGTTCACTCCCATTGCTTCCCAGTGTGGAGGAAGTTTGATGGGCTGTAGTACCTGTGCATGCAAGAACTCTTAATTCTCCTTGATTCAAATAATACTAGTTTCGTTTAGGTTTCAGAATTGTCTTGTCACATTTTTTAAATGTGAAAGTAGTCAGAACTTATGAATGACTCAGTACCCTTTTTTTTGACATCTTCAGTGCTTTGTGGCTTTTTAAAACTTAACTTGTATGCTTTTTTAATCAGATGAAAAATATCATCATGTCTGCAACAAATATTACAAGGCAGTGTGAGAAAAACATCCCCAGTAACAACAAACTTACCTGTTCTTCATACAAACATTCGTATGTTGGGCAAAGGGCTTGACATTTAAAACAAAGTTACCAAGAACACATAAGGTATATAAAATACAATAATTCACAATCAGCATATGCACTACACATCTGACAATATGTACATGAGTATGGACCCCTGAATAATACTATGTCGCGTCATTATTATTTGAATACAGGTGTTCATATGAATTCGCTCAAACAAATCTACATAGGGTTATGTACTTAAAACAATAAACTCATATCAGAAAAAATAATGGAGAGTGTAATCCATTATTTCAACTTGCTTGTGACCTTCAACTACAACATGCTAACACGTGACACACAACAGAATACACTGCTTCCATCCACGTTCCCTTTTCTTCACTACCATGCCCACTCCTGTCTCATTCACAGGCTGTTTTTGTAATTATTGCTGTGGATTTACAACTACTATTGTACTTTTCATACTTTGTATACACTATTTCATATTCATATTTATATTTGTATTAATATCAATTTTACAGAATAATCAGAATTCCATGTTACTGGATCATCACATCAACTTTATATGGGATAATGTACATTCTACATTTTATGCTCTGTATGCTGTTCAAGGCACCAAGATTCACTACAGCTTACTAGTATAATTTTAAAAAACTGAGTTTTACTTCATGTCTTATACGTATATAATTGATGTACGTTCTCCCTCCCGTGTGATGACTTACGAAGAGTCAAAACATGTTGGAGATATTATGTTTTAAATTTTAAATATAAATTTATATTAACGCATGCATTTTGTTGGTTATTATAAGATCATTTATTAAATAATACACAGAATGAATAATAGTATATTTAATGTTAGAGTAAGAGAAGATTTGTGACCATCTTGTTGAGTAAAGTAAAACCCAGATAGGTGTTAAGCGTTTGATGCTGAAGGACTGCTGTAGTTGTTACACAGTGTAATGAATGCTGGGAAACCTGAGCAATGATTAGTCATCAGCCAGTAACATGCAAAGTAATGGGCAGGCCATTTAAATCCATGTCACTTGCTGAGTACACTGGGAAATTAATGCAGGCACCAAATTTTTAGTTATAGGAACTGTTTTATTGCTGTGGCTCTTGTTAACATGTCTGAAACTAATAATTAATAATATTTACTGCTAAGGTATTGACAGTCAGACTGAAGTCTTATATCGCAACAAAAATTCCATGAACTTCACATGTTTGGACAATGTAGAAAAACTATACAATTTTTAACCACCACACATCCATTACAGCAAAGTATTCCGACCCTATCACATATATTTCATGTATCTGGTAGGGTAAACTTGTGGTAAATAGTACCATGTCTCAGTCAGTGGCTTATGAGGTTGTAGGCATAGATTACACTTGTCCTGCTTATATCTGATTCACCTATGTTTTGTTATAGACTTGTGATACAGATGTGTTGTTGTACTGACAGAGATATGTATGCAACTCCAACACAGAGTATTGCATATTTATTTTAAGATGTCAATTTACAAAGTCTGACATATTGCGATGATCAAATCATCATCTTTGGGGACATCTTCCTAGTAGAATATGAAAAACTTCTTGGTGTGTTATCTACATTAAATTCATAATAACACCATGATTGTTACCATGGATATTATTGGTTAAAACATATTGTTATAGTCTTTGAATAAGAAGGAAATAAAAACCTGTTAAAACATTTCTGCCTCTAGCACTTCACTACTATTATTTCACACGTTGTCTGTGTTGGCAACATAGTTCTTTGTGTTTAGCTTTTGTTTATCCACATATATAACTTCCACCTCCGGGCAACATAAAGATTGCATAAGAAAGTGAACACATAGCTTACTATAAACGGTTGTAGATATGGTTGTTTTGCTGTTGGATACTGTTTTATGATAACGGCGTCCTCGATATCCAGTGTTGACATTTTGTTATCCCAGCGGTTAATTTGTGTGATTTTGTCAACTGATGGCAGTATTGGCCAAGTAGTGGCGAACAGACATCAATTGCATGTATTTGAATCCCAGGTGGAGTTGATTAAATTAAAAGATATACGGACTTGAGCAGTGAGGAGCTCCACTATGTGCCGCGTCCATAGACGGTATGTCGGTTTCTGTTATTGTAATGTTATACTTGTGTGATTATTGTTCGTATGGGTTCTCTACAGATATCTTATATGTATAACATTGTTTATTGAGAAGATGTTAAGTCATTCACCACTTACACTGTTGTTTTGCCGGCACCTGCAGTCCAAGCAAAGTGTGGCTGTAATGATTTTTTGGAAGCTATTGTTTTAGCGAGAACTGCTTTTTGCAGCATTTGCACAAAACAAATTGTTTTAGTGTGCATAAATTATGTGTTTAAATATGATTCTTAGCAGTCTATATTAACAGCAAGAATAAACTTTGCTGCTGGAATTATTGTGGTGGATATTGGATTTCTTCATTCATGCCTGCACACAGTATTAACCCTTTAAAAATGAAGCCCATCTGTCTTATATAAGGACTTAGTGTGTACCGTGCTGTAAACACTCTCCACCTGGGTTATGAAAACCTATTTCTTAATGTTCTATCAGGCAAAAGTTTCTGTTTGTTCTGAGGTCTGTACAAAACACACAAATGCAATGTGGGCACCACATAGGATTGTTTAATGTTAAACCGGGTGGTACATAAAGTTACTGCTAGGCTTTAAAAGTTTAAACACGTGACCTGCATCAACACTGAATAAATTAGAATATGATAATACTTCATGTGATCAGATATGCTTGTTTACCAAAATTCATGATCAAAAAGTTGGGTGCATGACTTATGTGGGAAGTTATAAAAATGGTCCACTGCAGAAAATATCAGTGTGTGAAAAATTTTATCTTAAATATTAAGTAGGCCTTATGTGGAGTTAATTGGTGGGTAATGTATGATAGCTTGTTTTTATTTAAACATTTGATCCTCTCATTAAATTCTGTACAAACAGCAGGTATGGCTGAAGGTGAAACATAAGTCGTATTCACAGGCAAGTTCGTTTATCTCAAAACTCAGTCCTTCTTCGTTTTTGGCACAGCACAGAATCTTGTTTGTTGCATGACAGAGAATAATTTTTTACCAAACTGCTCAAGATAGAACATGTTCCTGCTTCTTCCACATGTCATACCTGTCCGACTGTGGCAGTGAGTTATGTGGGTGTTGCCTTTCACATGTGAGATTGGAATGTGTGAAATATATAGAGGTGTTTCATTTTACTTAAGTTAAAAATGTAAAATAAGGGTGTGTGAATAGTACAGTGACAAACTATAGAGAATTGTAAGACCCTGATAAACTAAAAAATTTCATTATTGTGACTTTGTGGTATCAGAATTTCTTTTCATATGGATATTGCAAACCCTGTTATATCTGATTTTTCTTCAGGAACTATTAGAGAAGGCACTGGGTGGTTTACGGCACAAATTGCAAGGTAGACGAGCCAGTCCTGCTGAGGCTGAGCGGTACCGCAAACAGCAACGCCTCTTGGAGAAGGAGCTGAGTCGCATCAGATTGCTTTTAGCACACAACTCCAAGGTGAGGTTTTGACATGTTATGCCTGTCTGAAACTGATTACTTCAGTGAATGAAGATTACATCTTACAACGTATCATAGCCAAAATGTGTGCACTAGCAAATGGACCTAAGTAGAGAGTATGACACAGAATGGAAGAGAAGAATAAACTCAGGAAACATGACTTACTATTCAGTTCTAAACTGCCATACCTACTTGTTGTATCACTGATTGTTGAGACATATAAAAGTTATTTTTACCTTGAGGAATGTGCTGAAGTAACTTCCTGGTATTAGGACCCAGAAATTCAACACTGATAATACAGACTCTTACAGCTTGATCGTATCTACAGCCAGATTCAAGCTATACAGTTCACCAGAGTGTGTTCTGTATGATGTATTTTAATATTAATAAATGTTATTTTACACAGTCAATGCAGCTTGATTAACCTTTTAAAGCCTAGTGGTAACTTTACATACGAAGAGGTTTAACATTAAAAAATTCTACGTGGTGCCCACATTGCGTTTATGTGTTTTTTATGGATCTCAGGAGAAACAGCAACTTTTGCCTTATAAAACATTAAGAGATTGGTTTTTATAACTGAAGTGGAGAGTGTTTATAGCGTGGTACGCACTGAGTCCTTATATAAAACAGATATGCTTCGTCTTTAAAGGGTTAATCTGAATATTGTCGTATTCTATGGCAACATGTTTCTACCATTTCACAGTCATTCTCAAGCTGACCAGTAGTATAAAAATGTGTACATATTAAAATTGTAAATTATAATATGGTCAAAACATACTGCCATAGAATAATACAGTGAATTAATATCAACATCAATAAGGTTGTGCTGGTGGTGTAAACTAACATCAAAATCAGTATTTTAATATTATCCTCCTATTTCCTTCTTGGTGTCCAAAATGGCCATTTTTGAAGGCAGTTTTTACCATATAACTGTAATCATTTATTTTTTGATATTCAGACTTTTTGTCGTACAATTTCCACCTCTTTCATTTAATCCTTTTTGTCCGTGAGGAGGACAAGTGATTATCTGTGATGCTACATGTCTGTGAGTGTAAAGTTTGGTGAGTATTGAACAGAATGTGTTTTGTTTGAAATCAGGTACAGTGGACAGCTTGATGGATAAATGTGTGTGTGGGGAAATCTTGCAAGCTTGTCAGGTCGGGATTCTTCAGCTGTGAGAAAGATGTTGTCTGTAGTTTCACAAAAGTGTGACTAATAATTCATGAAATGTGTGTTTTTTGTTGTTGTTGTACAATTTAAAATTGGCTGAAGTGGTACTCCTTCTCACTTGTAACCGTGAGGTGCCTTACTTGACCCTCGGCTACTGTACCAAATAGCCTGCGCAAGATTTTTTTGTGGATCTCTTGAAACCCTCCAAGCATATGCTTAGAAATTACCTAAGTGACTCCATGACCACTTCCTTTTATGCCTTTTCCAATTTTTTATTCATTTATTGTCCTGTTGCTGATGCTATACTATATGATACAATATGTGATACTGAGAAAAACACAAAGGTCTCCCTGTTGCCATGCTTGTATTGATTAATTTCCAAACGACTTTTCATACATGATTTGTGTGTATGTTTATGATCTGCTTCCATTCCAGATTCCACATGCCTAACACCAGTGGTTCTGTAATTTTAGCCTTCGCATTCCATCTTTAATGCCATTGCATAAGGATTACCTACCTGTAGAGGTACCAGCAAAAAGATATAAATTATGAAATTCATTTCTCCCCATCCACAAAGTCGTGTAGGTTGAGTACTTTTAATAATTGTCAGTCAGTCTTATTAATTTATACTGTAGAAACTGGAGGAAACAGTGGCAGAGAATGCAAGGCTGGAGCAGGACTTGGTAGTACTGCGCCAAAAACTGCAGGCCTCACGACGAGGTTCTGAGCCACATCGTCAACGGTCTGCTGTTGCTCTGGTACCTGATTCGGTGTCAGCTGGCACAACAGCAGCTCTTGAGGCAGAATTGCGTCGAGTACAGCAGCTTGTGGGAGATCTCCAGCGACAACGCCAGGAGCTGAGCATCCAGGTTCGACACCTTACTGAGAAATCCCACAGTTTGGTGCAACAGATTCGCCCTGGACCCACAGGAGTTGCGGGTATGTTGCTGCCAGCAAGTATTGGCACATGTAACCTTTCTTCTGTAAATCCTGTTGTGATAGTGCAGTGTGTCCTGAAAGTTTCAGTACTCAGAGGTTGGAATTTTGCCACTTGGCTAATAAAACTGTTTCGCTGTGATGCTTTATGCTGAGTAGTGTTGGCAACCCTGTAGAACATTTTAGAAGCCTGTGTAGGTGGTACGACCATTTAGTGAGCTGGAGGATGTGAGTTGACGGTCAGTTAGTCGAGGATGAGTTTGATACGCGGTCACAAATTTGCTTTGCTGGAAGGGTACTTTCAGTGTAATGCACATGAGAGGTGTGTGGAGTTGTGTCTCCGAAAATATCCTAATTTTCTGGTGCCATGTAAAAACACTCTGTATGAACTGGCACAGTTGGTGATATGCGGCGAAGTGTGCGACCCAAGGTAGTCATGCTGGATTTCGTCAGTGATGTCCAGCAGCGAATATTATGGTCGCCTCAGAAATCTGTGCAGCGTTTGTCACAACAAGAAGGGTGCATCACGTGGATCCACACACAATGCTCTGACAAGTTGAAAGTTCCGTGTGTACCGAGTAAAGGTGGTGCAGGAGCTAAGGCCGCCAGATGCAGGAGAGTGCTGTCAATTTTATGAGTGGTTTCTTGATATGACTTGCAAAAATGTGTCCATTCTAGATAAGACTTTCTTTGCAGACAAATCTTGGTTTCACCTGAATGGATACCTTACAGGAAGTACTGCTGCAGGCCAAGTAAATCGGTGTTTGATATGGCATATGGCAAAGAAGAAGTTTGAAACCCCTATTTTTTTAATCCACTGTAGATGGTGCTGTCTACAGAGATCTTGGGTGAGGGTTTGTGGTTTTGTTATAAGTGGATGAACATGACTGTTGGTTTCAGCAAGACAATGCAACCCTCCACACAGCTAATTATATCATAAACATGCTCAGGGGGCTTTTTTGGTGGCCATCACATCTCTAAAAGATTTGGCCACCACATTCCCAGGATTTAACCCTGCCAGATTTTATTCTGTGGGGTTACTTGAAAGAAGGAGCCTGTAAAGATGATCTTGCATGCTGAATGACCTTAAGAAGTCTATCCTAATTGTTCTATGACCTGCTTGAGCCTGCAGTTGGCAACGCTGACATGTGGAAGCTGACTTGCTGCTTCAACTGGCTGGAACTAGGAGGGAAATCAGGCAGCCAATAATGTTTGAAGAAGTTCAGGTGTGCTAACTGAAGCCACCCATATGTCCACCTTGCTGGGGGTACAGCAGTTTGCCGCCAGATGTGTGGGTACTTGCATGTGACAACTTGTTTAAACATAATTTATCGGCGGTAATATAAATGTGTCGTGCTGTAGCATGACTGGGCAACATTTGTGGTGGCTGTGTGCAGGTAAGTTGAATCAGCAATGCCAGAAAATAAATTCAAGACACTGCAGAGTTAGTCAAAGTGACGGGAACTACTGACCAGTCTTTATGGTCTACCAAATAGTGAACCTATGGAATCTGAAGATGTATACTGCAACTGATTTTGAAAAAAAAATTGCAAGACAACCCACACATGACAGATATTTCAAAGAAAAGTAAACATGTGGAATGAAGTGTGAACTTATCAATGAAAAGTCAGTGACAGTATAGTTAAAGGTGTAAATAAAACTGTGAAATAAAGGTTACAGACAAAATGATTATATGGTCAGATACAGGTGAGAATGTGTTAAGACAGCTGAAGATTATACAGATTCAGCATACATATGTAATAAGTTCAAAAAATTGAAAAAAAAAATAGGACTTTTGGCCGTACCCTTTTAAGAAATTTCCCGCTTATGAAGTCAGATTTTCTTGGGAATTTAAAAAATGCTGTAAGAGAGTTTTACTGTATATAATTTTACATGTAGAAGGATTTGTAGAGTAGTATCATGGTTTTAAGGTTTTCTTTTCTTGAGTGTATATTAGTTCTAGGTTTTAGTATTTGAGAAAATCTGTGGAGTGAGTTTGGTAGTTCTTTGGTAGCTTCTTTTAATGGTGAATCTGGAAATTTAAATTAAAGGGTAGAATCAATAGGGCAGTGAGTGATAGAGGAGTTGTTAGAGTAATAATTGAGTGAAATGTGAAGATTGTCACAGTTTTTCTGAATTCTTGGAATTTATATTAATGACTTGGCTATGATCTAGTTTTGAATGCATAAAATCTGAAATCAAAACTGTGACTGTGATTATCAATTCAGAGAGGGAGATACAGAAATTGTTGTAGTTCTTATGCTAAGGATGGGAGTATAGAGAGAACTTACACATTAATGGTGGGGAGATATGTTACGTGGAAGGAATTTGTTTGTGTTATGTAGAAACTATGTAAAAATGAGATTCATTTGTTTTTATAGAACTTAATTTTGCAATTAACCTCTCAAGCACATTGTATAGTTTTGTATTTGCATGAAGATGGCTGTGTGGGCCAAAATGTGTTGTAATGAATAATAAGCGTGACAGTAAATTTTAGTTGTGATTTGGCGGGTAATCTTAATATAGTTATAAGCAGATTTATCTAAGTCAGTCTTCAAGGTACATTGATGTGTGGGAATTTGTTGATGACTGTGAAACACTGGGTAGTAAACTGCAAAGCATTTCAAAATAACTTTCACATGAATCTGTTGGTGTTGCAACATGGAAGGAACATTTTAATGTAATAAACTGCCCTCCGCCACAAAGGCTGACTTAGGTAAATTGTGCCTTCTAGGTGTGACACCCAAAATTCAGATGTTCCTGGTGTTTCAATCTATATCTAGGTGCAGGTCCTATACCTGGCAGGAAACGCCACCACAGTACATGGCTGGAGACCGATCTTGATTCCCTGGTGACACTAGACCATGGCCTAGACTCACCAGCTAGTCCACAGCATCAGACGTCACCACCTGGTAGCAAGATCCAACCAGCTGCTCCATCTGTTGACAGTATCCCTGAAGCTCCTTTGTATGTCAACACTGATTCATGTCCTGAGCAAATAGGTAACTACCCAAATGCCAGAGTAATATCAAATAGTAGAGGTTATGTTAAATACATGGAAGCTCCAGGTAGAGAAGTTGACGTAGTTGTGGTTAAAAAGCAGGCCTCCAGGCCTGATTGCAGTGATTCCATGTTCGCGAGAAAGCTACATTCTTTAGGGGATAGAGTTTATTCACAATACATGAAATGCCCATTTGCTTCCATGTGTAAAAAGTGTGCTGTATATGAAGAGCATTTTGTGAATACCTGTAAGGTGTCGTGTTTGTCACTTGACACTCATATAACTTCATAGTTTCACATTTTGTTCAAGCAGGTATGCTTGCACAAGAAACGTCTTTTCTCTTGGGCTTGCTGCTTTTTCTTTCTTCTTTGCTTTTCACGTTTCTCAGTTACGGCTGTAGAGTTAACATTGTTTGTTTTTAAACTTCGGCATCATAAAAATGAAAAAACTAATTATGTCTGATCCTAGATAGTGGTCTGTGGATGAGGTACTGGTTTGTCAAAAATTTCAAGTTTGACACACGTCCACCACTATATCAATTGCTATTGGCTGATACAATGCAATTTTCTGTAAGTTGTAACATGATTCAGGGTTCATATTAAACTGTGCTGTGACTCTGCCCACCGTTGTTCCCATTCTCTTGTAATTAGGATTAGAAGAGCCCATTCTTACATTTCATCTCACTAAACCAGCAGAAATCTGTAATGCTAATAAGAATGTGCTATCAGACATCTGCTGCAGCCAGTAGACAAACAGTTCTGAATACGTAATTGTAGGATTGATCAAACTGTCATTTTTAAGATCTGTGGCAAAAGTGGCATTTGTGGCTGTGACGTTCCTGTGTTTGTAATATCCATCCTTTATTACGTGAGATATGGGATGCTTGTGATGAAAGACATGAGTTTAAATTTGACATTAGAGAGTAATTATGATAATGTTGTACATAATAGCTGTTTCAGAACTTCAGAGACCCCCAGTTTATCATGTTTGTTGGTGGTTCAGGTAATGGCTGTAAGACAGATTTGGCCCAGTGTGTACCGTATAGCTTTGATGATGGGCTGTCCATGCATTATTGTTTGATAAACATTTTAAAGTTAGTGTTATTTCCCCCCCAGGGTCACTTTCAAGTAAAGAGACATGCTGATTTTTATTCATACCTTGTATGATGCATGGTGCAAGATATGATGTTTACTTTTTAATAACAGAAACAGGGTGCTAACTGTTATATGATACATTTTGTTCATAACTAATCTGTGTTAAGACCTGTGTTAAGCTCAAAAGCCATATTCTTTTGATGTGAAATTTATAGGGCATTTGGAAGTATTTGGAAATGAGTAAGAGCTGTTTTATCTTGTAAGACAATAAAAAGACTTCAGGTGTTAAGGATGCATGGAAATTGGTGCCTTCATGCAAGTGTCCTATATGTAGAACAACACTACACTGTTCGCTGTGTTCATGGTGGACTACAGTAAAATTATCAAGCTATTGGTTTTTGCACATGTTGATGTTTTTGCTGCCATTCCAATTACAGGAAGACTTCTTCACTGTTTTGCAAGGGAGTCAGAATGACAGGTTTTAATCTTAGAAACATGATGACAGAATATAAGCTTGTTTCAATAAATAACTGTACACTTAGTTTTGACAGTTTTGTGTGTGTGAAAGTAAGAATTTTTAAACTGAATATGTGATTGTAGGTGCAATAAAATTTATTTTATTTATTTATTTATTTTGCGTTCTATAAATCCATTGCTAGGAAAGCCTGTTGGATGCAGAATAAGTCATTACAGTGATTAGGAGCTAATTGTGGAATTTAAATTAATTCCATGTCAAATATATAGACATAAGAGCCATTAATACTGCTGCTATAATTAATAGCACAGATTGTTAATACTTAAGTGTATGTAACAAAGCGTAAAAGCTAAATAATGAATAATAAAGCACTGGATGATTACAAATGATTCCATTAAACTTATGGCAAAAACCATACATAAACCATTTGTACAATATCATTATATGCTGTATATAAGAACATATTGTTGACTTTTACATAATAGTATTATAAACACAGTACAAGTGAATTTATAATGGAGTTGGTACTCATGAGGAATTTATTATTTGCATAAAAGCTTTTACAAAATATAAACTTGCCAAGAAATGTTACTTACATTTTAACGTGGTATAAAAGTTGAATCCAAGAAATGCAAGATCAAATAGTACATAAATATGATAAAATGTAGTGAATAAGATGTAAGGATGGTAGTATTCTAAATAGATATAAATATATACTCTCAATTTACAACAACATAATACACACTAGTTTTGGTTCTTATTTAATTGAAAATATTCGTCTCTTGAATAAAATGAGTTTTCATGTAAAAAATCTTTTAAAATTAATTTAAATCTTGTAGGATTATTGGATTCATGTTTGATATAAGAAGGAAGCCCACTAAAGACTTTTGCACCTAGGTAGTACACCCCTTTCTGATATTTCACCAGACTGGGTAGAGGTTGATGAAAGTTAAAATGTTGTCTAGTGTCTATATGATATACCTTGGAATTAACAGTATATTGATTCATATTCTTGATGACAAAAAGAAGAGACAGAATAAACTGTGATGGAAGGGGCAAAATTTTTAATTTCGTGAACATATTCCTACCTGAATCTCTGCTTCTACAACCTAGCATAATCCTAATTATCTTCTTTTGCGACCTAAAAATCTTCGTACTATGTGATGAATGCCCCCAAAACAATACTCCATAGGTCATAATAGAATGGAAGTAAGAATAATAAATCATTCTTGGGGTATTCTGCGACGCATGGTTTTACTGATCTTATGGCATAACAGGCTGAACTTAATTTAGGCAAAATATACTGTATATATGTTTTCCAGGACAATGTATCATTTACAAACAGTCCAAGAAATTCTGTATTTATAATATTAGAAATCTGCTTATCATCGTATTTAATGCACATGTCGGTAGTGTGTTTACTTTTATTCATGAAATGAATGAAATGAGTTTTATCAAGATTTAAGGACAGAAATTTGCTTCAAACCACTTATTTATTTGTTCAAAAACTATGTTAACATCATTTTGTAATTTAGCAGTGTCTGATGCTGTAATTAGTATGCTAGTGTCATCAGCAAATAGGATAGGTTTAGCTTTGTTTCCTATATCGTTGGGCAAGTCATTAACATAAAGGAGAAATAGCAGAGGGCCCAAAGTCATGGGTGTTTGAGTTCTGTATCCATTGCTCTGGAAAGTTTTGGTTTTACATCCAACACCAGAAGTGTGTTCTGACCTGCAGTAATGGTAATGTGCCTGTGCACTGTGCCATGAATGCGTATGGGTGAGTAAAAGTACAGCCTATGTTATGGCTTCTACCCCCAAGGGAAGTAGTCCCCTTTGGTTTCCAGTATTACCCAAATTTAATAGAATTTCATCTTGTGAAATTTAATGTGCCCAGTTACATATTTTAACTGAATGGAATACAGTTCATGAAACACTTACTTAACAACAGCAAGTGCAAATGTTATATTGCAAGTGTCTGTGTGTCCCTATTATGAGGGGTGTTTGGAAGGGAATGCCTCCATCTTTACTGCCAGATGAGGTATCACAATGAAAAGAAACAAAATATAGCTCAGAATGTGTGCTTGGTTTATATTCCTCATTTTTCCACATAGTCTCCCTCTCATATGATACAACATTGCCAGTACTGAAAAAGTTATTTGAACATGTCATAGTAGAAATTATCAGGCTCTTCTCAAAACTGTTTTCCCATTACAGCTTTAACTTCTCCATCACACGTGAAATTAATTTCTTTGAGAGCAGCAAACAACTAGAAGTTACATGGTGGCAAATCCAGACTGTGAGGAAGGTGCTGAATGATGTAAAATCTGAAGTTCACTATAGCCGCTGAAGTGGCAGCACTAATGTGGGGTATGGTGTAACCCAAACCTTCAATAATCTGACTGAAAAAACTCATCCATTTGGAACTGAATCCAATGC
This sequence comes from Coptotermes formosanus, assembly GCA_013340265.1. Taxonomy (NCBI): domain Eukaryota; kingdom Metazoa; phylum Arthropoda; class Insecta; order Blattodea; family Rhinotermitidae; genus Coptotermes; species Coptotermes formosanus. Next base: position 89,204 of record BLKM01000783.1, on the reverse strand, counting down.
AAAAACTTTATTGATCAAGCTGTACCTGACAGCAAACTGAAGCTCAAAGAGCAATGAACAAGTTTGGATAAGTTCCAGTTCAGGATCACACTGTTCGCAGGAGATGATACCTTCCCAGAGGCATTACTTTCTGAATGCCGTTTGTACATGACAAATGGTAAATGAGATAAGCTCAAGGAAAATAATGTGAGTTTGCTAGGGACCAGAATTCAGTAATATTGTGACATGTTCTGAATGGGAATTTTTTCACTCTTCAAGTATGGACGTTCTTTCCTTGGAGAACGGTGCAAAGTGGAGACTGAGCAAATGCCATTCTGCCCAGGTTACTAGCTGCTGTGGTTAACAGCACTCCTCTCAATGTGTAAATAATAGAGAAAGTGGAGGCTGAAATGTGGGAACAATGAGAAACCCTTCCTCCATGTGGCTGTGTCCAACAGACCCTTTATGGAACAATTAGGTGTTGGTCAGGTTTGAGAAATGTGGATTAGATTATAAGAACAGAAATTTTAGGACAGAAAAATTATACATAAGTTGGCTGTCTGAATGAAACATGATATAGATTTTGTAGTTTACTTACCTCTTTGTTCATGATACAGCTGACCAGAGCATCTACAAGGGCCATCTTGTGGATGGTGAAGATGTGATTCCCCCTCCAGTCCCAGCTCCCCCAGAACTGCCCCCAGACTATCCACCCCCACCTCCGCCACCACCGTCAGAGGAGTCTGTCATGAATGGTGGGATTGGACAGCATTACTGCACACAGATGGACATCACAGAGGCTGATGATCGCATGAAACGGTTTTATGGTATGCTAAACTTCTGTTATAATTCTAAGTAGAAATGCAGGAGGGTTTTTGATGATGAAAGTGTGATTTGCGAAGGTTCTGGGGATGCATACCTTGTAGTAGTACATTTAATTATGTTTGTGAGCATGAGGTTATTGTCTTCCAAAATTCAAATTAAGTTCTCAAAGCAAAGCCAACTGAAGCATAGATACATCTTGACTGCCTACTACCTTGATGTAATGTCATTGAATATTCATACCATGAATTTGTAAAGTTCTTAACTTCCAGCGTGCAGCTTTTAAAAATCAGGTGTACTGCAGTGGCCAGACTTTTTAGGGGTTTTAAATGTCAAAATTGCAGATTGTCACAAAAACAGGGATATTTATTACTTCATTTCATCTAAAATAATGACACGAAAACTTCCTGATAGAGTAAAATTCTCCCTTTGTGGATGAAGTATCAGTTTGTATCCTCCCGGTTGACTTAATAAAATTTTCTAATTAACTTAGAAATTATAATGTGCTGTACATTTTTTGATATTTCTGTGAATTTTTAAGTTACGTACCCTTACTTTACACAGCAGGCATGTATGATGTTACTTTTATAAAAATATATGACGCCTGTTTACAAGGTACATGCGTTTGTTCCTTCTGTACATGGATACAAGATGCATTAGGCCATAACGCACAGTACTCTTGTCGTGGTTTTGTGACCCACCATTTCTCATGCATATGCCACTTCTCAAAGCAGTTCACTATACACAGGTGATGTAACATTTCTTACAGGAATACAGGGCACTCACTACTTGGTTTTTTTTCTTTCTCCTCCTTTTGGAAGGCCAGTGTCGTGACTGTTTCTCTTCCATCGAACTTAGTGGGGACTTAAATGGGCTTGGTCTACTCTTGGAAACACCACTAGACATTACGTTTCCTTTGTGTGGATGGATGATCAAATTATGAACTAGAATCTGGAAATTCTTGTGTGGCATCTTACCACCACATGACATGTGAATAAGCAATCCATTAAGGAAGGCCATGTCCGTGAGGTGTAAAAGCAATTTGATCGTCCACTTCCAAATTCTCCGTGTAATTCCTTAATTGTTCACCATTCTGTCTGATTCCTTTTACAAACCCATGTAAGCGTTGCAGTTTTCTGTTACTTGATGTTATAGTATGGCTGGATTCATCAGTGGACTTGCCTTATGCCGGACAACATGCGTGTTTGTGAGGATGTACTCATTACACGTGTCTTTCCAGCAAACACCCTGTAGGTTTCCTGTGTTGTGTGTATCACTTTGTCCCATATTTTCATTTTCGAAGATTTTGGCCTGATATCACATGGCATTCCATGGCTACTATGGTAAACTGTCCTACACCCATTGATTTTACTTTGGAGCAGATTATCGAAGAGAGTAGGTGAGGTGAGTTAATTATCCATGAAAACTTGGCGGTCCAACCCCTCAACTCTTCAAACTACTTCAGTACAGTTCTGTGTGTCAATGTCATTTGGACTGTGGCAAGTTGCCATTGTTTGCCTAAATATACACTCACTGCATAAATGTAGCCCAAAAAATCACAGAGCTTCTAAATTTTGGTACCAAATCTTTTGTGTTTCTTTGGACTGTATTGCCAAGAAACCACTCTTCCTACATACAACACGACCACTTCATCAACAGAAAGATGTTTTGTTGGATTGTAGATTTCACAAAATTTGTTGTTCAGAATGTGCCAGTCTTTCTTGTTTTTCAAATCTGTCACAGTCTGAGTCATCACGCTTTTGAAGTTTGTCATTATATTTTCAGCGGAGGGGTCTTGTAATGTGGAAGGAGCAATTGCATGCCATCACATGAATAGAATGGGGTGCAGTACTGCTCCTATAGAAACCATTAATCTTTGAGGCTGCCACAGTGGTCATGTTCCATTGAATTATGATGCAAAGAATGTGTATATGTCCTCAATCGTAATATTGGGTAGTTGTATTGAAGAGTTTATTGTGTTTTTGGTTGACATGTATTAATGGAAGTAGCAGTTGCATTCATCTAGTGTAATCTGAAAAAAATCTGCTGGAAGAAGAGGATTTTGCATGTATGTTGGAGACAGCTGATTGATTGATGCCATTTGGAGGTCCAGAAAAATCAGAGACATTTGGCACATTACCAGTTCTTCTAACATGAAATGTAACTGTGGTTTTCTTGATATTATCTTCACAGTTTGAGGATGAGTAGGAGTGCATGCAAGGTTCCACCGGTTTGTTCATCTCTTCTAATTCCTTGTCAGAATCCTTATACCTCAATACTTCCTCACCATCATGCAGTTTGAGTGCTTCTGAATATTCAGCTTTGCGTTTGATTTTCCATTTTGAAGGGTCCCAACTGATTAAAGTAGGTGAAATCTACTGATAATTTGCCGCTGTTCTGAGATTTATCAACAGAATAATAATAATCTGTCACTGGTAAAGTAACACTGATGAAACCCTGTCACCTATTACTGAAGAAACAGTGTGAATACCAACCAGCAAGAAATACTTCCTTGAAGTCCACCACTGCTGTCACTAACTATATGTGTGAAAGTAGCTCACCCAGAGGCTTGTCAGTGAATTTTTTATATAAAATTATGAGTAGCATATAAATCAATCCACCATTGTCTGTTACAATATATGTGCCCATCCTTCACTGAAAGAAAGCAGTGTCAGTCATGCCAAACTTCTAGGAGAGCTAGCAGAACACTAACTAGCACTTTCAGCTCAAGCTTCTGCCTTTCAGTCTTGAGACAATGCTCTATACTGTATTTTGCCTGTCACTTCCTAAGGCTGATAATGAGAGGTCAATTGGCCATAAATAATCGCGAAACCTGGATGGCCGTGAAGGATGTTATTGCTTGTGACTAATACTGGGCCTTCTGGTGTTATCCACAATAGGTTAGCTTGGGTTTGCTACTAGGGAAAACACTATCATCGTTCCTACATATCATGCAAGTGCTCTGTTAGATGTGTCTATCATTTGGTCGCTTTGGGATTCTTTTAAGTGTATGAGTACTGTTCTCTGCCATGTAGATACTGTTCATAATGTCCCATTTTAGAGATGCGATAAATATTAATTTCAAGGTGCAGTGATTTCTGATGTGTTTAACAGCTGCTTGTCATAGGTTCTGTAGTATCACAGGGTAGGGTGTGTGTGATTGATGAATTCAGGAGAATGAAGAAGCAATTTATCATTGTTTTCTTTTTCGTCTGACTGGTAGAACTTTGTTAAATTAAGAGCCCATGCATTTATAGCATAACATATTATAGAGAAATCTTATTAGAACTTAAATGCCCAGAAAATACAGGACTCTTAGCAGCAGACATGAGCATTGTATGTGAAAAGGTTAACACATTGCAGACTGGTCAGCCTTTTAAATTAAATACCCCAGTTCCTGGACATTTTCAGGCATTTAAACTTTTAATGAAGGGGATGTTTCTACTTACGTTTCTGTGCTGCAGTTGATGCACCATGCCGTCACTTGGCATTTTCATCACAGGTAGCCCAATAACATTTCAGTGTATGATATTTTTCGAAACAGCTTCCTTTGTGAAGTGGCACAACATAGTACTCACAAATATATGTTTCACTCCGCTTTTTGTGCGCAGAACAAACCCTACACTGCCTCACTGGATATTTCTTTTTCCCTTGTCCCCCACTAACTATTTTTCCTAACTTGTGCATACTAAAATTTCCTGACAGTTTTCCCGTTGGGTCCTCTGCTGGCCCCCTTGGTGTAGGTTTTTTCTCTGACGGCACAGCATTGTTGTCATCACTGTTGGAATCTGCCATGTCCCCTCATTCTGTGATCCAGTTTCTAGTGACCTCATGAAGAAATTTCTTGTACTTTTGTTCTTTTAGTCCTTTGTTCAGTGTTTTGTAAATCAAGAACGAATTAAACAATGCACAATTTAGTAGAAGCAACACCACTTTTTTTGACCATTTCACCGTTTTTCTGACAATTGAATAGTAGCTCAAATATTGATCCGCACGATCTATACCTTTCATGTATTTGTTTTATTGCACTATACAGTTTGGTTTATTTATTTCTTCACTGGTTTTTCTATCTATCTTTCCTGTATTGACACGTTTTGAATCATGTATGGTACTTATCATTCTGACTAATCTCTTGTCTTTCCAAACTTGCACCAGTATATCACCTTTCCTTCGAAAAGATGACTGTCCTCTCTTCAGCTCCTTTGCCTCTTTCTCCAGATCTTTCGGAATGCCTCTGTTAGGCCTCATTGTGCCACATACTCTGATTTTGTGTTTCAATAGGTTTCCCACCAGATTCACACTATTATAAAAATTGTCCTGGTAAACATTATGGTGAACACTTAAATTGTTTTGTAGTACTGACATTACCGAGTCATTCAATTTCTTGCCTTGTGCTGTATATATTTCCATATCAGAAATATACCCTGTTTTAGCTTCACAGAGCATTCTAACTAATGTACCATATTTTGTAATTTTGCCAGGGTTGTAAGTTCAAAATCTCAGGTGCCCCCTCCATGGGATCATCCCTTCATCCAGCGATAGTTCTTGTTCTGGACTGTACATGGATCTGAACTTCTGAAGGAGAGATTCATAATGGTTTCAATTTTGAAGAGTCTGGATGAATCAGTTTTTATTTGGCTGTTATCATTGAAATGCCAAGCTTGCCATATAGCCTCGAAATGATTTCTGCTCATTGTTTGTGGAAATACTGGAGTAGCTATTGTGGGATCTGTAGACCAGTAGTCTTTCAAATTATCTTTCCTAACTTGACCCATCAAAAGTATTAGGCCTAAGAATTTTTTCATCTCTGATTTTGTAATGTCAGTCCATTTCTGGGATTTGGGGGACATTTTCCATTTGTCCACATTCTGCCTATGATACAAATTTGACTGCTCAGCAGAGAGTTCAACGAGGTCGCCTCCAATCACAGTGCTAACAACTTGGGCTATGTCTGTAGGGTTTTCTATATTTACACTGACACCTGGGTTCCCTAAAAATCCTTCAACTTTAGGAGTGTTGTCACGTTTACTCCATCCGTCAACAGTTTCAGTGTCACATGGTTCACTTGTTTCACTGTCACTACTGTCACCAAAACGAGACTGCGAACTTTTCCACGCACTTTTCATTCGTAAATTACTGTCAACCGTTCCGGTATCACTGGATTTAGAATTGGATATAGCTGACAATGGATCAGAATAAAGTTCTGCTATGGTTTCCTCAACTGTCAAACACGTCCTCCTTGAACACATAGTTGTTACTAGCCAAAACTATGACAGAACATGTACTTAAAACCTGACGTGTGTCAACAACCAACTCGTACACTCAATTCAGTAACAACTGACATTAAAGTCCGTATTTAACCCCACATGTTTCAACGCATCACAGCATAGTCCTCAGGGGATGCTTCCTTTAAAAACACAAAAACAGCTTCAAAAAATTTTACAAGTCTTACTCTTTGAAAGTATTTCAAAAGGTGTCGGGGTAAATGAAGACTTGAATGTCTGTTGTTACTGAATTGGTTGTACGAGTTTGTTGTTGACAAACTTCGGGGTGAATAAGTGCATACACGGAATGAACAATATACAAAAACGCACTCAAAATTTTGACACATGGAGAGGACCACTTTTGGGATAATTTATGTTTCCTGGGTCGAAGGGACAGAAGGAATTCATGGTTTGTTAATTTTATGGGTGCCATAAAGCTCCTGAAGTAACTTGAAAGAGAACTTGGGACGATAAGAATGTAGTTACAGATGCTATACTTCAATAAAGGACGCGCAGTTCGAAAACGACTTTCGTCGTGGCCCATACGTGGCGCATGGGATTTAAATCATGACTTTCGTCGTGGCCCATACGCAATGTGTTAAGGTACTTGGTAGAGAGATGCAGGAAAAGCACAGAAAGATTTCAGTTACCTGAAGACATTGGTCCAGCTATCTCATTGAGCTGATTTTGTTATTTGGTGCCTGTAAGATTCACCTTTACACTATTATGCCTTTCTTGTATTGGAAATGTTTTAGTCTGCTGTACTTATTCTTGGCAGTGCTTTTGTTCATAAATGGCTGCCTTTGACTCCATGGAAGTATATGACTTCGTAAGTGATAATTGTTCTAGAACATGTGTGGTTTTTATGGGACGCCAGGATCATTAGTAGATGCATATTAACTGGGACGGACTGAAGTAGTGGGAGAGGTAGGTCAAATAGTGATATTTGTTTGAGTTAGAACTTGAAGTAAAGGCTGTGTTGAATAGTTGAGTGCTGATTGGAGTGTAACAATTTCTTGGCCACAATGAAACAGTTGAAGTTGAGAGCTGAGGGTATTGGTAAGCTGAGCTTGTAAATTTATGTTGATGATAGCAGTGTTGTATAGTCTTGTTACATCTAGGTGCAGTAATTTTCAGTGCTATTTGTCTAGAAGGATGTGTGCTGGGACTTGGGTCTGTTTGGGATGTGAAGTCATGTGTGTTGGAATAAATGTTCAAATATTGTAAAGTATGTATTCTTATTTAGAAATGTATTGAACAAGCATATAGTTAAGTGAGAATGAATGTGACTTCAGACAGGTTTGTCTTATAAGTATTTTATTTTTTTAATGTTTGTGGTTTGTGGTGGAAAATGGTTGAGGTATGATATAGGATACCACCCAGAAAGATGTCAGAGTAATTTATATTGTGGTTTTAGATAAGTTGACATTAATTTAACCCCTCAGCGATGGAGGACATTTAAATTCGTACATACTCCACGGACGGAGGAGATTTAAAGTCCCTAATGACGAAAACGCAACCGTCGTTTTAAAAAAATATTATGCGCACACTAGTGATCTGATTTTTCTAAAATTTTAACAGAAGAATCTTAAAACTCTACAGATGCAGCATAATAATTTTCATTACCTTAGTAGTTGAGCTTCGTGTGGTACAGCTCAAAACAATCTTCTAAACAAAGCCCCATGTCGCATATTTGGCAGCAATACACTGAGGTTTTCTTTTTTCCGTGCTTTGAACACACTAGACACCTCCTCTGTGGTTTTGATTTTTCAGTTTTGGTTGCCACGTTTCTGAGAAAATGTCTTTCATTTAGCCTTGGTATTGTGTTGTTGGACGCATGACGCCCCGATACATTCCGTTCGCCTGCAGCATGTGCGTATTTCATAAACAGGCCTTCCACTAACTGTATTCTATATGAGAGCTGCTCTGTATTTCTTCCCGTGACTTGTCTGTAAACAACAATCGAATTGAGAACTGTATAGTTCAGTAGCCTCTTGAAAAGTTTGAGGTACCATTTGGTCATCCTCTTCCTCTCAACCACGTACATACGCAGTAACTGGTTCTTCAAGTCAACACCCCCCATGTTGTGATTATAATCAGTCACACACAAAGGCTTCTCTGTATCCTTGCCTCTCTTAGAAACCCTCTGTGTGTCTGCACTGTGGTAGGTTGACACCATAGTTACACTTCTTTTGTCACACCATTTTAGCACTGTGACAGGACCCGAATGTCTTGCTATGATTTCTCCCTTTTTCACTTTCTTATCTGTCACTTCCTTGGGGACATTCTTCCTGTTTAATTTGAATGTTCCTACACAATCGGTGGAATGTTCGATTTTTAGCTGCCGTGGTAATTCTGGACTGTTGTAAAAGATATCCATCCATAGTGTATGTCCATGACCTAACAAGGGTTCAAACAGTTTCATTACTATGGCTGCTGTTTTGGGGGTTTCTGCAGTAATCAAACTCGATTCTAGAACTGTATTTTTTCCTGTATATACAAGAAAACATCACAAATATCCTGTAGTTGATTCGCAAAGTTCAAAAGTTTTTATTCCGAACTTTGAAGCCTTTAGTGTTAGGTACTGCCTAATTGATAGACGCCACTTCCAGAGTGTCAAACTTTCATCAATGGCAATGTTTTGGTTTGGTAGATATAGTGATTGAAATTTTTTGTTCAAATGACATATAAAAGGATAAATTTTGAACAATTTGGGAGGTCCTTGGTATGTTGGTAAACTTTCATTGTCTATAAAATGCAAAAATGTACAAATTAATTCAAATATTTCCCTACTAATCACATTGACAAATCCAGGTGTTGACAGTACTCTTTTTTCTTGAAAAGTATGACCTCGCAGTTGGTTTTTGCACAGTGCCCATCAGTAAAAGAGACCTAAAACAGTGTAAATTTCATTTTCCATGACAGGTTGCCATGATCTCACAAATTACCGAAATGGGAAAAGATTGCCTCACGTGTTCTTGTATTGTTCTGCATACGTATTGGTTTCTGTAACAGTTTGCTGTATAATTTGTCAAAAATAACTCGAAACATTTAACAGTATCACATACATTTTCTGCACCATTTCTGGGTCCAAAATCACAACTAAGTACTTCTCTGTGTCCTGTGTAATTGTCCAGTCTCCCACACGAAATCTTGGTGCAATATTTCCTCCTCATCACCACTGTCATCATTAATAACTGCATCTGCTGTAGCTACATAATCAATTTCATTATCACTACTGCTAACACTATCATTACTACTGTCACTGAAACTTTCATCCAATTTGTACACAAGTTCCAGCACTTCACTATCTGTCAGACATTTTCCTGCCATGGTTACGCCCCCAAAATCACACCTAAGTCAACTGCCGAAGCACACGCACTGACTGTGAAAAGATGCATGGGGTATACTGGAAAATACACGAAGTTGGTCTGTATACCAAGTTAAAGGTTGAATCATTTTCTGTCAATCTACGCAAGGAAATGTCACGTGATTTCTGTTTGGATGTCAAGGGAGCAGCACAAACCGAGTCTTTGCAGCGCCAGAGTGGATGGTGACGAAATTATTTCAAGCCATACGTAAGCCCGTCAGGCATTTATGAATTGCATCATTCAAACACTGCAAGGAGGCTGACATCTTAAGCTACAAAGATATATTGTTCAGATTGTAGCTTCCTTTGTTTCAGCTTGAGAAAAAGAGAAAGGTCTCTGAGAGTGAGTGTTTTTGACAGCAGAAGGTGAACATTTTTTATAGGAAAATTAACTCTTGAATAGGTAGTGGTACATTTTACATAGAGCATTTCTACCATTATATCCTGAAAGCACAGTTCTTAACCTGCAAAGAAAAACCACTTGTACTTCGATAGCTCTAAATCTCTGCATGTGAGAGCAGATTGAAGCCAGCCATGGAAGGGTCTATACGACATATAGAGGCCAGCAACATGTGAAGAAACGGGGGTCTATACCACGTATAGAGGATGGCGCTGAGGGGTTAAACAAATTTTGATCATGGTATTCTAAATGAAGGTGTAGAGTGGAGGTGATGAGAAGCTTGATGTTTAACCTTTTAAAGCCTAGCGGTAACTGTACGTACGACCAGGTGTAACATTCAAAAATTCTGCATGGTGCCCACATTGTGTTTACGTGTTTTGTATGGATCTCAGAACAAACAGCAACTTTTGCCTTATAAAACATTAAGAGATTGGTTTTTATAACCGAAGTGGAGAGTGTTTACAGCGCGGTATGCACTGAGTCCTTATATAAAACAGATACGCTTCGTCTTTAAAGGGTTAACATTGTACTGTACATTTTCCATTTTTACATGTTTCAAATGTTTTATTTTCAGGTATTATACCACGTGAAAAGCAGCAGGAAATCAAAACAGTTCGCATTGTGAAGCGAGAATCAGAAAGAAGACAACGTGATCGAGACAGAAGTGGTAACATAGGTATTCCTATTACCAGTGGGATGACTGGTGGTAAACGCGTCACCATTGTGGAGGATGGTGATATTGGGACATCTCAGTACATAGTGGAGGTGAGGTTACATTCTGTGAGTGGTGAAAGATAATAGAAACCTGTACATGCGTTTGAAGTAACAAAGATGATAGCAAAGATTTTAGTACCTGAAACTACTTATTTGCAGTATTTGGTGTTGGAGCCAGGGTAATTCATTCCCTGTAGTTAGTGAATGGCCTGCTAACTAAAACTAAAACTAAAACTAAACCAGACCAAACCAAACCAAACTGACACTCACTCACCCACTCACTCACTCACTCACTCACTCACTCACTCACTCACTCACTCACTCACTCACTCACTCACTCACTCTCTTGCTTGCTCACTCAATCGCTCGCTCACTCACTCAGGCAGAATCTTCCTTGAGAAGCCGATAGTACCTTAGCTAGTGAAGAAACCTGAAGGTTCATTACCGTATTCTTAGGAGCAAACCAGTTGACCCTGTCTTGAGCCAGTTCAATCCAGTTTGTGTCCTCGCCTCCACTGATCCCACCTATGCAAGTGGTCTCTTTCTTTCAAATGTACTGCCAAGTCTTTGCATACATTGACCTTTTCCCCGTATATGCTGCATGCCTCTCTTATCTCTTCCTCCTTGAGTTCATCACTCTGATGATATTTGGTGAGGAGCACAAATCACAAAGCTCTTCCCTATGTATTTTTCTCTATCCCCCTGTTATTTCCTCCTTCTTAGGCCCAAATATATACTCAGCAGCCTATTCTTGTATGCCCTTAGTGTCTGCTATTCCCTTAATGTGAGAGACGAAGTCGTACACCCACATAAAACAGCATACAAAATTATATGTAATTCTGTATTGTAATATTGTTAGGTAGTGAACAGGAGCACAAAAGATTCTGAACTGAATTCCTTGAATTTAATCTGTTCTGAATTTCTTCATGCATGTAATTTTGATTTCTTAATTCTGTTCCCAAATATTTGAACTTTGCCACTTTTTTAAGGATTTATTAGGTGTATTTATTGGTGATTTTGATTTGTATTCTGTCGATGGGGCTTCAACGTAGCCTTGTCTTAACATTCACTGTATATACCCAAATGCAAGGTGGCTCTTATCTAAGATGACTTCCAAATAAAACATGTCTGCCAAGAGAAAATCCATTTATCCAA